>VYZM01007313.1:26988-38214 GCA_013398915.1 Dromas ardeola | reverse complement strand
AGGCGCGGGGCGGGGCGAGGACCGTTGGGACCGTTATCCGCGGCACCTGTGGGCCCGCCGTGTTTCCCGCCGCTTCGCAGGAGGGGGCTGAGCTCCGTCCCATTAGGAACGTACCAGTCGCAGTCTCGGATTTTTATGTTTGCACGTGGAAGAGGTGGATTCAAGTTTAGTTATTACCTCTGCAGAGGCGTAAATAAGGTAAAAAAAAAAACCAAAATACGAACCTTGCCTTTTCGTCCTTCAGACAGGCGGACCCATGGCATGTCCTCTGACTCCCAGCCCATGGTGCAGGGAGATCAGTGCCGCCTCCCACTCAGCTCTGTTTTCTCCCCTGTCGTGCCACGCAAATGCTTCCCATGAGTTAGCACCGATCTGAGGATTATTCTCTGAAGAGCTGTGTGTATGCAACCTAAGGTTAGAAACCTTTTTAGAGAGTAAAGGGAAGATAAGGGGTTATTTGTTTTCTTTACCTAGGTGTTTTCTGTGGTAGAAAGGGCTGCACAGTTCTGCACAGTTCTGCAAAACCTGAGTAGTTGCGGGACTTCTGACAGCAGGTATGCAAACGCTAACAATATTTAAACAACTCTATAAGCTAACTAGGGCTTTGTGTCATTGGTTTCGAAACACCGCTTAAAGAGTTTTTACACTGAAAATTCTTCCATTGAGACATGAGTCATATTAAGCAGCTTTGTGGTGGATGTGGTAGCTCCTCTTTCATGTAATCTCTTCCGCTGAAAGCTTTGATTGAAAACTAAGCCACATTCAGGGTTTTGCAGTTCAGCCTAGGAGCTTCCTTCAGTAAACTCATTCCCAAATTAATTGCTGCTGGAGCTCATCACCCATAATAATGTTTCAGAATCTTTCCCTTATTATCTTCATCTGCCAGGTTAAATTAATCTTTTTTACATGATGCCCATTAAACAGTGTAAAAGAGAAGCAAAAGCTTCATTACTCGAAAGGGTAGAAGCAGCATACAGTGCAATTACTGTCCACAGCTCTGCTTTTGCGCTTGCTGAAACAAATGACATTTTATTGCAACTTTTAAGATAAAGAGTTGAAAGTAAGGAATCCTCTCGTCCACAGTCCATCACCTTTAAGGACCATGGCAAGGATTTGTCTACATTCACAGTTTTACAATGTTTCTATGTAACACATACAACAAAGTAAGAGACCTGCACGGGTCCTACACATAGATAAGCAGCAAATTAACAGTTGTGGTCTAGCCTGGGCTCCCTTCCCCTCGGTTCTCTTTAGCTATGAATTGTCTTGGGCTGAGGGTGTCCTAGGCAAAGAAATGGAATGATAATTATTATTCAAAATACTCCGCTGCCAGACAGGCAGGTGGGGATTGTAAGTTAAAACATTCCTGAGCAGGGGAGAACTCCAGACCATGGTAATTCTTAAATTAACACAGTGGAAAACCAGGCATTCTCCTTATTACCACTGTTTCTATCTGGGTTGCAAAATAAAAGTCTTAATGAGCTAGGATCCAGTTATACAGTAAATGCAAAGACATATTGAAACACCTAAGTATGAAAGGAGAGGAAGGTTAAGATAGTTTTGAGCTGCATCCCTCCTGAAAATAAAGGCAAATTCTCCATCTGTTAGATGTCTTCAAAACATCTGGAAAAAATACATGAAAAGGAAAAAAACACCTTAATTTTCTGTGTATGCTTTCGTGAAAACACTATTGAATTCAAAAACATTGCTTGTACAGTAAATATAAAGCTTGATGTATCTTAGAGGTCGTCAAAAGTTTTAAAGTTAATCCAAAGAAACTGTTTCAGTAGGCTTAGATCTTTCTTGCACACAGGTGCCATACATTTCATTTTTCAACTTATTAAAAGCTTTTAGTTGATGCTTGGAAGAAATATCTCTTCAGTCAATAACTTACCATAAACACATGCCAGTATAAAACATATAAAAGATACTTTCACAGAAGTGACTCACATTGATATAAGTTTATATAAAGATAAAAATACATTGACTTTTCACTGTGGTGATATCAACTACTTATAAAGGCTTTTGGTCTAATTTCACGTCATTTCCGTGTTTTGTGATGGGATCAAACCAAGACTGCAGAGATCCACTGAAGGCTGATACCAGGGTAAGTGAAAGGGGAATCAGAGTCGTTCTGCTTATTCTGATTGCTATTACATATAATGCGATCAGTACCTTGACAGATGCGAAGAAGAATCATTTTGCTGATTGACTTTGCTTCAAACCTAAGGGTGTGGGCAATCAAAGAAAATATGAACATCTGGCTGAGCTTTTGATTGCCATGCTCACTGATATAGTGCACCCAAATAAGCAACAATTACTCAGTACAGCTTGTGTCAAAAGACCCATCAAGTTAATTCCAATTAAGTCAGGATAAATTGAATCCAATTGGCATTCCTGCATATTTGTACGCATAGTTTAAATAAGCTTCTTCTGCACTACATTAGCCTTTATTTACAAGTAAAACACATGCAAAGGTTTGTGGTTTAACTAAATATTTTCAAAAACTTTTTGACTTCTTAAAGCCAAACTTCTGGGAAAAATTTGTGTTCTTTCGAAGGGCATCTCCAGACTCATAAAGATAAAAATTTGTTTGCTTTCTCAAGTTCATAATTCTCATTTGCTAATAAATTTCGCAAATTTGGAGAAGCTGTTCATAAGCATTTCGTCAGTAACATTACAACAATAACTACTGGTATTGGGCTAAACTTAATAGCTAAGAAGGTGGTCAAGATAACTACCAGACTGTAGTAAGAAAGGAAAGTCCTAAAACTGAAGACTAATTTCCTCATGTTGTCACTTGATTCTGAGTGTAGAACCCTGGGAATATTTATTTTCTTTCCAAAAAACTAGCATTCCTTTTTGGATTCTATTTATCACAACAGTAAGTTAGGTTGCATGAGAACCTGAGATTAAAACTTACAAAGACAAAACTGAAGTTGTGTGCTTGATTTTATAAAAAGAGAAATTTAGAAAAAGAAAGTCAATTTAACTGTTTAAATTCGAAGTCCTTGCAGAAAATAAATTTTATTCGTTGTTTGGCAGATATAGATGCCATTGTTTCCAATTTAACCTTTTAAAATTTTATTTGGACTCTGTTGTTTGTAATTGTAAATCTGTTGTTGCTAGCAAAATAGTGACAGACTCTCTGGTTGAGGAGCTATCAGTGCTCAACTAACTAGAGTGAAATTTATTGTAATCTTACCTAAATCTCAATTAACTCAATCTGACCTGATTCTAAAATCCTATTGCAAAATCCCAGGAATTGTTCTGTAACACATTCAGATGTGTTCACCTAAAGCCTAATGCAAAACAGTGTTTCTCACACTACGTGATGGGAAAGGGTCACACACAGCCCCAGCTGCAGCATTGCTTGTGCGGTGGGTACCTCGCTCTGCCTGTGGCAGGTCTGTGCTGGGAATATTTAAAATGCAGATACAACAGAGGAAGGACCATGTCAGAGGAGAAGATTGGGTGAGTCAATCTGCAAGCATGGGACTTGACATTCTGTGTTACGAGCTGCCACAGATGCAATGAGTGTGGCCAAGCAGCCGTTACAGTCTTTTTTTCTGAATCCACTTTGTTTTGGAGCCAAGAAATAGGTTTTTGTTATTCATTAACTCCTGTGAATATTAGGAATCCAACGCCCTTGAGAACAATCAGATCCATTAATTAGAAAACTGATATTATGCTGCCTTCATAAATCAGAGGATTAGCTTGTGACCCATAACTTCAAACAGCCTTTTAGCAGCTGTTTCCTTGAAGTTCTTTCCTGTAAAATACTGACCCCTCTTACACATCCATCTTCTGATTCAGAGGTTAAGAGTTCTTCTATTAGTGTTACCTTTAGAAATATATTTGATGAAAAATCCCTTAGATAGTCTAATGATACGGTCCAGTTGCTGTCAGGTGCACAGGCCCTTTACAAATGCTACTGAAAAATCAATACCTAATCCTTCAATGCCTTCAAAGGATGTGGAGTCAAGGCCATAATAATAGTGATTGTCTCCAGCAAACGAGTGTTCAGTGATCATTCTGCAGTGGCCTGGAAGTCCAGATCCCCCTCAGTAACTTTCAAAATTTATGCATGCTGGGAACTGTAAAATCATCCCTAGCAAACAGGCCAGTAGCTGTACTTTCTGGCTACTCAAGTACCTACATATGTACTCCATTGCTTGCTCATTATAGGCCTAAGATTTTGGAAAAGAAAGTCTGCTAAAAAAAGTAAGTTCCAAAACACTAAGTCATATTTCAGACAGGTTCAGCACACAAAAGAATACTATACACCACAGCTGTCAGCTCGTCACTTTGCCTGCTTTATTTAGGGATTTGAAAGTAGACTAAGGAGAATAAATTTTCAAAGACTGGTTGTATGAAAAAAGATAATTCCAAATCATAAACAGCAAAGCAGCATTCATAGTTAGGGTCTCTGGTATTTATTCTCTGGGTAAAGCAGCCTTGCTTGCTTGGAATCAGTAGCAGGAACAGGGGAATATTTAGTAAAGCTTGAAGTAACGTGGCAGTTACTTTATTGGTAAGACTCTGACTGTAATATGTTACATGGACTATTTTTAAATGCATTTGTAGCAGCATGTGATGAATAAGCAGAATAAAAATATCAAAATGTACTTGAAATTTCTTTTTTTCGAAGCTCACTTTTATTCTTACTGTGACACAAACCAGTACTGATTGTGCAAATGAGATTTTCAACTCTCAAATCTACATCAATGAGAAAAATAATCTGAATGTAAGTGACAGTCTTCCATTTATTGATATATATGCAAACCCTTCATTAGATTGTATGTCCCTGTCTAGCTGCTATTGGTTTTCTTTTGCATCAGCTTAGCAATCAGTTGCGGCATGTTAGCAGTTGTTAGCCATGAAATACAGCAGTTTATTACTTCTGATTAAAAGCAACAAGAATTTCATATGAAAATTTCCTAATTAGTGGCTGAAACTAGTTCTACTAGTCTTACATAAATAAGAGTCAATAAAAATTAGAACACAAATCTACAGAAACGGTGAACTTATTTTTCAAAAATTGTTGCTACAATAAATTAGTTTATGATAGGAGTTATCATCTGTCAGAGAATCAAACTCATAAAGGTTTCCAGAGGTTCTGATTTTCTGATTAGCATTGTGATTGATTTTACAGCCAAAAAATGCACATTTCTAAGGAAAGTTCATCTATGCAAGCCTACTTTTCTCATTTTTATGGAGAGCTTGGAGAGTAGGCTATACCTCAAAATACATGGGGGGAAAAAGATCTGAATAAATTAACTATAGAGAGAAGGCCAGAAATAAAGACAGATGAAGTCCAAAATCTCAGTCCTGAAGAGGCTGCTGGGACTCCACTTTGGGGCATAGCAATGCTGGTTTTATAGAGATTGCTGTCTCCTATAGCCGGTCCATTTTGACATGCAGGGGCCTTTCTCCACACGTTTAGTCTGTTCTCCTGCCTGGTAAGGGGAAGTACGAGGGTGTGAGAAAAGAGTGTTAATGGGGATGTAGTTGAGAGGGAAGGCAGAGGTTCTCTAAATACCTTCTTAACAGCAATTTGCACAGTAGAATTTATGTCATTGTATTGCAGGCCTGTGCTGAGACAATGTATGGAGAATTGCCTGCTTGCCTGCATCTCTGCGTTTAACCAGAGATTTTTCCTTCTCATCCTAGGGCTGGGGCTGACACGCTGCCAGCATGAGTGCTGGCACAGCATCTGCTACAGCAGTGAGAGCCTTGTGGGGATGGGGACGTGAGCTCTTTTCCTACTGCCTCTGTGAAGTTCGTTGTCCATGTTGCGCTGCACAGTGACAATCACTGTGAAGTCCTCGGTGGCCTACAGCTTGTCATGCTTATTTGTTACTCACAGTCTGACCAGTGTTCACTCATTAGTACAGGCCATGTCTGTGGTCATTGTTCTGTCAGTGTGTTAGATGCAGCTGCTTTCTACTCAAATTAGATTGCATGTATATTTTCTCTCTCTGCAATGGAAGCTAACGTGGTATTTTCATTTATCAAGTAAGTCTTTTTTTAAAGCTTTGCTTAGCCCATATTTGTCCTTTGTAGATGCAGAATGTTGCTGTCTAATCTTTGACAGTAAGAACTGAGCAATTAAAAAAGGCATTCTCAGGGCTAGAATTTTTAATCTCTGTGTGTGTTGTAGATGTATGTGCAGGTTTTCTCTATAATGCTGGTTGAATATTGGCATTATTATAGCTTGCAGCAAGTTCCCCATTTTCAAAGGTACTAGTGTCTGTCAGCTAGTCACATTCTCTTTCCTCTGAGGTCCGAACGTCCACTAATGTCAAAGTGGATATTTCTTTCAGTCTCAGTGGATGTTACCCAACCACAGCAAGTATGGCTTAAATTTGGTATTATCATATGCAATATCCGGAGATTTCATTTTCCTGAAACAATTTGAAACCAATTGAAATCACTTCAGCATTTCCACAGAGGAAATGTTCCTCATCTTGTTACAGTTCTCATTGTTGATTCTCTTTAATTAGTCCACATCTCTTTTTTAAAAATAACATGGTGCCAAAATTATCTAGCTGAGACCTCACCTGTACTGAACAGAGGGAAAAATGACTTCCTTGTCTTTATATATAACAGTCTCTTTCTTGCAGCAGCCTCACATTCTAACCCCCATATTCAGTCTGTGACTCATTATAAGCTCCAATCCTTTTCTACCTTGCTGATGCACAGATGGTGAGACCCCCTGTATTGTACATTTATTTTCTTTTTCCACAAATAGGACTTTTGCACTTATTGCTGAGTTCTGTCTTACAGCGTTCAGACCAAATCCACCCCTCTGTCTAGATGACTGTGAACTCTGGACGCTTCTGTCTTCCTTCTTACTTCTCCTGACTCAGTGCTACACACACAGTAAGTCTGGCTCTAAGCAGAACTCTCTCTAACAATGTAGGAGATGGCACTATTGCATGTATAAGAAAATGTAAGGCCCATCTAGCCTTTATCTATGCATTTTGCCCCTTAGAGAGTGAACCACTGAAAGCTGTTTCAAATAGGACCTTTCAGCCACTGTGCACCCACTTATGGCATTTTCCTAGAGCTCAAGTTTCCGTGGTTTGCATGTGAGAAAGTTGTAGTGGACAGTATGAAAAGCCTCAGCACAGTCAAGATGTAAAGCCGTTGCTTTTACTATCCACTGAGGTAGCTGCACCATTGAAGTAAGATTGTCTAGACTTGTCAAGAGCAAGTCATGTAAAGCCAATATTGCCTGTTCCTTACTATCTTCCACATGTTGATAACATATCACAAGCAAACAAACAAAAATTGTTTCTTTCCACTTCTGGTCTGCTTTTTTCTTCTTAAATAAAATTAATAACCAATCTCTCATAATTAACCTTTATGGAGAATGATATAAAAATGCATTAAATGCATGAGCCTACACCCTGTTATCTGCTATTCCTCTCTTTATCCATTCAGCATCAGATTTATATTTTCTGTTTTTCCTTTTCAATGGAGTTAGTAAAAAAAACCCACCAACTCATTGTCCTTCAGTTCTAAATTAATCAGTTGTTGTTAAACTTATGACATAATATTTCGAGGGTTTGGTGCCACATGTGTATGCCATTCGTCCCTGCTACTTCTCAAGTGTGTTTCTACTTTTTATACAATGTCTTTATTTTCAGACCAGGCAAGAGTTCCTTGTTTGGTACCATTGATCCATTACTGCACTCTTAATAATATGCTGTATCTTTGCACAAAACATAGCACACATGAGCTGCTTTGGACCTATAGGGTCTTATGACTGCTGGTCACAAGTAGCATGAATTCTAGCAGTGTTTATCCATTCATTGGCCTTCACTACCATAGCCATCCTAGAAGGTAACATTTGTGACTGGATGAAAAAGGAGTTCATGTTACATCATTAATGCCATTAGTTTTAAATGATTGACATTCTCAGGATCTGAATAGTGTTCCATGTTCACTGCCAAACTGACAGAAAGTTCCAGTCATGGTTACAAGGGTCTTACACTTCTAATATTTGCACTTTATATACAATACAGGAAGCCATTTAAAATTAATAACAGGTACAGTAAATGTGCCACAGAAAGCGGTCCAATGTATTTCTTATAGACATGTTGCCTGGAATTATTTGCCCATCCGCAAAGGTACACAAAGGAGTGGTTTTCAGTATCTGTTATGTTTGCTAGAAGATCAGGCTTTTCTTAAAGTCTGGTCCTTGGTTGAATCAATGCTTGCCCAACCTATATAATTCACCATGAAAAATGAAAGTCACGACAAAGTCCTGTCTCTCCACGCAATTCTTGGAAAATGGGGTCCCAACTTTCATAAGAAAGTTCTTGGAATACAGAATAGACATCCTCGCTACATTTATGCTTCACCTTATCAAGATTTCTGAGTAAAAATATTGGAAAAAATAGTCCATATACATACATAGATCTACCCCTAGTGATGTCACTTGCTAGAATACACAATGAAGTAATAATATAATAAGAAAAATATCTTTGGAAATATAAAGTCAGTAATGGCTTTGTACGTTAGCAGTAGAAGTACAAAATAAAAATCAGAGAACTTACAACTGTTTTTTAATGCTGCCTTGGATTTAAAATATTTTTATTTCAACCATCTCTCAAGTATTAAAGTTTATTTCCTACTGGTATTCCTTCCAAATGAACTGTCTTAGCAAGTTTAAAAAAAAAACAAAAATCTTTGTGCAGACATGCTTTACCACCATGTTGAACTCTACTGCTCCATTAACCATGATAAAATCATTATAATTATTTTTTTCTTTGTGCATAATATAGTGTTTGTATGAATGCCTGTTGCAACTGGAACTATATTGTGCCATCTAGCAGCTGACAGTTTAATTTATGCAATGCATAAAGATTAGATTAGAGAAAATCTTACTGTGATTTCACAGTTTCATTGTAAGTTCTGTGAACTGGCCACTCTCTTTGTGACATCTGTTCTTATACGATATTCTGGTAGCTTGGGTTTTTGTTTGTTTCAAAGTACTTAAGGAACAAATGTTATGCCCAAATATATTCTCTCCCATAAGCATACATTAGTGAAATAAATTAGACTAAGTACCTACCCAGGAGTAAAATTAGGTTTTACAGGCATGAGTGCTACCAGAGCTTTAAGACTCAGGGAACCCTTTACCATGTAGATCTCAGGGATATGGTAATAATATGGTACCTTAAGCAAGCTGTTGGCTGAATCAGTCAAGTCCATCTCGACTGTATGTTAGTGAAGTCATTGTATCCTCATAAGCTGATTTCAGGCCATTAAGACAGCCTTTCTGTTTTGCAATGTGTATAGCCATTACATTTCCCTCCATTCATTTGTCTTCATTCAAAGCAGCACTTGGCCACCTTGGTGCTTATTACTGTTAACAAGAATGTGGTCTACCTGAATACAGTGTCAAATGAAATCAGAGTCATGTGGATGATAGCAAGAGAAACCGCATCAGCGTGCGCAATGTTATCATGTAGATGAGAAATATAAATGAGGGATGAAACGCAATTTAAGTGAATGCTCAGATCAAAAAAAAAATGTGCCATTGCAGACAAACAATTTCTGAAGCAGCTGCATAGGAATCCTCCTTCACTTGTAATTCTTGTTATGGGATTGAAAATCAGAAGAAATCCGAACTGCTAAGGAATCACGAAATAGCAGATATTTTCACTAAAAGTGGTTCTATTGTAATGAAATCCTTGTCTTTCACTGGCAAGATAAGCATTATAAAACATACTGGGTTAACCGCATGAGCATCCTAAAAGCTTGCATGTTAAAGCTGTTCATTTGGCAAAGAGACTAATAGGCCTAAAAGCTTTCTAGCTTATTTTAACACCTTCTGTTTTTCTCGTTAATGCTGGCACTGATGTTCAGTTATTATTGTAGGAGCCGATCATATTTACAAAACCTTGCTACTTTTCCTCTTTAGAGACCACATCTGAATCACTTCAGAATATCTAGCAGATGTTCAAGATATTCAGTTCTTGGAAAGATGCAGCAGAGCCTTTAGACACAAGGCCGTTTGAAGCACCTCTACATTCTCTAGCTACTCTGCCTAAAAAGGAAAACTTTTCTTGAAGATACTGTCTCATATAAGTACCAGCTGCTGGCTTTATCCTCCAAATCAGCTTGTGCTGATCATTGAGGAGTTAGGATCCTAGACTCAACTACTCCCATACAGCATTATGAAGTCTGTATGTCCCCAGTATTTATCATGCTCAACATTTCTAGTGCTGCTTTTGACATTACAGTCTTCTTTTACTACCAGTCCTTGGCTTCCAATCTTTGGTAATAGAAGAAATGTAACTACTGAGGCCTAAGAGTATGAATGGGAGAGGATAGTTTTGCCTTTTTAGCACTGAGCTTACTAAGTTTAAAAATGCACACTCAAGGAAATATGTTAATTTGACTGAATATTCCTCACTTCACTAAAGAATCAACGGTTATCATCATCTCACGTTTCCTCATCAGCTCTCATATAGAATGAATTCATGGGGTCTGTGTATGGACAACAAGGTAAATGCACTTTTGGAAGCAAAGTGGTTTGTCACTGTGCAGCAGCTGATGAGCTTGAGGAATCAAAGGACCTGCTGAGATGAGATTGGATGCAGGTGTACTTTAGAAACACTTGTCATTTTCATTTTCTCTGAATAAGAGAAAATTTTATTTTCTCAGGATAAGAAACATCTTCATTAAGGATGGATGCCTATATGCACTCCTTTCCTTTCTGTATGCCTTACTTTCCTTCTGCATTATCCACAGGGAAGTTAATAAGATGCTCAAAGTAAACTTCATGAGAACATGCATAAACAGCAGGTAGGCTAGAAGAAATTACTCATCTCTCACTGGCATAGCAGTTACATATCTGTACACGGAGATGACTGCAGATATGGAGCTGAGAGTAACAAGAGTGATGCTACTCAGACTCAGAATGTCTCAGTCCATCATCAGGGTCAAATCACAACTAGTTCCCAACCAGCAAGAGAGACTAGTCCCAGCTACAACAACCATAAGTTGTGATTTTGTGAGTAAGCAACGCAGTCCAGTAGATGTCCAGTAGATGCTATATCTATGTCCTTGTATGGTAACTAAGCTCTTATATCCTATGTTTCTGATGCTAACAGACCTCTTTCCTAACTTTTTCGATATGGCCAACTTTGGAACCAGCCATCTCTTTGGAGAGCTTCTCAACTCTCTTCCCTGCATGCCCCTCCACAC
>VYZM01007313.1:14364-26980 GCA_013398915.1 Dromas ardeola | reverse complement strand
CCCTCCACACTCCTTTTCCATAAATATGTTCCCAAGTATTTGCTGTTTTGAGCCCACTCTGGGACTACATAAATCAAATCTAATCTGCTAAACTGCTAACTGCTGAACTAATTGGTTTTTTCTATGTATGTCTATATATACCTGCCTTTTTAGATTCCCTGACCAATTAATGTTACCGATGGCTCACCCCACTATTGGCTCTGGAGCTACATCTCTTGAGTATCTTGGCCTATTCTGCTCTCTGAAAAGAGATGAAAAGCATCAGCCTGACATCCCACTACCCTTGTAATCTCACCAAATCAGGAACAAGATCATGCAGGACAGCATGCTCTGATTCTGTCAGCGTTTACACTTAAGGCAAAAATGGGGCTCCCTCTGATGACTAATGGTACAAGGACCGTAATGTATAAAAGTTTGTTTCAATTTAAAAAAAAAACACATTTATTTTAAAACCTCAAACACAACTGTAATCAGAAATCTGACAACCCTTTTTGTTCTTCCCAAATTAGATTACACACATAATCATTATAGTCATTTTATAGATACATGGAAAAAGGACATATGACTGACCTTCAAATCAGCCCTCAGCTTGACAGACTAGATCAATGTATTATCCAGGCCTGTATTTCTTATTCTGTTTCAAGAGTCAAATAGAATTTGCTTGTTATGATAAATAAGAACTCTTGGATAACAACAGAAAATAAGATACATGCAGCCAGCTTGCAATGTACCTGTTCTCAAAATTCTCTTTGTTTTTTTAAAGAACTGCAAGTTTCCAAGATGCTTGCATGAATAATATATTCATTTCTCAAAGGCATACTAAAGTATTCATAATGAAGTAAAATGAAGTAACATATTATTAGGTGGGGAGCTGATTTGTTTTAATATGTCATTCAATCATGTAAATAGTTATGATTTTACAGCCTTCACATACCAAAATCAACTGTTTACAGTGTTTCCTGTTCATTAGTTACAGATTAATGACCATTGTATTCTCTGTGTGGGAAGATCATAGGAGATCTCGAAAGATAGGGGGTCTCAGCTTCAACAAAAATGTAAACTAGACACAGAAACTTCTGGACATAGGCTCTATAACTGAGCTGCAAAAGAAGCATCCAAGTCGTTTGCCATCACTTGGTGAAGCCCACTTCGGTCCTAATGATGTGTTAAAAAAGAGTCTCAACTGGAAGTTTCTCCGAATTTGTCTTTATGGACATAGAATGATTGAGAAATTGTAAAAAAAATCTCTTAAACTACATGTTCAGATAGTCAGGATTCTAACAAATGAAATTATTTTAAACCCAGAGTACCTTTCAAAGCCATAAATGTAATGGAGATTACCTTATTGTAAAGACAGGTAAGGATTGGGTTTCTGAAGTCATTTGTATGCCTTAATAGGTTTGCATTCATTGTCATGAAATTAGTCAGCCAGATACACTCCTTTGTTGAAGTACATAAATAAGTTTCGGGAAAGAACACATGCTCTGAGGAGGTGTCCTTAGGCCACCAGTAATTAGTTCCCGTAAAAATACTGTACCCACGAGATGCAGTTAGGATTAGTTAATGTACTGCACTTTGAAGATGTAAAAAGATTTCAAAGAGCTAATTGGTACTAGATTATCCACAATACTGGGATTTCTGTATTACCATTTTCAACTATCTTACTCTAAATATAAAGCGATAAATAGATATTCATACCACTTTGTAAGTTATTTTAGGCAACTATTTAGTTACTGCATCTATTACTTGAAAACACAAAATATAAGTTTTCAGTATGAATGTCCCTTGCATGTAGGGAAATCAAAGCTGGTTTTCCATTTAGAAAGGAGTCTAAAAATCTGTTTTCCTTTTTCCACTTGTTTACTCCCTAAAAAAGTTTGTGGTCTGTACAAAAGAACAGAATTCTTAGAAGTAATTGGACCAAGTTCTAGTAATATTGTAGAATCCCCAAATGTGGAAATGAACCGAAATACTGAAACGCTAATGCAATAAAAGAGAACATCCAAATAAGAAAACATATGCAATCCTAAAAGATACATTATAATTTCAGTATTTCCATTGAATTGTACATACTAATTGGAAGCAAAGAAGGGGCCTACACATTTTTTTCCTTGCAAGTCGCCTTAATGGAAATCAGATACATTTACTTTATCACAGCAGAAGTCTGTGCACACATTAAGTATTTAATAAAAGGTACCCACATCAACTGTCATCTGCATTTTGAAAATCATCATGTAATTTTACATAATAAGAATCCTTTAAGGATAAGTATTATCACTTTAACAAACTCCATTTGAGATTTTCCTCCCCAAAATTTCACCCTCGAGGCTTTACACTATAAGAAGAAATTTCCTTTTATTTCCCCTGTTCCAGCACCCTTTATATTAAGACATTTAACTCAACACTTTAAGCTGACAGGGTTTGTAACTGGTTGGATAGGCTGCCTGTTCTGCAGGTAAAGTTTTAAAATATATTAAATTCTTCTCTAATATTTGGGTCAGTGTACTCCCAACAGGCCAAGAAACTGATACTTTACTGTCAGCCTGAGAGCACACCTTAATGTAGACAAGCTATAGAGAGAACCCAGCATGAAACCCAGCTTTCCTCCCTCATAAGCACATGTGCAACCAGCTTATAAGCATGTTCTACTTTAATGAATAAATAGATCATGAGACCACTACAATTTCAGCTACAGCAATTCCATGGGACTTCATTCTGGTGTAGGTGGAAGAATTGGCTAAGGCTGCAACTGTTCATATTTTTAAAATGTGGAGATTTATGGTTCAACTTGTGTACTGGCCAATATTGAAGGCATCACATATGTAGCAATAATCTCGCACAGGGATTTGCCCATGTTTTTGGACTGGAACCTCAAAGAGAATGCTGTTTGAATCATGGTGATTTCACTATGAAACAAGAAAGTGGGAGCTATATTAACCAGACTCAGAATTCAGTGACTGTATCAATTCCCTACATAAAAGAAGTGACCATCTGCTCCACTTGTCCATAAGCAATACTAACATCTTCTTCCTGTGTCTCCCTGTTTACTCCCCTTTAGCTTTAAATCCTTCTCCTTCATATACCACTATCCACATATTTTTAATTTATGTCTGCCAAATTACTGCTTGGCTGCTCATCTCATCAACATATGGTAGCCCTGATGGTTGGTAGCACAGACCTCATATCTGGGGACCAATTATGTGCCATCTTGTAGCTGGCACAGTTATTTACATGTCTTAAAGACAATTACAAAATACCGCCTCCTCAGAATATCCTCATCAATGAAAAAGTTTTTTCCAGATCTACTTAAAGCATTTGACCTTAATTTTTTTCACTCTGTAGTGGGTCATAATTTCAAAAGTTAAAATAAAGCTTGATGCTAAATCTGGTGTTATCATTCCAATTCTCCCATTCTGATCTTGAATCTTCCATCTGATCTGGAAATTTCTCTTATATTCAAAACTAGGGATTTCTGAGATAAAAAAAACCTATTAAATACTTATATTTTTTTCCCTCCAAAAAGAAGAGGAAAGGTACACGTCTACTCTTGTTTTATTTGGAATCCTAAATTCCCTCTTTCAGATGCCCAGTGAGAAAAGTGTGTAGAATGACTGTTCTCCTCTTGAGAGCAAAATCTAAGGATGTTTCTGAGCTTGGAGGATCTTTCTTGCCAAAGTTTGAGTCTCTAGTAATCATCTCACAGCTGTTCAACAATGATGCTGGGTTTTGTATAAATGTGTGAAGTCCTTCATGTACATAAGCCAAGAAACAATGCAGAGCTGCTCATCTGAGCTTTTCTAATTGTTCTTATACCAGCAGCTTAGGAATTCTTGCAGATGGGTTTGTCATAATACTTTGTTGGCATTTTTTATAACAATTGCCTCTTCAAGCTAAGCAAACCCTGGAGAAAAATAAAGCTGTGGTGAATACAGATGCAATGTTAATTAACAGACACTCTAAATGTGAATGTTTTAGTAAGAATTAAAAAAAAAAATAGTAGTGTACTGACATGTCAAACAGTCAGGAAATATTTTGAAAATCAAGTTTTATTCCCCTGAAAATTTGACTCTCTGCATTAGAATATATTGAGCTGAAATGCTAGGCAGCAAATTAAAGGCAAGGGCTTTGTGTGTGCGCCTGTGCATTGTTGCTCTGGTGATGATGTTTACCTCAGCTGCCCTTTGGGTAGCCTGCAGAATTTGGACAACATTATAATCTTCCTGGTAATTTCTAGGCTCTAAAATGCTACAATACAAAGTATTAGCAGCAGTCTTCTGGGAAAGATTTCCTAATCAGGCAGCCCAAGTTAACTATTAAAGACATAGTAGTTTTTGTGCTGCTGTCTGTCTCACGTCTGTAAGCAAAACAAAGGAAACGACATCAGCAAGGGATATACTTTGCTTTGTTCTACTACTTTGAAGAATGCCAAACCATCTGTTATAAGAAATGGTCAGAGAAACTCATGTGAGCTCCTCTGCGGGAAAAAAAACGTTAATAAAATCAAAAGGCAAATGAAAACAACTGGTTCCACTACAATATTGTCTCTGGAGACATCTGATATTGTTGTCTTCAAGTGACTAGCAGTGCTAATATGTAATGTTTCAACTAATCCTGTCTCAGAGGTGAGGTCTGGAGATAGATACAGAGATTTTATTAATCCTCCACTAGAATCGATTTTACTATGCTAATATTAGTTCTTTTTCTCCCTCTTGTGCTGTCCTTAGGGTCAGGCTGTACCTAAAACAAGTATCACCTAAAAAGGAAGCAATAATAGAGATGATTGGTTTGGTTTGTCTTCATCTAGTTAATTACTTCAGCCTGCACTCGCTTTCCCCTTTCCTTTTTCAATTTCCTGGACCAAGAGAATGAATTGTTATTGCCAAAGGAAAAGGAGAAAGAGAAAGGGAGGGGTGGAAGAGAGAGAGAGTGTCTTCATTCATTTGTCTGTATTTCTGTGTATCTCTTAACTTGTGCTTTGCATTTGGATCATTTCGGCGCTAAAAAATCCTCATTAATAAATAAAAGCAACCTTCTAACTCGGTATTGCCTTTGGTTCCAAAGAAAACCAAAAGATGGTGCAAACCTAGAATAAAATGCAATTAATCATCAAGCTCTGGGGATCATTTCACCAAAGCAATTAATTTCACTTCACCACTGCAGCCACCTCTCATTGGAAACATATCAGCTGTTTAACAGCACACTCATAAAATAAGATAACAAATTACCTCAACATTTCCTAGGGAATAACCTTTCAGTCTTTCACTAGAAGAAGACAGGTCAAAAATTACCTTTTTTCTTTTTTTTTTTTTTTTTAACTTCAGTTCCTACGATCTCTAGTATACCTAACAGAAATGTATTATAAAAAGAAGGGAATCCATCTGAAAATTTCATACACTAGAATGTGTGGCTTAAGTTTCAAGAAATAGATAATAGGATCATCAATGACTGCCGACAACAAGGATTTGGAGTTGTCACATCAAACTGCATTTCTACTTAAGAGCATGCTAGGAAATAGATTTCAGTAAGATACAGAACTCGATTCGCATGTGCGGGGCTCCCATCAGTGAAGATACTCTATCCAAGTGTGATCCCAGTAGAAGTGTATGCAGGACTTTGAGGACTCTGACAATTTGTCTTGACACAATAGGGAGTTCTGAGCTTGACAAGGGTCACTCCTTAGAAGTGAAGGAGACACTGTCTAAAATACCTTCTCC
Organism: Dromas ardeola; assembly: GCA_013398915.1. Classification (NCBI taxonomy): domain Eukaryota; kingdom Metazoa; phylum Chordata; class Aves; order Charadriiformes; family Dromadidae; genus Dromas; species Dromas ardeola. The sequence continues at coordinate 21,266 of VYZM01007313.1, read as the reverse complement.
AAAATAATGACTTCATTTTCTACTCTTGCCACACATCTTTTATTCTAACAAAGCTTTGAGTTTCTCTTTGCTTCATTTTTCCGTGTGTTGAACAGGAAAGTGATTCCTTTTTTTTGTCCCTCCACTCTCTTGGGCTAGGGACACATCTTACTTTCACTTTGTACCTAAAGAGACAAAATTCTCTGTTGATGTTGGTGCTCTTCAGACTCTTCCCAAACTAGTAATTAGCAAATTGTTTTGGCTTTTTTCAAAAATGTGCTGAAAAATCTGGAATTTCCATTACCACTCAACAAGCGACTCAGTGATGTTTTCCCACTGCATCGCTGGTTTTGGAGAGTTATATAGTAACATACAGAAATGGAATAATTAACCTTTAATTTTAACCACTTATTCCCTCTTTTTAGCATGGTTCAGTATGTGGATCACCTGTCTTGTATTCCCACAATCAGATATTCAACCTTAGCTTTAAAACTTAACTTTTCTGAGAAACCATAATGCCAGGGACTAGAATCTTTGTCATGACACATGGGTCCTGGCAGGGAAATCCAGCAAGGTGAATTCGCTCAAGCAAACATATACATAGAGGAGCAAAAAAAAGCATAATATACCAAGCTGGACAGTACAGGAGCCCCAAGTGCTGAGTAGCAGCTGCCATTCTGATTGGAGCACTCATTAAAAGCTGCCAGCTTTCATGCAATAAGCCAGAAATGCCTGACTCTAGGAACATTAATAGGCCAGAAATTGCCAAGTGTTAAGGACACAAAGCACAGACCATCACCAGTAATTTAAAGCTCCTGTAATTCACACAGATCTGGTTTGAAAGGGATTCCACTTGAAGTCTGTTAGCCCATGGGCCCGCCTGACCTCCCTTGCTGCTTATGTGGAGACAGCTCTAATAAGGTGCAGGTGTGAAACATAGAATTTCCCTTACTGGTAACCAATCAGTCAGAATAAAAAAAAAAATGTTATAAATATTGAAATAGATTCCCAGATCCCAATGTCTCAGGATAGGTAGGTACATGATGGCGCACAAGTATGTCTTGTAGAAGCGCACAAGGACTGTACGGGTGACAGCACTTCTCTGACTAGCAATTGCCACTGGCCTTGGCAACAATGATCTGCTTTATTTTTTCCCCCTCAAATCAGGACTGTCTCAAAGAGTACAGATTAAAATGTTATCTAATACGTATCAGCAGGTGTAAACAAAGAAATGCGTTTGATAAGGAAAAGGTGCCTAGCACAGCCAGTATAATCTGAGATAACATTTGAAAATGTGAGCATCTTTAAGAAAGTCCACCTTTTTTTCCATTATTTTGATGCAGCTGTTTTTCAGAGAGACGGTGATTTTTGAAGGATTTTGTTTTGTTTTCAGCCAACCCTGTAACACACTACTGGTATTTAGTCATCCTCAGAGATGAAAAATTTATCATCCTCATTCTTGAAAAATCAAAAAATTATACTGATGTGTAGGCTAGATACCTCATGCGTTAAAGAAGAACTATAGCATTCATGACTGATATTTTTCACTTTTCTGATAATACCACATTTTCATGGAGCAGCTGATGCCTTATAAATATATAGAACATACCCAAGCACTTAAAAAATGAAAATAAGGTGGTCTATGTTACAAGTAGAAATCTTAATTTATTAAAAAGTATGACAAACTAGTGGCAGAGAGTCACTGAAAGACATTTGGCAGCACTGGATATGTCTGAAAATCATTTCGGCTACCATCTTATTTTAGACAGTCACAGGAGTCCAATGATTTTGATCTAAGAAGCTGTCATCAAAGAGATCTGAAAGCTTGATAAAATACAGAGAAATCAATTTCTGAAACCTGGCCAAACTTCAACTTGAATACTTGGAACACACAGCAGAATAATTGATTGGCATAAAGGAACTAGAAAAGTTAAATTATCTTAATTCCTCTAGATATGATTAGATTTTTCTATTTGTTCTGTTACCCAGTTTGTACACAGGAATATTTTGCTAACTGTACTGTTATTCACTTCTTTCCAGTTAACAGATAAAATGGACTCAGCACCTCCACCTTTGGAATATCACTTTTCCTCATTTACAGACATTGTATTTACAAAATAATTGCTTCATTATGATGCTGTGCCTTCCCGTCACTTCATGCATTGTTTTCCCCATGTAAGAAGTTGCCTGGAACCCTATTTGTATTTGAGATACAAATTATAAGGAAATATTCAAGAGCACGGAAATATCCACGGGTCCAAGCTGCTTTCAAAAATACAATGATAGCTTTCCGAGAAAAAAGGAGCAATTAGGTGCCATCTTTCAAAAGAAAATGAAATGTTGCTAAATTTCCATTTTTGCATTTTCCATCTCCACCTTCCAGTACCATTTATATTTAAATGTATTCAAGTGTCTAACTTCTGCTGAAAGTCAACAGACTCTTAAAATAAAATTACATCTATTTTATGGAAAATACCTCTGAATATACAGTCCAAAAGGCTTAAATCACTTCTGGGACTGAGAGACAATATTGTTGTCTCATGTTTTCTCTATGGCTGTTTCCTAATTACTGATGTTTTGTTGCCAATGTCTCTAAGTCATTTACATAGCTTTAAAAATGTAACCTGAGATCTCCTATCCATTGCTCAGCTCCAAAGAATTCTCTGTCTTCTCATGTAACATTTTCTTTATTCTGTGACCTTCAACTACTACTAAACAAGTTTACAAAACATACAGTTGCTCTGAAATGATTGGATTTCTCTTTTTGCTTCATGCCCCTCAAAGAATGTTTTAAAGGGTCCACTTATATATAACATTTTGGAATTTCTTAGGAATGTTGGGTTTTAAAAGTGATAAGATTTCAATTACCAATAATAGTCTTGCAGGACCTCAGTAATTACCCCAATGCTCACAGGGTGCTTAGTGAAACTTTAAGTGTTTTTTTTCTGTTATTTAAAACTTTATTCCTTTTGCAAAAAAAAAAAAAAAAATCTTGCTAGATTATTTTACGAGGAAGGCATTTATGCCTAAAGCTACTTACTGATCATAAAAAAGAGTAGTACTGTTTGCTCATATGTCATTTTTCTGTATTTGCAGCTGTTTAATATTCTGCCCTACCCAGCTTTTAGATGCTTCATTTTAACATTTTTAACAGTTCTCATATTCCTTTCTAGGCACATCAGATTTAATTTTTACCTTTATTTTTATTGAAATAAGTGTAATTTTTTTTCTTCCTATATCATAATCACATCTAATGTCCCACAGTAAACAGCAGGTGATTCTAATCAATCTCTTTCCATCCATTATTTGTTCCTTCAAAGTTTGTCTTTTTAAAGTTCAGTATATTTGGTGCTATGTATTTTGTAATACCCTCACATCATTTTCATATCTGATGATACTGTTATCACAAGATACCAGATGTTCAGTACTTCTCTCTTAATTATCATACTTAGGGCTTATGTCTTATAACTAATTGAGATAATCTTTGAGGTAATCTGGGTATTTGCTTCCAACACTAGGAGGACACAATACTACGTTACCTCAAGATACATTCATGCAATATTTAGTAATTACTCATAGGAACAGCAATTTGAAAGTTTGAGCCCCCAAAAGAAGGCTGCAATATCTGCTTTTCCCATATATTTCTCAATCTCCTGTAGTCCGTAGGACTACTCAAGTGCTTAATGCTATGCATGTTGAAGAACAACCTTCTAAAACTGTGGAAAAACAAGTTTTTGTCAAGTAGGAAAAATACACATACAAGAAAATATATTACTTAGCAGTTCTGGATGATATCTTTTAAATGTTGATTCTTCTCTCCTAGCACTTCACACCCGTTAGCAGAAATTACAGAATTTGTGAACTGAAATTCCAGTGATGGAATAACCTGACTGTTGTAAAAAAAAAAATATTTCTTAAAAAAAATAATTAAAATTAAGACAATTTTTAAAAAAATCTAAAATGTAAAAATTTATTTTTTCTTCCAGAAAGTATTTCTCAAAATAATGGACATACGCAACCAGCATGTTGCTTATAGCCTGATTTGCTAAACCCGTGCTGCCCTTATCACACTACAGAAAGCCTTCTTTCCAGAAGGTATTGATACCTATCTTGACAGCCTGGGAAAGAGATGCTTAACAAGACCCCAATGGATTCTGCAGCTCACAGGTCATTAAACCCAAAGTCTCTCACAATGATCGCTGTCTCTTTCATGAGCTGCAGTGAATTTTGAGAATAGCACTCCACAGCAGTGTTAATGTTATGGATTAAAAAAAAACTTACAGTTTGAAGCAGATTTAAGGAGTTAAAAGCAGATTCAGCAGTGCTATTTTTATATTGCCAAGTAAGCATAAAACTCTGTTTTAACTTCTGAGGAAAAGCAGTAGAGAGAAGAGCTTATTTTCAATGGAAGAGAGAATGTCTGTCTCTAGAGACTTTGCTGCTTCATCTAAAGCCATCCAGAAAACAGTGTGTGCCAATCAGTTCATTTCCACTGAGTGCTAAAAAGAAGATGAATAAGCAGGTTTATATTACAAACTGGTACTGAACCTGGGAGTTTGGAAGCCCGGCTTCCCTTCCTTGCCAAGCCCTCTCTAACCTCGGTTAGCTGTGAGCTGATTTACTAGTCCTTAGGTTTTTTGTCTTACCTTATATTATTGTTTTGAATGGCATTAATACAGGAGTGCACACAGTGGAAGTTTCAAAAAAACCTTTTGAAATACTTAATAATAAAGATTTCATTGCTTGCTTTCACGTTTGACACACTGCAAACAAAACATGTCTTTGTTTTCTGCAGGAATTTTATGTCAACTATGAACTCGGTTGTCTGTGACATAGGGACTTACACTAGGATTTGCTTTTGTGATTATATTTTCTACGCAACTTTTTTAATAGGGCATTTAAATTATAGATAGATAGAAAAGTTGAAGGGACTGTATTTGACTGATACCAAAAAGAGTGGGATGGAAAACATTTTAAGAGGCCAGATCTAAATTTTCAAAGCAGTTTCAAAGGAAATAAGATGACAAGGAGAAACCATGTGACCAAGACACAAGAGCGAGCAGCTGCTTAGGTATGGGAGACAGTGAATCACAAGTAAGTCAACAATGACTCCTAAAAAAAGGTGTGAAAGAATCAATATTTAAAAGGTGTGTGGAAGGAAGGAAGCAAGCTATTTTACAGCCTGTAATATAATTATGCCTATGTACTTATTGTTGTGGTAAGATCTCAGCTAGTACATTGTATCCTTACTAAGAAAAACATGAGGAGTCGGCAAGAGCATGGCTCCCAGAGCACAGCAAGCTGAGTCACAGCAATTAGCTGTGCAACAGCAGCGCAAAAAAAAAGAGTTTCTCCTATACAGTGATGATACTGATGTGGCATATTGCATGGTGTCCAATGCAGGCAAGACAGGTGCTTGACAGGGTCTTTGCAGCGAGCCTACAGAGCCAAGATTCCAAACCCTGAATTGCAAGGAAGGAGAGATATCTACAGACCGCTCTCAAAAGAGCGGTGGATGGAAAATGTAAGCAAGATGATGATCAGTTATTGGTTTTCCATTGGAAGAGCCCAAGAAAAAAAAGTCAATTTATTTTCAGTGGACAAAATAGAAGTTAGATATTAGAAACAACTTTGCATCTTTGAAAACAAACACTAAAAAAACCTGTCAGTAAGCTATGGAATCCCTCCATTAATGGGTTCTGAGAATAGGAGCTGTACTTTTGAACAACTGGCAGCCAGGTCTTAAAGGCCAGAAGTTCTGAAGTTCTCAGTCAGAAGTCAGAAATATTTTTGTCTGCAAGAATTCAGGTGAATAGTAAAAGATTACCCAGAAGTAAAAGTTTTAGAATAACTACCATAGAAAACAGTGTTTCAATATTTTTTCTTCCAAAAATCACCTATTCGAATAGCTTTTCTTTTAGTAAAAATAAGATAGTCTTGGCCATGAGCCACTCCATTTTTGTAGGATTACTATATAAATAAAGCATCAGCCAATTACTTAGAAAGGTGTATCCGTTCCTTAATTTTGTTTCTATATGTAAACAAGGTTCAATGTTACAGTCCTCGGGAAAATTAACTCTGTCTAAAAGCATAAACAGCTCCAGTAGAACTTAGCTGAAATCAAAGATGTTAACACATCTGCCTTCCCATTCCTTTCTTGCAGGCTACTGTTTAGACCATTCATCTCAATTATATTAGATATGGCTATACTTCTCATGTATCTCTGTTTCTACAGTTGTCAAGATGATTGTCCTTATTTTCTTAGACTGGCAGTAGTTTAAAAGGGGCAATTTCTTTGGTCTGAAAAGACTGTTTCACTTAGAGCTCATCTTTTGGCTATAAAAGATGAACATAGGCTTGAATTCAGTGATCTTCATATGCCATAACTCGTTTAAAAAAATTAGAGGGCAGCTCATTTCCAAAATAAAGTATCAACAACTAGATTTCTTCCATGATTGGAGGATTGTGCATTTCTAACACTATGCTAAACATTCAGTTCTCTGGTACAGATTTATTGCTGGTGTCTGAGACAGTATCAACAATCACTTAGAAATGTATTTTATTAGATACTATCATAGCTGTCTGAATTCTTTCAGGCATTGTTCTTGAAGATGTCTTTTGCTACAACATGCTTAAAAAAATAGTCATTATTTTATTTTCTCAGGTATTTGATATAAGACTGTTTCTCAAGTATTAACCGCCTGTCCTGATGACACTGTAGTTGTAATCTATTCCTAGTGTTTCTAAGTAGCTTAGCTTCTATTCAACATCCTTAAAGCCAATTTGTCAGGTTTCATAATTTGACATGGCTTCACTGAAACCAGTATGCTTTGCAAGTCATAGAGGGATCATGGAGTCATTTAGCTTGGAAATCATAGAATCATTTAGCTTGGAAAAGACCTTTAAGATCATCGAGTCCAACC
>VYZM01007309.1:0-26779 GCA_013398915.1 Dromas ardeola | reverse complement strand
GGGCCGGGGCCGGGCGGAGCGGGCCCGGCGCTGACGGGCCCTTCCCGCCCTCCCTGTGCCCGCAGATGGCGGCGGCGGGTTTCCTGCACTGCCCCAGCGAGAACAGCCCCGACGTGGCGCAGTGCTTCTTCTGCCTCAAGGAGCTGGAGGGATGGGAGCCCGACGACGACCCCCTGTGAGTAGCGGGGGGTTCCCCTCGCCCCCGCCCCCCCGCTCCGGTGGGGGGGGAACCGCTGCTGCCACCGAGATGCTTGGCAGGGAAGAATGGCTGCCTGCGTCTTATTGTGAGCTTTCTTTCTCTCTTCCTCCCTCTTCCTTTCTCCTCTCCCTTCCTCTTTTCACGTTCTCCTCTTTCCCCTCTCCTCTCCTCTCTCTCTTCCCCCTCCCTCCCCTCTCTTTTTCTTTTTTCCGTTTCAGGAAGGAACACAAGAAACACTCTGCGCACTGTGCTTTACTCTCCCTTCAGAAGGTCCCCACTAACCTGACCCTGCAGGAGTTCCTGAAGCTGGACAGGGAACGAATGAAAAATGTACTGGTACGTACGTACACATGGGCACCGCAGTGCCGAAAGAGTCATTTAGTTTCTCGTCTTGTGATTGTTTAGCTGGCCTCTTGGGTCCTCACCAAAGTGGTCTGTTGCTTTCTGGCTCGTGCTGGATCAGATGGTGTGTCTTTTCCCGCTTCTCAGCCTTTGCCTTACGGGAGATGCAGCCCGCTTTCCCCTTGAAGCTGAACAATACCCAATTTAGCAGTAGACAGTAATGTATTATTTTTATTTGCAGAAAAAAGAAATTGCTCAGAAGGTGACTGAGGTTGAAGATGTAGCCAAGAGCGTGCACCGTGAAATAGAGAACCTGGGCTCCTAGGCTCTGCTGTAGCTTCTCACCTACTGGTGATGTTTGTCTTGTACATGTGCTCTGGCGCTGCCACTTTCAAGGACTGCGTTTCCTGAGACTGCCTTTGGAATGGCCGTCGTTGTGAAGGTCGGACTGAATTCTCCACTCACCCGAGTCTGTTGGGAAAGTAACTGGGGTTTGATGCACTGCGTCCATAATCTTTTTCTGCAGGGATTCTCATGTTCTTCCTGTTGGTTTAATTAAGGATTACTACTTGTGGTTTTATTTGTTCTGTTTTTTCTTAAACCCAGCTGTTTCCATTTTGGAGATGCTGCTAGCTCTGGTGCAAAAACTTGTGTTTCTTGAAAGAGCTGGCAGGCACTTCCATTTTTATACTGAATATACCAATGCTTTTGGATACTTTTGGAAATAAAAAGGGGAAGGAGTTTTAAAACTCCTTCAGGAACTTAAGGTTGTGGCTAATAATGTCCAATTACACCAAATCTTAGTGTGTGTGGTGCCCTTGTGAGCTTCTATTTTAAACTTCTATTGTAAACTTCTATAAGGCTGCTGCCTTATGTTGATGCTTTTATAAATAAAAGTTGAAGGCTAAAAAGCAAAGTCATTTTTCTCAGTTCCCTGGAGGAAAAGAATCTGACCTTTAACGGAATGAGCTGCACCGAATGCAGTTTTAACTTCAAAATGGAAAATAAGCTAATCAAAGTACAGCTTGCAGTGCTGTTGCTCAAGTCTCAAACTGTCTTAAGCGGCGCTCATCAGGTCTCCTTAAAACGTCCTTGTGCCCTGAAAGATTTGGTTGGTCCCTCTCCTTGCACAAATTTGGAAAGGAAAAGAAATCTTGCAGAACAGAGAGTGGACAGTGAAGAATTGTGCTCTGAACTGCTGGGAAGGAATGGGGGAATCTAGTACCAAATAGTTGGCTGTTGCAGGACCCAGGCTGATCGTACGGGGCTGTGAAATCTGCGGACGGAACTGGACGCCTGCGTTTAGGTGCTCCCAAACTCCAGCTCCCTCTTGGGGAAGAGGCAGTTGCAATCACACGCTGATGAGACCAATGCTGCTGGGTTTTGTAAGTTTGTCCAACATTCCCTGTCCAAACTTACTTGCAAACAATGAAATAACTTCATTATTTCCAGCTGTAACAGCCAAATCATATGCCGATTGCCCTTTTGCATTCTTCTTCTTGATGCTTGCATTGCAGCTGTAAATAAAGAACAGATTGCTTTAAGCCGCTTAAAATAATTCCAAGTTACTGGAATCAGTGAAGTGGCTTGTAGGTAAGTGTTGATGCGGAGTCACTTCAGAATTTCTGGATGCCTCTTCCTGCAGGGACACCACTGTGAGATAAGGGTGCGGAGCCTCAGCCGGGCTCTGGCCCTTCAGAATTGCCGAGTAGGTCTGTGCAGGTAGACCGTGGGTAGCTGCAGTACTTACTGTAACAGGACTCGGATGCACTCCTCTCCCTCCGATCCAAGCAGAACAGCCTCGTGGAGAGCAGTGGTGTTGTGCCTGCGTAGGAGGAATGTGCAACGTACGTATTACCTAAGGAAACTGTCCTGGTACATGGAGAAATGGTCTAGCAAATTAAACTAAGGAAAGCGAATAGGAAGGTAGAGAATACTCTAGGAGTCATGGTGATTTTTTTTGTGTGGGCTTTAGTGTGGTTTGTTGTATTAAGTGAGCGGGAAGTTGATAGGGGAAGAAATTGCGTAGAACAACAGCTTTTCTAAGAGAAATTATGAGAAATCTTCAAAGCTGGCAACTGAAAGGACTGTGAATACTATTATCTTTGCTCATTTGCAGGTTGTTTGGGTTTGTTGTTTTTTTGTTTTTGTTTTAATTTGGCTTTGAAAATAGCTCCTTGACTACAGATTTTTGGCGGGGGCGGGTGGGAGGTTAATCCTCTCTGAAATTAGAGCACAAGTGCTTTTTTGGTAAAACTTCAAAAGACCAGAGGCAGAGAATCAGCGCTCACTTACGGTCCTGACTGTTGGTCGATGTCAGCACCTTTCTGCACGAGAAGGGAGATTGCTTCCGCGTGCTTGTTAAGGACAGCAACCGTGAGAGCAGGTCGGTCCTCCTCGCTGGTGCAGTTTGGGTCAGCTCCCTAGAAAGCACAGGAGAGGGAAGGTGAATTGTTAAAGCCGTAAAGGTTCTTCAGCTTCCACCTTGCTTTAAAGTTATGCCAATTTAAGTTGGCAAACGGTCTTAGTGCTCAAGACAGAGAAATGTTCTAATTGTGGTATTGATTCTTAACATTTCTTCTGAAAAATGTTTGTCCTAGCTCAAAACCGGAGTAAATGTGTATAACGAGGGCAGTCAAGCTAGATTTCACCGTCGGGATGCACCTACACAGCAAAAAGGTAGAGGTTATGCTTTCTTTTGTATAGTCAAGAGGACTTGACCCGAAACTATAAAATTAATATATATTTTTCTTTCTATATGGTCTTGACAAACCCAGATGAGAATGCCTTACACACCAGCCAAATAGAAATTTGGGGAGAACATATGTAAATGGAAAACAGGCTATTTCTTCTCCAAAACGCTCTTTCAGCCTGAAGACAGTTGTATTGCAAGGATGTTGCCTCCTAAGCATGGAGTTGGTTGCATACCAGGCTAATATTCACACGGTAAATGGTCAAAGAATTGGAAGGAGAAACTTCAGCAAGCAATAACTTACTTCCCTGAGCAATTGTTCTACCAAGGTGATTCTTCCTTTCCCATTTGGACCCAATTCGTCCAGCAGTTCTCTGGACTGTGGCTGTGGAAACACAGAAAACAGCCAGTAACGTTTCACGTACTGAGAATACAAGTAGGTGGGCCATATTTTGCCTTTGAGTAAAGGTGGAAAATGCGCGCAGTGGCATGAATGTGGCTGAGGGAAGAACGCAATGTAGCTGAGCCTCAGCGTTACTAACTCAGGACGCTTCTGTGGGAATTTCTTTCTGAATCTGAGCAAGTGTTGGATAATCCAGGCAAATATCTCACTACTGAGGTCTTGATTCAGCAAATGTGTCTGTAAGTGACTGGCAGTGACACTGATGTAAAATCAGTGTAGCTCTCCAGGACTGTACAAAGATCTGTTCACCACAGTAAACGTGGGCATAAGCTCTTTGCTATAGAATTAAAGTTTGAAGCTTCCTGAACTTGTGGAAGCATTTTATTTAGAAAATGAGTATGTTTTGCCTTGCAGAAGTTTGATAACTAAATCTTGAAACAAACCAACCAATCACTCCAAAAACCTTCTCCTTTTATTTCTTCCCACCTTTCCACCTCCTTCCTCTCCCCTTTCGAAAGCCCCATCACTCGACCAAGCATTTTTATCTCTGGACTGGTATCACAAAGCTCTGTGTCTTCTTCCACCCCTTGAGTTGGCTAAGTGATCCAACCTGAGACTAATGCATGTTTCCCTTTTGAAGTTTTCTGTGCAATTACTAATGATCCCTTTAGTAGGCAGTGCTTCCAGGATATTTCTCCAGTGGAAGTAAAGCCTTGCTTCTTGCATTAAGCCCGCCCTCAGTTGTGCTGACATCTCAGCTTTATGGGGAAACTGAGTTGACTTAAAAGCTTGTTGGGTAGATGATCTTCCCCCGCCTAGTTCACAGTCTGACTGTGCAAACAGTAGTTCTAGCACAGCCAGGTATGTCCTGTGGAGTCAAACCAGGTAGCAAGGGTCAAGGGAAGATGCGGTAATGCCTCCATCAGATGTTGCTTCTGAGAAAACCCTGTAACAAAAATCAGTCTGCAACAGTCTTTAGGCCTAATGCTGTGTCAGTAAAACAGAATGGGTCCAAAAATGAAACCAACAATCTAAATAAGTTCTTAGTACGAACAAAGTTTAGTTATTTCCAATGCTGTAATAAATGTCTGCTACAATTTTTCAGGTTTTATATTAAGTTGGACCCCAGTCAGCATTAAAAGCTTTCTGTTTTTNTTCAGGTTTTATATTAAGTTGGACTTTTGTCTCCTTTCCTCCTCCCAACCCCAGTCAACATTAAAAGCTTTCTGTTTTCACCCGTAGCTGCCCTCCTTCACTTTAGTGCTGCTCTATAGGTAGTTTTTCCTGTACTGTCAGAAGATACGTACGGGGAGTTTATCTTCTTTTTCTGTAAGCGTTATTGACTTTGTTCTCTTTATTTTGCCTCCCAAATGGAAAACATTATGATCATCTTTGCCTACCAGAGAGGGAAACAAGTGTTAATTCAAAGCAAAGTCAGTATCCTAACAAGAACGTTGGAGAGAGATCTGGAAATAATTTATCCACAAAAATATTTTATTTTGTGTTGAAATGAAAGCAATATTTATCAGTTTTCTACAAGAGAAAGTGATGAAATATTTGTTGCAGATCAGACTGGTTTTAACAAAAGGTTTATACTCAGGCAGACTTAAAATCTCGTTATTTTGAAATGAAGATTCAATGAATGTGGAGTTTGGGGGCTTTGAGTCTTTTTTTAACTAGCTGCAGCTATTCAACAGGCTTGACTCAGCTTCATTAATTGTTTTGACCAAAAACCTTACAACTTTTCAATGCTGTTTAGCTCCCAAATACTTAAGGGCGTGACTAGAGGACCTTGAGCAGATACGTATGTCCATTATTTTTAAGAGACATAATCCAGCAGTGTGCAGGAGTGCTAAGGAAATTACTCAGCACGTGGGGACCCTTTGAGCTGGTGCTACTGCAGTGCCTGGAATCACAGTCACATTATTGACGCTCCAGAAAACCAGCTTCTAGTGCTGTGGCTGACACTTGCCAAGTCTCAGATTAGAAGCACAAGCTGGCTGAAATTTCTACATAAATTGAAGTATGTCAAATTATATGATAGGAATTTCTGAATTCTCATGCTGACTTTACAACTCGTTGATTTAATGAAAGCCTAAGAAGTCCAATATGTGATGCCTAAAATGCTGAGATGTTACTGACACCAATGGGAGATGCAAGTTAAGCGTCTCTGAAAACTAGGTCTAGAATTAATGTATTTAATCGTTTCTTATCTTTGCCAAATATGCTGGAGCTGAAGTCCCTGGCACAGCTCAAAAGTAGAGATAATAATTGACATTTATAGCTCCTATTTTAAAAAAATATGCAAAGCATCTAAAGTTTTATGGCAATAAGAAGGACACTGCTATGACCTGCGGCTGCAGTTTACTGGCCTCGCCAGCTGTCCTCTAGGGCTGAAGCATTCCCATGAGCTTTTGACAGAGTCTGTACATTGCTTAAATCTCAACTCAGCCACATTCTGAGACTTAAAAATCAACTTAAGTAGGTGCAGAATGTGCCAATATATTCATTTGCCTATGTCAGTGTCTAACCTCCCAAGCACTACTTCCATATTCTTGAATACTGTATTTATGGTCTATCATAAAGACAGGGGGAGGAAAAAAAAAATCTCACCAAAACTAGTCTGACTGCCATCCTGTCCACCTCTGGCTTCTGTTACAGTATTCAGGTAATGACTGCTGAACTTCACTGGTTTAATAGTATGAATATCCTGTAGAATCATCAAAATGCAGGCAGTTATTCAGATTATCATGTAATGCTATTATAATCTCAGTAGCACAAAACAGGGGTGTTGCATATGAAAAAACATATAGGCTTTTAATATCAGTCTCAAATTAGCACAAGATAAATTATTATATGTAATGAAACCCTGTTTTGAGGCAAAATAATGTAACATTTTTTTCTAAACCTTGTGTTAGGTATTTGTTTTGTTTTAAAAAAGGAAAAAAGTGACACAACTTCACCTAATGAAATGAAGACTCTCATCCAAATGAAAGCGTGCCTACCACTTGAGAGATCCGATAAACTCCTCACTTGTGAAATGATGTGATACACCTTTTCAGGCCCCACTTGGCAAGGTAAGCTTTTAAAGATTCTACATAAGAGATACAGTCTGAATTTTGGATCTTTGAAATGGTAGATTTTAATCTTTGAAAAACTGGCAATGAATATGTGGGTGGGTTTTGGAACATGGTGATTCTGGAGGTAGGGATTTTGAGCGTTTGAATACAGTTAACAGGAGCTCTGGCAAACGTGATCTCCAAACTATTGAAAATTACTAAACTTGTTTCTTAAGAGCACAATAGGCAGCCTCAAGAAAAGGAGGCTCTAAGATCAAGAGCTAAGGGGTGCTAGCATGATGAAAGAAGAGTGTTATTATTAATAGAAAAATAATGAAATGCAACATAACCGTGAAGTATGGCTTAATCAGATAAAGATACCTGTTCAGCTAGCTCCAACAGAAAAAGAAAAAGATTCCTTTCTCTGAAGTGATGAGTTAACACCCTCTGAACAAAAGAATTTCTTGTTCAGACCTGAATGTAAAATATATCAGCCTTACACTGACTGGTCTAGCGACAGCTTTAGACCAGCTGCCTAACAACGGGCCTTATACCCCAAACTGACCTTGTTAATAGCAAGAGCATAATTCAACGTAATAGTGACTTCATGGTCATCCTCATGGATGGTGGCAGAATTAATCTAGAGGGAAAGAGCAACCATTAGTTTCTCTTAGAGAAAGTACGCAGAAATAGGTTTAGAAGTAAGTCTTGCTGATGCTTATTGTGGTCTTTGCCTACTTGTGATACTGTACCAACTTTTCCCATCTAACTGAGCAAGGGGCAGGTGGTATTTTGAGTAACTGGAAATATCAAAATGCCTGAAACGCCAAATGAATCCAAAAGATATAATAATGCCACTTTTTATGAAAGTTCAGTCGCTCTCCACCCAGATTTTGCAGCTGCATGAGAGGCTATGCTGTCCTCAGGACTCCCTGCTCCAGGAGAACTGGTTGCAGCTTTAGTTGTACCAGTCTGTAGAAGCACGGCCTGTAGTAAAACGTGGGCAACTTTCTATATTAATTCATTGAGACAGTACTGCTGGGAAGAAGACTATTGAAGTTATACATAAATAAGTGCACAGGGGATTATAAAGAAGTGGAATGAAGCCGACAAGGTTATATTGCAGCAGGTTGAGAATTTTGAGATAAGGTTGATTATATTTCTAAACCGCATGAAAACTGAAAAAGCAGGATTAAACCCAGATAATTGGCATCTACTTTGAATCACTTCTGTTACTTTTGGGGGCAGTGGTTTCAAGACAATAGGATGACAAAAGGCCAAGAAGCAGCAGGAATAGCCTTCTCTAGGCAATTTAATATTTTTCAGGCATATCCTTTTGAATCTTCTAGCAAAGGAAACAAGTTGCAGTGGACTTATAATTCCTCTCCACCAAGCAGATTTTATACTTGTGCTACAACTTCTGAACATACTGGTGGGGACCCATTAGGTCTCAGTGGGTATAGAATTTAGACGCAAAGTATCTGGTGGAGCGTCATACCTCACAAAAGTGTAATCTGCCAAATGACAATTAGATTTCTGAACCCCAGAATGCATAAACTTTTCTGTAGTTTTTTCTGTGTGATAAAATTGGGGTTTTTTTACTGGTGTGTCACATCAGTCAGGACAGGCTAAGAAATAGCGAGCTTGAACTGTAACAAGGGAGACTTAGGTCAGACACTGGGAAAAAGCTTCCCAGTAGCTATGCTGGTTCAAGAAGTTCCCAACCCTCCTTCTGCTTGCATCCCACTTCCAGCTGCTCACTGCCAATCTACTTTTGTACTAGCACTGATGCCCTTTTTTTCCCTCCAGAGCTATTTTTAGCCTGGGTCGGTCACTGATCCAGTCCACAGGACATTGCCACGAGCAGTTGTGCTGGCAGCACGGAGGAGGCAGGGTGAGGGGATGCAACTCCTTAACCCAGCAGGGCTGCCAAAGCAAGCAATACAGTACTGCAGCTAAACAGCAAGGATAATTGAGCGCAGAAATGGACTGCCTGGGGCAATTGTGAAATCTCCATTGTTGGTGAGTTTGAAAAGCTTCAAGACAAACATCTGCCAGGGACAGTTTAGGCAGAGTTGATCCTCCCTCAGGACAGGGACCAAATGATCTCGTGTCATACCAGCCCTATCCTCTAGGACTCTTTAGGAAGAGCCTCCAGTTTCCACTTTCTGCCTATCACCCCTTTAATCGTTTTAATGCAGGTTGGTGATATCCTGAAGACTACATCTCCAGTAGGAAAAGCAATACCCTGTTCCTATAATACTGGTATAGTTTATACTCGAAGCAGACTATGTGTGTAGCCAAAGAGAATTGCTGCTATCTGCTGGTATCATCCAGCCCGGAGCAGAGGGAAGCATATCATTACGTCCCATTTCTAGCAGGGCTTATTTAACTGACCAAGTACATAGATGTCAGTGACCTCTTTTTTTTCTTGATTGCCTGCTGTGGGATACTATAAAAGCAGCTGAGCAAGAGCTTTCTGGCTTCTGTCACTTCTCTTATAGCTGTGAGGTAAGAGATTAATAGAACTGCCATAGGAAAGAAAGCAGAAAAAAATCTTCAGTAAAAGACTAAAAAATGGAACGACAAAAGAAAACAAATTACACACACAAGCAGATCAAGGTGTAAAGAAAAGGGTGATATCTATTTTCTCAGTGTTTATCTAGCAGCCATAGTAATCTCTTCATGAGGTTGCATAGAAAGATATGACTCACGAGCTCCTTCCTACCTTTCCCATTCGAGGTTCCCCAATCAGAGCTCTGAATTCAAGATTGTTCTGAGCATAGCTTCTGAGGTGAGCGCAGACGTGATCCAGCTGTTTTCTCCAGTAACCTGATCAGAGGGAGTTAAGTAGGAGGAACATCCCTGAAATTGCGATTAACATTTCTTCTACTCACGTGATGGATGATTTAAAAGATAGCATATTTTCACGGAGAAAAAAAAAATGTGAATTTTTCTTTAGAAAATTCATCTGATCAAGAAAAGGAGAAGTAAGTTATACCCTAAAAAAAGGTACAATCTTTCTTATCCATAGGTTATAATTCTTTCTTAGGGCACCTCTATTGAAAACAAAACCATGTCTTGGAATTGTCCTTTGCAATCAAAATTGGCTCTGCATGAAGGAGAATCTCACACTATTCCAGATCATTAAAAAAAAAAAAAGTACAATATTAGAACTAAGCAATTTTGCATTATTGAATGGATTTTTAATTTGTTTGAGACCGCTGACAGGTAACAACAAGCGAAATCTGAAAACTGCAGATTTTGTAACTCAATCTATACAGCATTCTGGTCTGTGTAAATATATGGGAGAGCATGTTAAAAGCTGAAGCATTCCTGCTCTTTTGCCTGTCAGGATATCTGGGAGAGAAAGTCAGCATTCCTTTATGCTGGTCCAGGGCATGAAACATGAGGGGCTGAATGCGGCTGGATTCAAAGCTCATCTTAAGCCATTTAGAGTTTTTGCAGTATTTCCAAGTATTTCTGAAGCAATGTTCCGTTTTCATCAGAGAAAGAAACAAAAGGACTTGTTCTCAGTCTTAATTGATTGGTATCAGGATCGGGCTAATTTTATTTTTGAGCATACTTATGGAAAGTAGAGAGTATGATTTATTTTGTTGTAAATAAATTGTGTAGGCTTGGTAACCTTGTTTAACTTGCACAATGAAGTTGCTCTGACCTTATCCTTCCCTTCATGTTAAGTGAAGCTCAAAACAGCGAAAAGAAGCCAAGTCAGAAGAAAAGTGCTGCTCTGACTATTACAAGAAAAGGCAAGTGCACAAGGATTTTTGTGCTTGCAGGACTCTTCCAAGATAAAACTGGTAGAAACTATGACAAACTAAAACAGCAAGTCGTATTTGTTAGGCAGCTTTAAAGGAATATAAAAAGAAGGATCCACAGAGCAACATAAATTGTTCCCTGCCATGGTCTCACATGCAAAAACTAATACAAGTTGAAAATAGTAATTAAAAAAATCTATGCTAGACTACTACTTGGTGAGTGATCCCTCCAGAGAAGTCGGTATTATCTGCAATAAACTGGTTCGTAACTAGCCTAGATCCCCATATTCTATTTCAAAAAATCCAGATGGCCAGGAACATATTCTTGCGTGTTTGACATTTTATTACATCTAAAAGGATTTTTGGCAGCACTGATGGCATACTTGAATTTATGCTGTCAATAGTTGATTACACCTATATCACACTGATTTACTGTTTTGTTAGAGTAGAAAAGGAGAGGCTTCTTTGTAAAGTTTACCTGGGAAATGACTTGGTTCCCGTTCAAAACAGACTGAAAGGACAGCAAAAAAAGAAATACAGCACACATCAGAGGATTAGTGTTTTGGTACTGCTGTTATTTACCCCTGTCCTAACTGGGTTGGTTTTTTTTAATCTTCACAAAAGAAAAGAAGGTTAGTTAATGACTGATAGGTCGAGAAATGAAAAAAAAAACAAGTTATTTAATCACTTATATTTAAAAACTTTAATATCAAATGTCTGATACTATTTGAATTGAAGAAAGAATAGACATATTTGGCATATATAAACAAGATTTTTCTGGGTGTTAGTGTATGGTCTTGTTGATACATGTAGTTTCAAGCCATATATACAGCTCAGCATCAAGGGAAGGGAACATCATGAAAGATTTGACTGCAACAGACGTTTATTGATTTATAGAATGAATTATGTTCCTCTGTCCTTGGCAGGGTCTAAAGGAGAATACATTACACAGTGCAACTTCAACAAAGTTACCTCTGCTAAATGGATAAAAATTAACAGTTCAAAAGCAGTTCAGAATTTCTTTCCAGCCTTTCCCAGGGAAAGGAGTTCTCGCTCACAAGTCAAGAGCTGTACTTCTGATAGAGATATATGAATGTTCTGTGTTACTTTTTTTTTTTTCTTTTTCTCTCAGCACTATTCCGGGCCAATCCTTTATTATCTCTGACTAAAGTAAGCTCCCTGACATGTTGAGTCAAGTGTTGTATTTCCTACAGTGATGTCTAAGAGAACATGCCACATTTCAGAGCAAAGGAGTTGGAAAACAAATTTCCCTAGTGATAATTTTAAAAATAAAGGTGCATCATCTGGATATTTATACACCGAGTCAAACCAGGAAGTTCTTTTTCTGCCCAATAGATGAATAACTCCTATAACGGCCTGAAAGGTTGACCCTCTGATTGTAGAAAAGAGCTAGAGATGGGAAAGTGGATCAAAACAAGTAACCATGGTTTGGTGCTGTAGTGATTTAAAATTAACTTATTCTCTGGACTGCACAACTGGACTGCCCTGTGAGATTAAAGAAAACCTTGCAAATTAGGCCATTTATTAGGTCCCTAATTAATACTGATGGACTGTCTTCAAGGGCTTGGGATCCAGAAAGCTGAAGTTGGGGTTTTCCCAAGATAGTAAAACTAAAATCTCTAAAAATTGCGAACTTTTTAATGACAGCAAACAGTCAAGTGATTCCACAAAGAACTAACTGACCAAACCAGGGACTGTGAAACAAAATTGTCTGCAGTACTGATATGGTAGTCTGTGCATGGACGGTCTCTGCAGTGAGCGATGTAGATGTACTGATACCTTTGCAGGGCTGGAAAATAGGGCCTACAAGAGCTCTCAAGGTTTCTACCAACCCTGTTTATTGTATTCCTGTTAAGAATCCCTCTCTCTAGCTTAGTTTTCTTTGCTTCCAAAACTTTTATAATTATTATGTTATTTCTCAACAGCACCTCAAACAAGTTCTTCATGTAGACGAGCCTTATCATGTTTTTCAAGAGCTACGATCCCCTGTGTCTGACAGTTTTGTCTAACAATACTCCCAGCAGGTGCTATCGCAGTAGTAACGGAGCTTCACATTGCAGGAGGTGGGGTGGTTGTTCAGTGGTTTCCAATTTTATATAGGACACCTGCCCCTGATCTTGTAAGATCTGAGGAAATCAAACTACTAGCAAATTAATAAGGCTGCGCAGGGTTCAGTAACCATAACATTGATCTTGCTGACAGGCTTTCTTTTAGCTATTGATGGAGATCAGTGATCTGAATTCTGAGGCACTGCATTTACAAGTGATTGGTGGGAAGACAGACTTGTAAAGATGTAAATTAGTGTCCTACTGATGCCACATTCCATAGACTATAATATTTTCAAGAAAAAGTAAGGTCATACATTGCAGCTTTGTTTAGAAAATAAAAAATCAAACCTCCTAACCTTTTCCAGGACTAATGGCTGTCAGGAGAGGCTTATGATCACTCATCTTTTCCAGTTTTTCTGTTTGTGAAATCAGCTCAAGCTGCTTCTTCTCCAACATTTTGCTAGATGGGTAAAAAAGTCCAACGGTTTGGGTTCCTTTATCTTCTCTTTCTTTTAGTTCTGCCTTGGATTTGGGCACGGAAAAAGGAAGAGGCTGCCAGGCAACTTGAGCTTGAAATTGTTTAACCTGTGGGGAGTGGAGGAGAAGGAAAAGTGTAAGTAATATAATTAGATATAATTAAATGGTTTACAAACAGAAATTAACTGGAACAGAATACAAAATTGTAAATGAATGAAAAAGCTAGGGGGAAGAATCAGTAACAATTCTTGATTTTAATTATCATTCTGTAACAATGAAGCAACTTATCACAAATATTCAAGCAAAAGCAAAACTATTCATGATTGCCAGCAGGATGATATGTATGCTTTTGTAGGACAAAAGCTGGCCTTGCGAAGTATTATGGTCTTCCTTAAAACAGAGTTTCCAAAGCACTGTTACATATGCTTGAAAGAATACCTTGTATCAGCAGGACACAAATAATTCACAAGTAGTAAGATAAAAGTACTTAAAGAGCTAAGAGTTTTGAAAAGCTGATTGTTTCTCACTTTCCTCTTTAGAATAAGGCTGGATTGAGGCCTTTGGCTAAGGCTACTTTTCGGCAGAAAGCAGTTCTCAGAATAAACATATCCTTGCTTTTGCCCTCAGCATGCTCACAGACCACAGTGTTGTCTCAAAGCGGAAATGAATGGAGTTGTGCTGATCTATACCCACATGGACTAGCCTTTTAGCTGTGTTCAAGCCCAGCTTTGTAATACTGTGTGTCTTAGCTCAGAAAACCCCAGTAAGTCCGCAGCATCCATGAGACTCCCGTTCTGAGAACCCACCCGTGATGGGGGCTCTATGTAAACACCGCAGGACCCACAGAAGCGAGCGTATGGACGGTTGCTTGTGCCACACTTGAAACAAGCAAAGTAGGATGGAGGAGGTCCAGGCTGGAAAGTTGAATGAAACACTTATCACTACAGAAACACATGATACCTGGTTCAGGAGAGATAAAAGCAGTGACATGAATTAAAAGGAATTAAAGTATCACTACCTAAAGTTATTAGATTAGAAATATTAACCAGGACACCAGACTGCTAACACATTGGCAGATGCAAGACAGTAAATCTTCAGCCATCTCAGCACTGTGCTACAGAGGCAAACGTTTTTTCAGACAGATCTAGCATTTTGGTATGTTACTTTTTTAATATACACTTTCAAAAAAGTATTTCTTTTCTTTGGCAAAGCCCTGTCATTACTAGTGTGTGCTCTGATATCGAATATTGACTGCAATTCTTTCCTGTTCAATTCTAACTGCAACCCCACCACCCTGAGTCCCCCGGTACAGTATAGGACCAATGGTTATGTATGCATATAGGGGAGTGTTGAAAATTTTACGTAGACTCAGCTCAACAGAAAAAAAAATTCTCCCCAATTCTCCTCCTCATCTTAGATTGAAACACTATACTTATAAAAATATATGCCAGCGGAAATTGTTTACATTGATTGTACCATGCAAAAGTTCTACTGAACAGCAGTTAAGAGGAAGCACTTTTCTTCAGTGAAGTTAATGAGGCCTTCAGCCAAAAATAATTGCATGCATCATCTCATCGCTGGTGATTACCTGTATAGGTGATCATAGCCCAGAGTAGATACGAGAAAACTTGCATTAAGTTAGCCTATACTTTAACCTTTAATGGATAAGTTACTTTGGCAGAGTACACAGCTATTGCATCTCAATTGATGCAACGAGCTGATGCTCATTAACCATGGTAATTAGTTTACATCTCTAAACTCTTAAGTCACTGACTGACATGGGGTCAGGATGTCATCTAAACCTTTAATTTTTCTTTATGTAATCCTGTGTGCTCTTTGTGCAAGTATTTTAATAATAATAAGCTGTGTACTAACTGACAAGAGTTTTGCAAAGATAAGTTTGAAATTGCTGCAGGTCACAGATGAGTAAAAACAGATTTGTCAACATAAACACCGAGAACACGTGCCTTGGCTCCACACCAGTCACAGAAATGGGCATCACACTGGTTAACACGATTGCATTTTGAGCACGAAACTGTCTTCCTCTGATGGCTGGGATAAGGCGGGGGAGCATCTCCTCCAAACATGGGCTAATAAAACAAAGCATTAGGGAGAAAATACTTCTTATGAAGAAAAGTTCACAAGATAAATAAGGTGAAAGAGGAAAGCAAGCTACTTTGATAATCTCAAGTAATATTCAGCCTAAGAGAAGTATTTCAACTTAGAATAAGCAACAGACTGACTTGGATCTACCTTGTGATTTTTTTCATTACGAAACCACAGTAAAATGTGACATTAATTAATTTTAAAATATTTTTTGCAGAACTGAGAGCAAAAAAAAATTTTCGTTATCAATTGTGTCCTTTTACACTGAGTATTTATTAACATGGCCCTGTGTATAAGTACACTCGAAGTTAAGAGGGAGGTTTCTCTGCTCATAAACTATTTTAATCAAATCCGGAACACATCAGCTATTTTTCTTCATACTGTTCTTTGTAGTAGTATGGCAGGGGGAGTTAGTTCAGACAATGAGATTTGTCTCAGTTTGGTATTTGGTACATAAGTATTTTTTTTGCACTCTTTTACTTCATACAAGTTATATACTACTTAGCTTTCCTACTATAATTAACTTATACGGGTATGCAAAAGAAAACAGATTTTTCAGCTGAAACTTCTAGAGGTTGATTATAGATCCTAGTTAAGACAAATGGGTCTTAAAATATTTTGATAGGTTTTGTCTCAGGGCTCAAGCAGTTTATTTTCTCTGCAAGTCAGGAATATCGATAAAGAACAGAACCAGAGGAAAATTGTTTTGATAACAGACGCCACAATAGCAAGTAAGCAAACATGAAATAGCCCTATTTTCATCTGTGGCCTGCATTGCAGTTTGAATGATGTAACTTGGAGGCTCATTTGGAAGATAAGATTTACAAGAGCACAAGTCTAAACATGTTCTTAATCTAAATTATTTAATAACCATTAATAGTAATATCATCATTATTACTAAGTGTTAATTATTCAGGAATTACTATTGTTATCACTAATTAATCACTATTATTAGTAAAATGTCTGATTACTATTAATAATAATTCAGTAAGCATTTACAACTCTTAGCTACTACAGGTCTCGCCATTCAAGTCACATGCCTAACTACATATGCAGCTACATTTTAATATCTACATTCAGCGAAGTAGTTAAACATATTTATCTAGGTAAGTACAGATTCCTACTGAAATTCACTCTAAAATGACACCTTAGTGGCTACGCAAGAGACCTTTGCCTCTAGCTACTGACAGTTTTACAACTCAGGATGTTGCCAATATAATCAAAAGATTTGAACTTGCAAATCATTATTCTTCTCTCATTTCTGTACTTATCACAACCTGGAGAAGTGAAATGTACCAAAAGGTTTTCATACAAGACTTTTCTCTTCACAAGTGAAAGTAAAATTCTTCTAAGGAACAAAATAAGCAAGCTAAATGGGGAGTTGAAACAGCCAGACATTTTTTGGAAACATTTATTGTCGCTTTTCTCACCTCTCTGCAGAGTCACAGCCAAATACAAGCATAGTAACTGTATGCATGTAGGGGAAGCAGCAAGTGGAGATAAGAAAAATAATGTAAAAGAATATTTTATTTTCACAAAATAATTGAAATCAATGAGAATGATCTTCTTGATGCATATACTCAAATCTTCTATTGCAATGGAAAAGAATCTGAACACAAACAAGACTTCTTTGGAGCCAAGACCACTCATTTTCTAAGAGCCTTCTGAGCTTTCACAATGGCATTTGCAATCCTGACCTCCACAGGGGAAACATGAAGGTATACACTTATGTTTAGCTGGACATTTGTGATGCAGCATCTGTGGGAGTGCTGGGCTTGAATATGGCACGGGGGAGGGATTCTTTGCTTTTGTAACATAGGCATATAGCGATATGACTTCAGATTTCTGAAGAAAAAGAACGTTAAGCTTTGATTTGATTAACCCAGAATGATTGATGCAAGAAGCCTTACCGTCTGTATTTCAGGCAGTTTGCTTTCACAAGTCACACAGTGTTTATGGTGAAGAGGATTTCCTGTGCCACATGCCTGACAAATCACTTTACCCTTTGAAATACGGAAAGAATATATTTCACATGGTATTTGAAAATTGTGAACAACAATTATAAGGAGAGAACTTGATCTTACAATGTGCTGTGGTTATTCAGCCCTGCAGATAGAAGACAGCCTTCAATTCTGTGCTGTGGGGTTCAGACTTTAGTTAGGCTGTATTGCCTGGTCATCACAAATCTACATAACTTGGTGACAATTTTTTTTAAACAATGGTACAGTTCCCTCAGGAGATCCAGCATCGATACCTCCAGATCTTTTTATGTATTAGTGTCAGTTTGCTTAGTTACTGCACTCACACAAAACAGATTGTCCAGTATCTGCAAGGAAACTTAACAATAATATACTATGAGGATGCCCTAAAAGGTTTTATCACGGTCACTACCTACAGATGAGTTTCCACCAGGGCTAAGAATGGTGAGTCTGCTATTTTGACTGTTGGCACCAATTAGTTCAGGTTTGTCTTTGCACTTACATGAAGGTTGTCATAAAATATTAAATTTGGGCCAAATTTAATTGTCTATAATCTACTTTGACATCAAGTTGAGAACTGCCTCAGATTATAAATCTCCTTTGTTATCTGATAGTCTTCAGTCAATAGTTTCCTTACAGTATTATTCTCTCCAAAAATGTTCCCTTGCAATTATCACAGAACCACGGAACAGCTGAGGTTGGAAGGGACCTCTGGAGGTCCAATCCCACCCTGCTCAAGCAGGGCTACCCAGAGGAGGTTGCACAGGACCATGTCCAGATGGCTTTTGAATATCGCCAATGTTGGAGACTCCAAAACCTCTCCAGGCAACCTGTGCTGGTGCTCAGTTACCCTCACAGTAAAAAAGTGTTTCCTGATGTTCAGAGGGAACCTCCTGTGTTTCAGTTTGTGCCCACTGCCTCTCATCCTGTCCCTGGGCACCACTGGAAAGAGCCTGGCTCTGTCTTCTTTACACCCCCCCTTCAGATATTTATATACATTGATGAGATTCCCCCAAGCCTTCTCTTCCCTAGACTAAACAGTCCCACCTCTCTCAGTCTTAGTCATCCTTAATCATCTTAGCGGCTCTCAGTTGGGCTATCTCTAGTATGTTCATGTCTCTCTTGTACTGAGGACCGCAGAACTGGACACTACTCCAAATACAGCCTCACTAGTGCTGAATAGAGGGGAAGGATCACCTCCCTTTACCTGCTGGCACCACACTTCCTAAATGCAGCCGAGGATATCATTAGACTTTTTCAAGCAGATCCCTGAAGAAGCCAAAATCTGCTCTACTAAAGTCCAGTGCTCTGTTCTTGCTTTTGGACCCTGAAAGGAAGGAGCAGGGGCAATTCCACCATCTCATGGTCATTGCAACCAGGGCTGTCTTTGACCTTCCTATCCCCAAGAAGCCCTTCCTTCTCTGTAAGTACGAGACCCAGCAGAGCACCCTTCCTCACTGGTTCCTCTATCACTTGTATCAAGCAGTTGTTGATCCTCAAGCAAGGTCCCTCTATCATAGAAAACAAAACCTTATTGCTGACACCAGCTCTGCAACCAATTGTGGACATGCAATATCAGTCCTCTCCTCCTCACACCCTATTCCCTGACTGGGGGGATCGAGAAGGGGCCCTACTTGGGTCCCCATACCCCTGGGTAGGGAGTATTTTGTAGGGGAAATTTTGTCTAGTTAAGACCACCAGCACTTTTGGATCACTGATCAAGATTGCACTCTAATGTTTTGGGCATATGCCCACTGCCCCAGTCCTGCCAGCCCATCTGTGCTAAGCACTTACAATCAAATGAGGTAAGCAGAGTAATGAGGACATATTTAATAAACTTAAAATGCTTAGTAATACGAAGGCCATAAATCATAGAATCATATAATATCTCTCTACTGAACACAAGTGCATGCATTCCTGTCATTCAGACTCCTACATCATGTGCTCTTCAGTGTGTCTTCCTGACCTTATGTGGTTTACCTTTAATGATTATTTCTATCCGAGATGTTTTTAATCCTACTAATTCTTAAAGCTGTCGTAATGTAATTACACAAACCCAAGTTGGATCAAAATTTTTGTAATGAAGTCATCTGTTAAAAAAAATGCATGCCAGGAGGTAAATTGCTATTCAAGTACCTTTATGCAGTTGTTGGTTTGGGGCTGCAGCTGTGGAGCTATTGGCGACTCACATACAATGCAAGTGGGTGTATTCATTGGCACAAGATGTCCGCATTCAAGACATGGTGCCATCTGAAGAAAAAACCACATCACAGCATGTTAAGGACCCTGATGAGATCATTAAGATTATAATGAGATTTTAAATATTTTCCCGGTTAGAGTCTACGCTGGCAGCAGAGTCACTGGAAACATAGCAACTGGCAGCAACAGATGCTGATATTGATCCCTAAAGATCAAAGGTTACTGAGAAAATATTAAGACAACTGGAAAGAGAATGCTTTACCAACTACTAGAAATATGCCAGAAAGTTACTAAGTTAATTTGCAGTAAATTAAAAATGCGACTATAAAACGTGTGCAGGTAGTTCAAATCCTCCTAATTATGAACCTAATCAAAAGAGATGCTGAATATTCTCAGCCATCACTTGAAACTACAGCATTGCTCCAGACAAGCCAACTTGCTGATGATACAGGAAAAACAAAAATACACCATTGACTTGTTAGATCAGGTTATTATCTCTTGGGAAGAGCTTAGGGAAGATAGTTACAGGCATCACTGTAAAAACTTGGTGCTGTCATATACGCCCACACATGCCACCATTTAAGGTTTCAGGCATGTGTGGGCATAGATGACAGCACTATTTCAGTAGATGGATCTTCTACAGCTATGATATAGGCACTAGTTACTAACTAATTAACTGCACGAGTTAGCACTGCAATAAGATGCATAATGCAGGTCCTGAAGATGCGGTGGTTGTTGTTGCAGGATGAGAGGGAATCTGAATTTGGTGATGTTTCCTGGCACAAGTGAATAAAACACAATTTATTTTCATTGTTATCCTTATTAAAATATATGGCACTTGAAACAATCTATGGTTAAATTTTCCCATCGTTTAAGAATTACAGCGGGTCCACTGCTAAAGGTATTGAACAAACTAAAACAATCAGAACGGAACTTTCCAAATGAAAATGTGACTAAATAATGGGTTTTCCAGCACTGAACGTGTAATTTGCTGAGGAGGCTGGTTTCTCCGAAGAGGATTTGTTGATTGTTATGATGTTTTGCTGACCTGCGCTCCTTCAGGGGGTGGTAAGCGACGTACTGGCACAGGTGGGATAGGAGATCCACATTCCTGACAGAAGTGAGCCAGGGGGTTAGACAGGCGAGGTGCAGAACAGTGTGCACATCTGAAAGTAAGAGCAAACTGGCTGAGCTTGTTTTGGTACTGTACTGCTGCATAATAATGATTAATTTGGAACCTGCTGTCATAGGACTTAGGCCACTGATTTCTCAGTTGTGGTTTCCAAGCTATGGTGGTCCACCAGACCATGCCCCAAGGTCCATGATATGAGGTTCTGAACTCTAAACAGCTATGCAAGGTAGAAAGCTCTCTAGATGCTACGGAGTTTCATGCTTTCTTCCTCACCATATGAGGTAAACAAGTCTCCAGACACGCAATCTGTATCAGGCCTCACTGCTGCAACATGGGGAACCACTGATGTAGATCACATAACCCTTTCAATATTGATAAGCACTCAAGTTCTGTCAGACTACTCCAGTGAGCAGTTTTTACCTACAGCAGTGAGGGCTGTATTCTAATTTGAAAGGACAACTTTTTCCTCCGATCCTACAGGTGTTAGAAATTTTTTTTAAAGGATGATAAGATAGTTGATAACTGTGTATGGTGAGATGTAAATAAAACTATATGTAAGAAAAAGAATTTTCAAAGCTCTACCTAGATAACATTCTCCAGTTATGAGCCAGTGCCTGACTTTCCTTTCCTCATTTTTATAGAGCCCCACAGTATTATCAACTTGGTTGCAAAAGGCAATTGCTCAGTTACTTTCCAAGGACAAATATGTTAAAGTGAGAAGTCACTTACTTGAGGAAATCTGTTTCCCTCTGGATCCTTGCCACCTGTGTGCTTGCTAAGCTCTTCCGGATAGTCACTGCAGAAGAACTAGCAAACTGAAATAAAGGTTTTTTAGCCTTAGTAAGTGAATATTTGCAAAAGGCATGTAAGAGTAGCAAAACCAACTAAAGATGTTATTTGAGACAAACTGCACTGAAATGCATTGCTTTAAGGAATATCTCCTACACTTGATTCCCCCATTAGTTGCATTAAGGATCCACAGCTTCTTCCAATAAAAATAAATCAATGTCTTGCTATTTACTTCCAAGACAGTGTTACTGAATTTTAAGCTTTAAATATCAACTTCCTGACCTATAGCAATAATTATTTGCTAATTGCGGATTCAGTAATGTATTAGAAGAGAATTAGGAGGAATGCAGGCATTGTTAATTTGCTCTGCCTGGTTTTGTCCTTACTGATAACTGTGTACTGCTTTGGGCATTCCTATTCCAGTGTGTCATTACCACTAAATTTAAATTAGTACTGTAGAACACAAAAGCATTAATTTCTGAGAGATTATATGAGAATGATCACAAATCTTCACATCTTTATTTTTTCAGAGCTCAGTTCTGATGACAGCCTTTTACAGTTTTCCGCAACACCCCTTTGCTTACCTGTAACGACTCTATTGGTAGTGCTGAGATGGATTCCTCTCTGTACTCTGTTGTTTCCAAATGACTGGCAGGGAGCTGCGGTCCTTGCAGGGACCTGTGAGCAGTCTTTTTTTCTGTTTCCAAGTCTAAAATTACAACCCTGTTATTCCACTGTCATTCATTTCATGCAGTTAACATTATCTTAACATGAATACTACATAGTTTTGCTTTAAGTTCCAATAGCTAAGCATATTTTAAAACCTATTTGACATCCTGGTTTTCGGTTCAAATAAACTGCGTGGCATTACAGGAAATTAAACTAGAAGAAACCTCATTCTTCTATGAAAGAGCTTACTTTTGTATTTTCTCTATTTACAGTTTTCTTCCTTCCTGCGTGCTCAAAAACTCCCCAGCTCCTAAGAGTAAATTAATGAGTAAACATTAATACGATTATCTGCTCTTAAACAGTCCCATTGCTGTTACCATGGAATAACAGGCTTTATCTATAAATAAAATCTGAGTTAAGCTTTCGTTTCTGCTTTGTGTATTTATTTTGGAATCTTACTGCAAGCAAACATCAGTAAAGAACTCCATAAATGATTTGCAGTCCCATCAATTTAACAGCATTTTCTGGCACAAAGGGAAATATAGGCTGGGCCTTGTTATGTTGCTGAGAAATGAATAACATATTAATACGTTTTTAAGAGATAATGTAAAACATAGAGAAGATAATTTTTGTTCTCTATTTGCAGTGTTAAGCAATCGAAATTGGAATTCCCAAAGAATGTTTGGTCTTCTGAGATCATTATAAAATCGCCCGTATTTTACCAGTGATATAAGAGGAGAGCTTTACCCTATTTTTGGCTAAGACAGAAGTCAATTTCATTTTTATGAAGTAATACCATACCTTGAAAATCTTGGGGTGCTTCACTCCAGGCAGGCTTGATTTCCATATTCACTCCATTCTTCTTTGATTTTGTAGTAAACATTCCACCTTCCCTCTCCTGAAAAGTAATTCCATTTGAATTCCAAATGAAATTTTCGGTTTCGCTCTAATCCTCTCTTGTCATAGTTGTTATGTTTTTACAAATACATGGTTAAGGTTTCTATTTTCAATGCAAGCGTTTGGAAAGCTTAAATTGTAAATGTATTTTTAAAATATTTGACCTGAATTGGTCATAAAAGACCAGTGAAAAGAAGAAAAAAATAATGTGTCCCCTTGAAATTTTAATATTACGAAAAGGACTAAGGCAGCAAAGATGGGCAAACAGAGGAAATAAAATATATTAAAAGTACAGGCAATCAAGGTTTAATCTCTAAGTAATACCATACATATAGCATTTTATATTCACATAAGGGGTTACAACTGCTAAAACTTACCGGTGTGGCGACATCTTTTAGGAAATTCTTATCATCGTCTTCAACAGAGAAAAGGATGTTTGGTTGTTTGTACTCTACCAGAAACACCTTTGTTACAACTGTACTCTTCCTGCAGTCCCTGAAAATCAACGTTCACAAAGCTATATAGATGCCACAAACCCATGTGCAGCAACAAGTAAATCACTGACGAACATGGCTTATTTGCTGGAACATCTCTTCCCCGCTTGCAAGTCATTATTTCAGTTGATAAGCATAATCCTGGGCAATACTCTCTGTTTTGGTTTTGGTTTGGTTTGGTTTGTTTTTTTTTAAGTTTAAAAAGTGCACAAGAAGAAGTTACCAATAAAACATATGGATACTTTAATCCTTCAACATCTTTTAAATATAGAACTCTTGACACTCCTGTGTCTGCTTTCTAGGGTAACTAGCGTTTGCCAGTGTTGCAGAAAATAGGGGAGAGCAAGATTTTTATTCCATTCATAATACCATATTCATTTTCCTAGTCAAACAGCAAGTAGCATGCTATTTATGTGATAAAACAACTGTAATTCTTTGCTATTTAATTTACTGCTATTAAATTACAGCAGTAAAAGTGAAATTGCTGTAAATGTCCAAACCATTCATTTAGGATTTATTGTAATTCTAGAGCACCTATTTAGCACACCTGAAAACACCTTAATAAAAACATACTGGAAACGAGTGTCAATCTAGGTAGTGATATCAGAAAAGCATATAGGCCTAGGTTTTGCATGTTCCTGCACTGGGAATACAATGTTGTTATATTCCAGTGCAGACACAAACAAAGGCTACCTGCAGGTGCTAATAGCAGGGAACAGCAAGCACAAATCCCCAACTGGAGCGGTAGTTTCTGCTCCCTTGGAAATAAAAGATAATGCAACATGGTACAGAAAGAAAATGCACGCGTCGTTTCTTTGTCTCTAAGCATGAAGTTAGTTTGGAGAAAGTCAGTGGCTGTGCAGCAAAATCCACTTTTCTTTCTACGTATTGTATTTTTACTTAACCCTTGCACATACAACATTGTACTTTAGCTGTGAAGGTTTAGCATTTTGAGCTCCTTTGGGAAAAACTAAGCAAATTCCTGGGAAGACCAACTTCTATAAATCTCGATAACCCCAGAAAACACCATACTGGTTCCTCTGGCATTTCTGATGATCACGCTCAAAAGGATGACCTCTAAGTATAGAATATTTTATTAGTTTCTCACCCACAGCCTTTATGTATCATCACCCTACATCCTCAGCCCAGGAGATAAACATCTGAGAGACAATCCAACCGCACAAACACTTAATGGATAAAAAGTGTTATGAGAAAGTGAAGCCAATGTAACCCATGAAGATCACTTAGATTGCAAATGGGCTGGGGAAAGGGACGTTTCTCATTTGCGAGGTACGGAGTGCTTTAAACAACATGGCTCCAAGGCATGACTGTGATATCTGTCCCTTGTCAAAATATGACTAAAACAAAACAGGATACTTACTTTGTAACTGCCAGTGCCTTCACCATTATTTTCCCAACCGGTAATACAATAGGACCCTTATACTTAAAAGTGTTATGCTCTCCATAGCCAGGTTTCCTAATGAGTTCTGGTTTACTTCCATCTAAAGTGTAATAAATGGAGACCTCAGGCGTATCTGAAAGACACAGAGAAAGTAATTAGCCAAACTGTATTCAACCTGTGAAAAACAACCTCTACGCTTCAAAGTACTCACTACTGTGCTTTATTTTTCTCACATAAACAAAATAAAGCAGTTCCATAAATGACTGAATGTTTAGGACCAAAACTGTTTCTCCCATTAAAATTAGTTCCTCAACAAACACAATTTCTTTATAAGCAGTATTTCTCTTCATAAAGTAGCTGCACAATGGTTTTGTATTAAAACATTGCAACACCTTGTCCGTTCTGATGACAGAAAAGGTATTTTCTCCCATGGTGAAAGCTGGCATTTCAAAAACTGTAAGGAAAACCTTTGGGGTGAGCCTGGCATATGATACTTTCGAGCACTGGTTTTGCAGTGAAAGTGAAATGCAACATCTTAAGAGCTTGATCTTGGAAGCAATTGAGACTGCTAGCATATATGAAATAACTCATGTCAATAATATTGCTTGAATGCAGAAAATTAAGTGTAAGTATATTTGGTGTATCGAAACACATTGGTTAATTTTATAAGTTCCTTAAGGAAGTGGGCACTCATAAAAATCATAATTAAATGCACACAAAAGTATAGAGGCTAAAAGTTTCAAGTGAACACATAAGGTTTTACATAGAGTCAAAGCTTTTATTCATACCTGATTTTAGTTCTACGAGCGTATTTGTGTCTATTTCATGTTTAGCCTTTCCTGGAAGAGGGATTCTCAGTGGTATGACCTGAGGAACTGAGACAGAGCCAGCTGTCATTTTTCTCAGCAGTGATCTTTAAAAAAAGAAAAACAAAAAGGCAGACAATAATTTTTCTAAACAGAAGAATGCATTGAGAAATACAGTCTTTTAACGTGATTCCTTGTCTTCTTTTTTTCCTTTTAAAAGAGAGAACACTGGATTCTTTAAACGGTTAGTTCTCATTAATGTTTGCATTATTTTCACACTGAAAAGGAGCCAAATCCTAACGACCATCCCACTTCCGACTTACTCTCCTGTTTCAGAACTGTGAACAAAGCTTGAGAACAGCGCTGGCGCTTCCATTTCACTTCGGCCTTCCTTGCTCAAGTCTGATTTCCGTGTACTCAAGTGAAACAGCTTTAGCGTCATACATCAGTGATACGTGGTAAGAATGAGTGACAGCAAAGTATCTCAACCCTAATCATGGCAGATGTGGTGTCATTTTCTCTGCAGGAAGGACCAGCCTCTCTTTCATTGTGGCCATCTGAATATATACAAGATGTCCTGAAAAGGACTGAAGGAAGACAGCTATTCCTAAAGCTTACCTCAGCTACCGCATGCATTAAGAATATACCTATAAAACAGGTGCCAAACATGATTTATCATAATTTACATAGTCATTATCATGTCACACAATTCAAGAGTGAAAAATTGCATTTGGATACGATAACATTTTACAATACAAAAATATGTACTCCAGATCTTGGGAACTGATACTCAGGGCCAGGAAACATGTCTACACGAGAAGGACTTGGTTTTGTAACCAGTCCTTCAATCCTCCAGAAACATCTCTTACTCTACTCATCAACACAGACAGTAATGATTCAGCAAGGGAGGTGTTCATTAGTCCCCGCGCTCACTGGGGCTATGACAAGGTATGGCACAGTGCTGCCTGCAGCTGCCCATCTCTTTGGCTGGGTTGCCTGAAACAGCGGCTAAGGAGTGCGGGCAGTTCTCAGCAAAACTCTCTTGGGCTGCACGCGGCAGCACGGAAGACACAATGATGGGTTGATCGGATCTTTACCTGATGTGAGGCAGCAAAGAGTATTTTTCTTCAAGGACTCGCCTGCTCTTGGCACACCTGGACCCAAAGCACAGTGCCCTGCGTCAGCTTTCTGGGAGCCCATTCGTGGTGGGACACAACTGGTCCTGCCTGGCTCCTGCCCCAGCGTGGGCTCTGTCCCTGCCTGCACATGCCCTGCCAGGTCAGGCT
>VYZM01007308.1:197926-261523 GCA_013398915.1 Dromas ardeola | reverse complement strand
TTTTTTAGTGGGTGTGTGTAACGTGCGGTTTTGTTAATTCACCGGTCCGGCGGAGAGGGGCAGGGAGACGCCGTCGAAAAAAATAAATGTTTGGCTTAGTTTTTCTTCTGGTCCTTCAAGAGCTGGCGAGGCGGGGGGAAAGAAAAAGGATAAACGAAACCTCCATCCGTCCCTGAGCTTCCTAACTCCTCCCGCATCTCTCGAGGGAGAATAAAAGAAAGAAACGCGAAATGCTGAAAAGAAAAAAAAAAACCAAACCAAAACAAAATAAGCGAAAATCTCGGCGCGGGTTCGGAGCGGCTGCGAGAGATAACATCGGTGCAGGAAAAGGTACTCTCACACGCACAAAAAGAAAGTGCAGTTCCTCCTCCCACCCCTCCCGGAGTGGCAAAGGAGCCAAGGAGGGGTGCGGAAGGTGGCAGGGGCGAGACAGACAGACAGACGGAGCGGAGATGCGTGAGGATCCGCTTCTGGTACCAAAGGGTTTAGCCGAGAGATAGTCGGAAGAGATAAAGGCTCGGAGAAAAGGGGACGGCATTTTTTCCCCTCTTAAATTGATATTTAATGGGAAAGCCTATTGGACAGAAACCTGGACACGAGTCACTTAATTGGACTTGACATCTGTCACAGTGTGGGAGTTTTCACAGCCCAAATATTTTCAGCAGATCAGATTCTCGCTGAATCTGTGCCACAAATTATAACAGTCGAGAGCAGCCCATGATATAAACCCTAGCCTCTGGATATACAGTCTCTAGCCACGCTCGCTCCCACCCCTGTCGACCCCCCCCAAAAAATATTGGATACCCACCGATCTAGAAAAACACCGCTGGCATTTCGCATGCAAGCTAATAAATAAGCTTTAAACATCAATTTGCATCATGTACACTGAGCGTGTGGAGAATCATCAGACTGTTTTTCTAGTGCATTTATTTTGGCGGTCCCCAATGCCCTGTCTCCCACCCACCCCCAATCCCAGTGCACGGCAGGCTCCAGCCCTGCTGGAGCCCAGGGGGCAGAGAAGGCCCCCCCTCGGTCCCTCTGCCCCCCCGCCATCCCCCAGCTCCGGCACACACAGACAATGAGGGGAGGGAGCCGGCCACGGGTCTGTGGCTTTTCTGCTCACCAGAGGCTGGATGTAGCCAGGCCCCTTTGTGCCAGAGCCAGGGGCTGCCTGTGACCAAGGTGACTCTTCTTGCTGCCACCTTGCCCCAGCCCCCCTCCCAGCTGGCAACCCCTTCTTCACCCTGATCCCCTTTTCCCCATTTCCCTCCCTGCAGACCCCATCAAATGGGGGCTGTAGCCACTTTTCTGGGTGCAATCGTCTTCCTCCCTGGGGACTTTTCTGCGTCAGCAGCCTGTGCTGGCAGACTCCCTCCGGAGCCCCCTGAGAGGGGCAGTGGAAGGGGTGAGGGAGGTAGTGGTCTCCTGCACAGAGCAGAGCTGGTTCTGCTGCTTGCCAGCAACTCTGTGGGTGCTTGGTCTTGCCAGAGATGCTTCTCTCCCTGGGTCCCATCAGGAGGATGGGTGGGGGCGAGGTGCCACGGAAACACTTACAGGGGTCCCCGTGGTTCATGCAGTGACATATGCAACAGGCTGGGGGATCTCTGAATGATGAGAGATTCTGCTCTTGATATGATTTACAGGACCTTAACAAGAATGAGTAACACGCCTGAATAATTTTGAGTTTTGTCATTTTTATTTTTTTTTAAAAGTGATAGATAACTCTGGCAAAGAATACAATCTCCCTGCATGTCACCTGTCCCACTAGCAAAATGAACACCTGCAAGAGGATCCTCATGGACGTTTCTTCCGGGGAAACGTGGGAATTTCTCTCCCTTCCCCTGCCCACACCATGTCTCCAAGGCAGCAGGAGGCTGTCACTTACGTAGGTGCTCTGACTCCACATCCTGCATTCCTGGATATCCAACACGATCCTGGTGGGGCTTCTGGAGATGCTTGGCTAAGCGATCCTTGGCTGCCATGGGACATGCCCGTCAAAGACCCACCGTGGAAGGCAGAGTGTAGAAATGTGGTACAGCCTCTGTCTGGGAGGGTCTGAAACGCATGTGTCCTCATCACACCTCTCTGCCAGTCCTGACAAGGGGCTTCCTAGATCTGCAGAAAAACTCCTGCAGAGCTTGAGGGGCGCAGGGAGGCATTGCTGTGAGGTAGCTGGTCTGCATGGAAAGGGGGGTTACTTTCCTGTCTGGGGGGGCATTTGAGCTCCTAGGCACAGGGACTCAGTAAACCCCTTTGCTACTGTGAAGAGAAGTAACTAAAATCTCAGCTACCCTGCCAGGAAGAGTCAGATGCAAATCACCAAGGTCGTGGCACATCTCCATTCAGCTGAGCTCTCTGGTAACCTTTGGAGATCAGGATCTGAGCAGTTCAAGATCACTGCGCTCCACATTGCAAGACCCAAGGTCCCATTCCATCAAACGACCACCATCCCACACTTCGAGGAGCAAGCTGTGAAGGAGACCTTCTTCAGCTCTTACTTGACTGTGGCTCAGTGCTGGGGGCTTTGGCTTGCAGTACTCCTCCAGGTGTAAGTCTGAGGCCTCAGCCCACAGAAGCTGCAGGTGATGGAACAAGTAGCTGGCTACGGCTGCCATAGATAGCAGCCAGGAAGCTGCTAATTCATGCAAGCCACCCTGCTCTCTGCTGCAGATGCTGTCATCACATGGCTTGCTTTTTATTTTTAATTTTCAGGAAGAAACCAAGCAGTTGCTTCTTGATGCCCTTCAGTTATGAGTGGACACATCTGAGGCCCCGTAAAGTGCTGTTTACTGACACTGTGATCCAATTCCCCCACTGCGTTGCACCCAGACATGATAAATGTGGAGGTTCCCACCCTGCCCTGGGCATGCCAGGCCTGCGGCGTCTATCTGAACGGCTCTGACGGGATACTGTGAATCTTCTTGCATCAGCCACGAGAGCCAGGGTGTAGCTTCTGTATCTTTAGCCCTAAGAAGCCAGTCAGAAATGCTGGAGCTGACAGCCTGGCTCTTCCCTGAGCAAACAAAGCCCCAAAGCCCAGAAGTAGAGAGATCTCCTTGTTCCCGCCGCTCACACTTGGAGAAGGGGCTGGTTTCCAGAGCTCAACACTCCTGGGGCCAACTGGCCCAGGCATATGGAAGTCACCAGAAATTATCAGAAATTATAGGGCAAAAGTGCAGTTGATGGAAACTAAACCAGTTCCATTTTGGTAAAGGAGGGATGACTAAAGCTCTTCCTCAAGCTCTCTGTGTCTTTTTTCTTAGAAAATAGCCTGG
The DNA here is from genome assembly GCA_013398915.1 of Dromas ardeola. Taxonomy (NCBI): domain Eukaryota; kingdom Metazoa; phylum Chordata; class Aves; order Charadriiformes; family Dromadidae; genus Dromas; species Dromas ardeola. Next base: position 258,248 of record VYZM01007308.1, on the reverse strand, counting down.
TGCAAGTGGAGACCTGCACGTTGGAAATCAGTATGGTCCCAAAGGAAGCTGCATAGATGCAAGGCCACTTTATGACTCGGATCGCTGAATATAGGCATGGCCAGGGCAAGCCTATGGTTCGTCTCTTCACTAAGGAAGCACCTTACTGGCATCAAGACAAGCTGAAATTCCCAAATGGTGTCAAAGGCAACCTCAATGGCATGAATAGCATTGGTTTAGCTTCTCCGTAAAAGGTGAAACCACAGCCTCCAATCTGCACTTGATGAAGAGAAAGTGAATAGGAAAAACTGAGGCATAGCAAGGGTCTCCAGTTTGTACAATGTACGTCCAGGGACATTGTATGGCTGTGGCCTTATGGCAGACTAAATCCATGATAGTGGACCTTGAAGCACAAGTTGACATCTCCTGGAGGAGAATCTGGGGTTACATTTTGCCCTACTGGAGGGCTGTAAGGGTGCCATGACCACCTCTTCTTTACCTGGCTTGAGATGTTGCTCTCAGGATTGAAGATACAGGAGAAGTGGAGCTGGTCTCCTGTGGATGGCATTGCAGCTCACACAAAGCCCATCTCCTTCCCAGCAACCTCATAAGTTTAATGAGAATGAAAGGTGGCCAGAGAAAGATTCAGTAACAAAACCCTCACATCTCACTTTTGTAGAGGCCATCTCACTGAAAAGCAAGAAGAAAATCACTCTGTTTTGACTTCCAGGGTTTGCTGACAAGCCAATAAAACCTTACAACCCAGAATGCTCACTAGGTAAGACCTACCGTGGAACTAATATTAGCTAATTCATTAATGGTAGCGAATAAAAGCTGCCCACTGCTATGACACTTACAGCAAAGCGTCACAGGCCACCAGACAATATCAAGTGATAGATGGTGGTGATGCCATGACAGAGACTCACAACCCAGGGCTTTTCAGAGGTCAGCGGGACTGGGCTTTGGAAAGGCAAGATTCAGAAGAGGATCATCTTCAGGGTGTAGTCAGAAGAGGCAAGACTGAAAACAACGCTGACATATTATGGTATTTTATGGAAAGGGGGAATTTTCTTTTGTGAACATCTCAGATTCACGCCACATGATCGTTTGATGGTAATGTCATTTGTAAGAATAGCACATGTTGGCACGTACCCACTAAAAGTCTGCAAGGGTTCAGAACTAACACCCCAGAGTAGCCATTTGTCCCGAGGAGAAGTCCTTCTGGCCTGGCAAAGCAGAAGAATGAAGGAACCCAGCTGGGCTCTCCAGCACAGGGCCAGGTATTAGGAAAATCATTTTTCACTTGCAGCCTGAGCAAATCTCGCAGGGCTGACACAGGGAGGCATCAAACGCGGGAACCCACAATGCCGCTTTTATGGCGTTGCTTGTCAGAGCAGAGCTGCACTTCCATTACCGACACGTCCTCTATCTGTCGAAAGGACAGCTTTCCGGGATGCTTGAGAACATCCATTCTCTTTTATAGCATACGCCATTCACGTTGCTGGCATATGCTGCCCATTGAAATAAATGGAGCTTGTCACTCTTGGATGTGTTCCTTGGAAATAAACGGTCAAACAAATTAGAACGCTGAGCCATGAAAATCCTTGTCCTTTTGAAAAATCTGTGCTGGATATAGCTCAGTGCCTCTGCTCGTGGTTTCCTTGGACATTTGTGTGATATTTTTTGTTTTCCACTGGTCATGTTTGCTTTCTCTCGGCAGTGGGATTGAGGCTGTTTTAACAACGGGTCAGGAGCTTTGAGGCTGCTGGCAGGAATGGCCTGCAACTGGGGAAGGTGGAAAACCAGTTTCCCTTCTGGGGCATGAACAGAGGTACCAGGGCCACCACGTCTGGATGCGAGGGCACCCTGGCTGAGGTCTGCCATCATTTGCGGGACAGGCAGGCCCCCTCAGATGCTCCCCTGCAAATGTGACTGGGACTGTCTCTGGGACTGGCTGCTGTGTTTAAACCAGTTGTCTCCAGGCTAGTTAACGGTTGAAATCTAGGGCTTTTGGACAAAATCCTGATTGTTTTTACCTAGTTGCAGCTTTTGGCTCAGGTCCTTTGGTCTTTGTTTTGGTTCCAGTCTTTTCCTTTGCCTGTTGGACTAGAGGAGCCGTGACATCAAGCTCCAGCTGCTGCTGTAAAGAGCCAGGTGCCATCATGAGGGTGTTCACGACCCTTCACTGCCATATTGTCTTGATATCTCCAAAGATCGCCCTTGCAATGTTAGTTAATATTCGCAACTCTCTTGAGGGTAGGGTGCTCTCGGGAGATAGCGGATGATGCGGAGTTTTTAAAGGCAGAAGGGACCACTGTGACCATCTCTGCAGGTAGAAGGCCACAGGACTTCCCCATTTGCTTCTCGTATGAATGAGCGCACGTTTTTCAGGAATAATATTCGTGCTTGGTCTAAACATTGTTGTTGTTGCAGGATTCACTATGATCCTTGGTAAGTTACTCCACCAACTGTTTCTCCCCACTGTTGAAAACAGTGATATGGAAAATGAGCATGCACACCGTCAGCATCCAGCTGTGGGATTTTGTTGTATCTTGGCCCCCTGGATTAAGAGTTCTCTATTACCATATTATCAGGTTTAGGTAGGGATTTTGTGAACAGGTGTATGCATGTGTGCTGTACAGCTGATATGCCTGCATGCACTAGTTATTAGCTTGGACTTTCCGGTCATGCAGAGCCTAGCTACAGCTATTGCTGCTGCTCCGGTCAAACGTCTGGAAATTTTAGACAAATGGGAAAATTCCACCTGGGCAAACATTTCAGGCAGAAAGAGAAGACATGCCTGAGTAAACCCAGGCATCTGTCGGTCCTTCCTAGGTCACTATTCATTAGTAGTGGCCATATCAATTCTGCAGCCTTCTTTTTGTTAAACTGAACAGGTTTGAATGCCTTGTCATCATGCAGAAGAGACTTAGCCTGCTTTACTTTTAAGGTGGTTCTGGTCTGGGATATTTCCCATTCTCCCTGTTCATAATCCTAGCCCAGAAATGTGATGCTTATCATGCCAAGCTCTGAATATAGAACAAGAAATACATATCACACTTTTCAGTGTGTCTGTAAGATCTAATGCAGCCTGGGTGCTCCTGGGATAGGCGTATTAGAAATCATATCACACTAAAATCACAGAAAACACATACATGAACCCAAGAATGGCCACAGTGGGTTAGACCAAAGGTATCTTGTTTCCAGCAGTACCAAAAGGCCCCCCCTCGTAAACCTGTGAGAATAACATAAATCTACAGTGATACTGCCACCAAATATTCTCCGGACATCCAGTTAATTGCAGTTTAATGCACTGGATGAACATTTCTTCTATGAATTTGTCAAATTGCTTTTTGAATTCATGTAAACTTTCAGCATCCATAATTTCCCATGGCAAGGAGTTCTCTGTGAGCCATGCAATTTAGGTAAATGCATAAAGAGATGCTTCATGTAAACATGTTTGCAAATAAATTAGCCAAGTTTGCTGTATTACTGTGACTTCTACTGCTGATGAGTACACGAAGAGTAGTGTTGAGTGTGTGGGCAGCAGTGCCTTATGTTTTCAATAAATGCATTTGAAAGCATAAATAGTGGGTGGATTATAGCCAGTTAGGGAAAAGAGGAGGAATCTCCTACTGCCTGAGTAGGAGGAAGGCAGCAAGACCAAGGCCTGGCTCCTTGAAAGCAGCTGATCATCTTAAACTGACTTGGGCCAGGGTCTGCAAATACAACCCGTCATGCACATGCACACACGTTTGTTATGTATCTTGGAGCCATGGAAAGCGGCGGTGTGGAGCAGGCACTAAAGCAGTTAACAATACAAGCCAGAAGCAGAGATGTGAACGGTAACCTTTGCAACACGCTAACAAGTCACACACACAAATGACTAGTGAGTAGTCTGTGAATTAAGCAGGACAAACAGGGGGAACTCGGTGCTTTTGATACATGCCTGGTGTAGTAAATAAGGTGTGTGGGCTTATGCGGCTCCGAAACACACATGGCTGGGGTGCAGCAGTTAGTGAATTGAAGGGGAGGCAGACATGGTGTGCTTTGCCTCCGAGGACCCTACCTGGGCAGTGCGTGCAACTGCTGGCTGCCAGGGTGAGGAAAGAAAAAGTGGATGTCAAGTCTAGCTGGCAGCCAATGCATCTGTCTTCTGTCTTTCACTCCCCCACAGTCAAAGTGGAACTTGGCTATTTTTAAATCTGATGTCTGTGTGTGTAGCCATGGGGAATGCTCTTTCTTGTGAAAAGGAAAAAAAAAAAAAGAAGGAAATTTTGAAGCCACCTGCATAAGCAGATATTTCTCCCTCCACTGATGCCGTGCACCCCAGTGTCCAGTCTCCTTTCTTCACTTGGAAGAAGTAGAACTTGTAAAACAAAACCCAGTGATCATAACTGGACAGCTTAGGCCAGCTGACCAGGTAAGAAAGACCCTGCCATGAGATACATGCAGTGTAAAGACTGCCTCACTGGAGGATCCAGGTGCTCTCCCCAGCTCAGAGTCCTTTCCCCAGCCATGGCCAGTATCGGGCATCTCACAGGTGGGTGCACTGAGCTCTCTGGAAGATGCTGATGCAAATGCCTAGTATTGCAACCTGAAAATAGGATGTGCCCACATGGAACAGAGTTCAAAGGTTAAGAGCGTGTCTGTAGGAGTGACACAATGGGCACCTAGCAACCAGGAATGTCATCTTAAGGTTTACTCCATACTGCAGGTGGCCTACAGCAACCAGGTAATCACTCTTCAGGAGCAGTTTAATCAGACAGGCAGGTGGAAGAGAAGCTACTCGCTAGCCTAAAAACACCTGAGTGACTCTGTTGTGCCATGTCAAAGGGCTGTCTTGCTCCATATTGACACCGGTTTGTAACAGAGTGGATGAGGGTGAGAACAAAGTGAGTAACATCACCAGGCTTGGTCTCCTGGTCTTCTAGCAAACTGTGACTTGCTTATTTCCTGGGCCCAGAAGTGGTTTGTGGAGTTTGACAATCCCTGAAGGATTTGTTTTCCATGAATTTGTTCAATTTATATATTTTTTAAAATCATACATGCACAGAACTCCTTCCTTTTGTTTGTTCTGAACATGCTGTATTTCATTTGCCTCCTACTTTTTTGATTTCTAGGAACAATGAACAACTATTCTCTGCTCTTCTCTTCCCATGCATTAGCTTTTCCACTCTTCCTGCTTTTGGACACCTCTATCATATCTTTCTGCACAGTGGTCTCTTTTCCAGCCACAAAATTCCCAAGTCTATGTAGTTACTTGCTACTTTATCCATGTAGTAACTTGCATGGGAGCAGGTGCATACCTTTGTCCATCTTTGTTGGCCATCCTTTCCTGCGACAAGTTCGGCGATGACATTTGGGGTGGGGATAGGATTAGAATGTACTTTTCAAGATGTGGACACATCATAGTCTCATATGGTGACATAATGGTGCTTTTGGTTGTGTCATGTATCCCCTTTCTTTCCGTGCTTGGCACAGTCAGCTCCCAAAGTGGCTGCTTGTTCACCCTTCCTTCCCAGCAGTTGTATGCCTGTATAGGAGGCCCAGAGGTCTCTGGGGGTGATACCAGATGAAGAGGAAGGCAGGACTTCACAGCTCAAAGCCCAGGCCCACAACTGAGTCAGAAAGTGGTCTCAAACAAACAATTTCACCTCTCCGTACCTCAGCTCTGTGCCCAGGGAAGGGGGAGTTTCCCAACCTAAAGCAGAAGAAACAGTGTGAAGCGAGGTGAGTGTGACTGAGATCCCCAGATGAATGCTGCCAGGAAAGGGAAGGCTGGTATTAATTAGGGTCAGCCCTAATTATGTTCACACAAAGAAAGTTGTACCGGTCTTCCTCGCATCCCTCCCTGGCTTGTTGCGCTCCCCACGTTCTCGCTCCCTTGTAAACAGGGACTAAATCTAACTGATTAATAATGAAAAAGCATAATGAAAATTCAAGCAAGTTTAATGCCTGGAACAAGCAACAAGGGTATTGCTAGCGTGCAGAGCATTCAGGGGTGCAGACCGATAAATTTATTTCCACTTGTATAGTTTGGGCCAGCTGTAACTGGGTTTACGCTGGCTCCTGTGAGTTGTATGGTCATTCCTGGCACAGGAGGCAAACTGATTCACTCCAAGAAGTCACTCAGGCCTAACAAATTGTGTTTTCTAACAAAATATTTCCAGGGAATAGAATCAGGTGTCTAAAAAGCCATTCCCTTCCCATAGAGGTTCACACCATACCCTAGGCTCCATCTCTGTGCAGACTTTCACCTCCTCTGTACTCCAGCAGCTGCTTCTCCTTCAACCTCCAAAGCTCTGGCTCTCTAGTCCTGAGCATACGGAAGGTGGTGCTGGGTCTTCTGCGTTCTCAGTCATCCCCGTTGACCACCTCCCCCCACTCCACTGAGGCTATGTAGCACTGCGTTCCTGGTTTTCGAGCTCTTAGGACTTAAACCAGCTGTTGTCATAAACTGCTGGACATTCCTCTCCTCCTGTTCCCCTAGTTTTGACTTCTGTCTCCTGCTGTAGGCTCCAGAGTTGTTTTTGCCTCCTCTTCTTGAACATGTTTCCTCATGTCTTCTTCAATATGAAATCTGTCATTTGCCCGCAGTTATCTCTCCTGCCTGCGCCCCCTGTTTTCTCCTTTGTTTCCCCATGCTGTTATTTGTTACCATTCATCGGAAATGATTTTCAAACCACTCAGTTGGGTGATGCCTTGTTTGAAAGGAAGAAGACTTACCAAGAAGACTGTCTGGTCAGGGCTCTGTCCAAATCGACAACACAGCCTCCCTGAAGGATAAAAAAACCTCCGTTATCTTGTCAGGATTTCCTCATGAACACAGACAATTACTATTTGTATCTAGGACAATGCCTGATGTTTATAGGAACTCTACTGAAGCCTCCTAGGGCAATAACTCTTTTTATGTATATATGTAAACATACGTATTCAGATAGGCATATTTGTACATTCCTCTCAGGCCCCAGTTTTTCTGATTGTCCTCTCAAGAATACTCCACTTCAGGGCTGTATTTAAAGAAGGAAAACAAAAAAGCAGAAACACTGCATGTCTATGGAATTGCATGTTATAATTCACATTCTCGTTTACCCCTTCTTCTGTTGCCTATGTGTTCATTTCTGCATGGTTAGGATAAGCCTTATATCTCACTAGGGAGTCTGGGGTTCTTCTGGAGTCATGATTATGCTAAATGACAGCATTGCCTTGAAAAAGTGCTTCAAGCTCTCCTGGTTTTCAGATGAATTTGAAAATATGCCTGGAGGACGTTAGATGCAGAGAAGTCTGAATGTGTATGCAGTGTCCTGAGGTAAAAATTCGATAAGATATGAACTATCTTGCATCATTTCATTGTGCACAGCTACAAGATTTTTAATAAGACTAGATGATGGACTAATATGACTAAGGTCATAATAGGCTCCTGTTAAGCACTTAAAAGTCCACATGGCTTAGCAAGTGTATGCATTTCCAGGTGCTGAAGAGTGCCTGATGGGGGAGAAGATGTTGAAGGCTGTGGGGAAGAAGATGTTTCTATTTCTGCAGATTGTAGTTCAGCTCTGCACAGCTCCACTTCAACTGCTTTTCTTATCCCTGTCGGGGCTGTGCCCATCGCCCCAAGAAACTCTTGTTGAATGACTTCAGTATAATACCACCCGTTCACAGAGAAGATTTCTACCCATTGATCTCAAAATGTTTTTAAAAGGTGAATAGCTTCACTGGTCTTGCTTTATGGGCAAGGGAAGATGAGGTATGGGTGAGTTATAGGCACACAAGAAATCTGGTAGAGTACAGATGGGAACATGATCCAATCCTCTCTCCACTGAGGCTCAGACGTCAGGAGTTTGCATCCAGGAGGAGAACAGGCTCTTGCCTACCTCCATGAGCTGTTTTAGGATAGAGCAGTAACTATTGGTGCTCTGCTAAACCAAATGAGATCATACTCCCAGGTCCGATAATGCTGTCATTCACTGGCCCTGGTGTTTGGGGAACATTCCCAAGGGAATTCATCCACAGACTGGTGGTAGTCGTAGACTCCATAGGGGTGTTTATGCAGCACAGCGTTCCCAAGTCCTCAGCTCCACAAAATCAAACCTCTGAGCAGGTTTTAGACTGCAATGGCTCTAGCTTGCTATTGGCCATAGTTTGTTTGTATTCAGGGTCTAGGTTTAAAGAAATGAAGTTGTATGCTGGGCCATCTTGAAGTCCTCATCTTGTTTTCTTGTGTACGGTCTCTCCTCTGCTCTCCATAGTCTCTTAAAATGAGGACTGAGTTGTGAGTTGCTCCCCTGTGTGTACTGGGTATGATCTTCCTGACAACTGCTGCTCTACACTATAGAGCAGAGGCTAATGCCGTTTGATTCACCACTCACTTAGGGTTGACAGATGAGCTGGCAAGTCTTTTTGTGGCAGTTTAGGCTACTTTCATATCCAGCTGTCTGCCTCGTCCATCAGCCACAAGTTATTCCCCCTGTGACAGAAAGTCTCAGCAGCTCCAGTTCATCATCTGGTGTCTCAGTTCTTTCAAGCTAATGCACCAGGCTCCACCATGGCAGAGCCACGGGAGGACACGCGTTCCCATCTGCCGAATCTGCAAAGGGAGTAATGGGAGGAGGGTCACCAGGAAGTTCTTAAACTACTGCTGCGGGCTTCGTCACAGCTCATCTGTCAGAGGACTTGGGTGACTCAAGTTACTGGTAATTGGGATCAGTATCATTGCTCTGTGCCTCAGCAGACTCCAGCTCGCAGGGTACGGAGGCTTCAGCCCAGCCCTGGGTCCTTAGGGCCTTAGGTCCTAAAAGGAAAAGTCTCTGCTTTCTTGATGGATTTAAGAGCTCATACCTACCTCCATATTTTATGTGCTATAGCTGGAAAACAAGTACGCTTTTCATTCGTAGCTTGTCATCTCAAGGAAAATTACAGGATGGGTCACAGGAGGAAGGAAATTATGGGCTGCAGCTAATAAATGGCCATTTGCCAGGTCTGCAAAGACTCAGGAGATGGAGGGTCTCCCAAGGCTGCAGTTTCACAAGCAACATTAACATTGCTGCATGGATCTTGACAAGTGTATTCAGGTTTCTATGCAAGTCCTTCAAGAGAAAAGAGGTCTTCTATCTGTAGGATGGGGGAGCATGGGGAGGCAGCTGGGGAGAAGATGAAAGGCTACAGGTTGAGTCAGGCAAGACTTTTTGGTTTTCTCCCTTCTCAGAAAGTTTGGAGGGAGAACACTCTAAGAACTGCGAGCATGGCCTTGCTCTGGAAATGTGCATTTCTAAAGAGCTCAGCTTTGCTCGTGGCCTTTCTGCAGGAAAGATGGAGGCAGGCATGCACCCCTGCAAGTGTCAAGTGCGGGCACCAAGGTGGTACCTGGCTCCATCCCCTCTTACAGCTGCTCAGGTGTCTCCCCTGTGGCATCTCCCTGCAAAACCCAGGGGCCTTCTGGAGCCTCAGCGGAGGCTGAGACTTTGCCGTGGTGCAGCTGTTGGTGCTGGCCTCCTCCTCGCCAGCCGGACTACACTTCCAGCAGCCGGGAAAAGCAATCATCGGCGAAGGTAATGAGATCGCGTTGAGCGGTCTATGTAAATACCTTTTGGGCTACATTCATAATCCCACACCATGAGCCGCGTTTCCATGAGAGAGGCAGTCTGGCCCCCTTGGATAATCTTAATCGTTTCTGACATGAAGGCTTCTTCTCCTATTTCATGACTTATTTCCCCAGTATCATTTAAATGTATTAAAACACTGTTAGCGTAGAAAGTAGGCATCATGTTAGCATAATATCTAATCAGAACTAGCCTGCCTGTCCCCGCAGGGTTTATTTATTTATTTATTTTGTGTCTGTTTGTGCTGGTTTCTTGTTAGATTGGAGAGCCCTTCCTTGACATACTCATTTGTTCTGCTGTGTAATAGAATAGGATCCTTTGGAGCTGCTGACATCTGCTTTATTCTTGAGATCTGCAACTCTCAGCCCACAAAGCAACAATGATAATAATAGCAATAATAATAATCATAGTGCTAGGAAGCCTGAGAAGTGAAGTTAAGCATGAAGAGGAGACGGCAAAAAATAGAAGAGGAAAAAAATGGGCTGGCAAAGAGTGTTTCGATCACCGTGAGTGTATTTTTACTGGCCCTGATTCCCCACTCATTTACCCACGCTTTATGATTGCACTGCCCTGTGGACTGCAATTAATTTCCCCGTGACTTGTAATATTGCAAGGGAGAGGGATCAGGCACCGTGGTGTACGTGATCAGGACACTTGTTCACAGGTATATTCAGCTCTGCTCTCGCTCAAGCACATTGCTTTGATTCCTCAACGGCATTGCAGTATTGATTTTGAAGGGAATTAGTTTCTTCAGTGCTTCTGAAGATCTCACCAGTGTGATTTCTCGGGGACTTCTTCAACCTCCTCCCCCACAACTTTATCCTCGCATGTCAGGGCTGAAATAATTGGCATTGCACTATATCAAACTGGCGGGATGCAGTCTTGAAGACCGGAGGGAATCAAATCCAGAGAAAGCCTCAACAAAAAGGTGCATGAGGAAGAGAGTTGTTGGGCTAAGTGCTGTCTGAAAGAGGCCTGGGAGCTGTGAGCACCCACTCCGGGTCATCTTGTCTGAATCCTGCTCTGTTGAGACAAAACAGGGCTTTGCACTAACTAAGGGCAAAGAGAGACGACAGTATACTGCAAGGAGGGAAGAAAGGAAAAGGTAAGAAAAGGTAGAGGAAAGAAAGGTAGAAAGAGAGGTAGAAAGAGGACAGGAGTAGGAAAAGAGGACGGAGATGGTAAAAAAAAAGAAAAGAAAAGGAAAAAAGAAAACAGAATTCCTCCAGTAAGGTCATCATGTTGAGCTTCAAGCATCCTTGAGGGGGGAACTTGTCTGAGTGTGTTAATCTAACTGGCTGTTACACCATCCCTTAATGTAAATTATTCACACTTAGGAATTCTGCATGATTTTTCACTTGAGATGGAAACAAAACTTGGGACTTGTGGTATTGAAAAGTAAGGATCTAAAGATGAGTTTCATGTCTGGTCTCAATTCTTGCAGCCAGCCAACCAGCAAACAAACCTAGAAGGGCTTGAAATGAGTGAATTTGGTCCATCCTGAGCAGCTGGGAGTAAGCGGCACTCTTTAGCCTAAGAGCAAGATGCTTTTTATGACAGCATCCTGTCATAAAACCAGGATTGCTGAACAAGTACAGAGATGTGGTAAAACTCTAACTAGTTTCTTAACAAAAAACAACAAAAAAAAACAGAACCAGAAGCAAAACTCAAGCTCTGGTGTTTGTTGTCCTCCCCCTTTCAGAAGAACCGCCTGGGCTGAAGACTCTTGCTCATAATGGGTTTCCCAAGCCCTGCTTCTTCTGGCCCAGAGCTTACGGCTTCTCACACTATTACTATTATCAGTGTCATTATTTCTTTAACCAGACATAGGCGTAAGTGACATTTTACAAATATTGGTAGGGTTATCCTTCTGCTGAGTCCTTTACATATATAGCATGCAGTCATGGGGCAATACAAAACAGAAAAGGGGCTCACGAGAACTAGAAATGGGGAAGATTTATGGGATCCAATCTGTTCCCTTTTTCTCCTGGCATATGATTATCAACTAAAGTACATTTACTAGTGTTTTGCTTAGTTTTAAATACTCTAGCCAGCAGGACTTCCATGTCCCATGGGAGGCTTTTCCATCAAACAGTGTCTCTCATACCCTCAAAACCCAGAATTGCAGATGGGTGCCTCATGGGACATTCTCCAGCACCCCACCCCGTGTCAGACCTGAAGAGGATATACATGCTTGAAAGCTTGTCTGATTTGTTACTACTTGAGCTATATCACCCCGATAAAAGGCCATAGTGCCACTCAGACACACAGCATTTCAGTAATGTTCCATTCGATTTCAGATTATTATTTTGTTGCGGGGACTGCTATCAGGAGTGGTTTCCCCAGGAAGCTAATGGATTCTTACATCTCTCACTAGTGACACCGTGCTACCATGCTATGTGGACCACCAGCGTCCTCCACCGACATCAGGCTGTGCCCACCACTCTTTAGGACAGGGTGATCCAGGTCTGCATGCCTGGCCACTCACTCATTGGCGACTTCTAGCTTTAAGAGTCCAGTTCAGATTTTCATACTGCTATGTTGTGTGTCCTTTCTTGTTTTGTTCCTTACTGCACCCCCACAATACTTTGCTTGTACTTGTGAATAATTTCAGGCTGTGCTCTCCCTTGGTTGCTGCCTAGCCAAGCTAGGTACCCTTCCCACGCATAGTCTCTCCTCAAAATAAGACTCTCTTGCCCCCATCTAAGGTTATTGCTATTGCTCTTCGGTATGTTCTTGTCTCTGTGGAAATCAGGTACTTACAATGAGTTCACTAGGCAAAAAGGTAATTTTGGAGATCTTTAAATTTGACCTGTCCTTGTCTTTATTTGTGAGCTGATGCCTTTGAGTTTGAAGGCCTGGGGTTGAAGTAAGAATATTTTTCTTGCCTTGTTGGTTAAATAAGACTTGGAAAAGCTCTGAGAAGTTATTTGAAGGAGGGGCTACTTTTGGCATAGGGGAGGCTGGAATGGTCACGGTCTTTTGGGGTAGCTGGGCTAAGTGTGCAGGTGGAAAATGAGATGCAGGATGAGGAGGCAGAGTTGTGGAAAAACGAGTTTCGATGAAAACAGAAAAAAAAAAATGTGGAGGGTATATTCCACATTGTTGCTGAAGCCTTATGGCTCCCAGACTGGCTGGTAGGGCTTTTGGAAATAAGGATAGGTGAAAACAGGCTGTAGGGATGTACTTTCTTGTGAGACAAATTTGTCTCCTCTCCCAGATAAACCAGTAGAAAAAGAACCATTATCTAAAGAGGAAGAACGGTGAGCTCTGTTTGATGAGGGTCCATCATGGGTGTCATTTCAAAAGGAATCCCCACATGCACTTTTAATTACCTGTGCAAGCACAGTGTCTTATATTCTTATACCTGAGTGAATAAAATTAATCTCTCAGATCCTACCATCTAAATAAAAATGTCATTTCTTTTCTACAGCAGCTAAGGTTAGAGGGTTTATGGATGTCCAGGAGCTCTGAAGATGAGGCCATATTTGTTTCAGTGACTCTTGATTTTTGGGAACTTAACTATAGTCACCCAAATCAAAATGCTCTGCGCTCTGTTCCTAAGGATATGGTCATGTAACCCACAGCAATTAAGCCAAAACAGAGAAATCAACCACTCAGAATTTGTCATGGAGACCAAACATGGCAGTTTTCTTGTACTCCTGTGTTACATCGTTATGGGATATTGATTTCCATTAATGTGTATTTCAGAAAATTCCCTGGGTAATGCTCTGGTGATTTGCTCCAAACTGGGCGTTCCAGTCATCTCTTGGCAGGCAGGAGAAAGAAACACAGCTTGCTTGTCAAGCAAAACCCTGTTGACTCAACAGTCCACATTCAGCCCATCGTCCAGTTCCTGTTCCTCTTGTAGTACTTCTAGAGGTGGAATTGAGCCCACGTTTGTGTTTGTTTCCTAATCAGGTGGCATTTTGAACCGTTTTCTTAAAAAATCGTATCACCGTATCACATGCTGCCACTTGACATGGTAGCCTGGTGAGAAAACACTGCAGCAACAATGTTGCCCTGAGGATAATGAATACTCAGTTCTGCTGGGAGATAGATGCATTAGTAATTAGCAGATGTTTGAACATGCTTCCACCCTGCCAACCTATACCCAACCTGATGTCACCTTAAAAAAAAGATCCTTCTCACTAGGGCATACATCTGTCCTTGCTGCTGGTGAGGTGCCCTGAAGCATCTCTTACTGCGACCAATGTTGGTAAAGCCGGGGTCCCTTTCTTAGGCTCCATCAATTGGTACAATCTGGGCAAGGCTGTGGAGAGCAGGGAAGTTTGGAATGAGCCGCTGGTGGACTCTTAACAGAACCAGAACCATCAATGCTGTCATCTTTCTGTGAAGCCAGAAACTGCTTAGAAGGTTTTGGGCCTGTCAACCCAGAAAAAAGTCACAGGGGCTGGTCAAGAGTACCGAAGTTGCTTAAACCACCAAACACTAATCAATCTCTTCCCTCTGCAAGAGAACAAGAAGACAAGCGCCTCAAGACAGGCTGAGTCAGTGCCATGCATTTCTGGATAACATAGGCCATATCCCTTACTTCTCCATTACCCATCTGCCAGGAAAATTCAGGGAGGAAAATCTGGATCACAGAACAACTTGCTCTTGATTTCAAGGGAGCAGAATTTTACTCCCAGGCTGAGAAGTGGACAGGGATATGGATGTTCTGGTTTGTATTTTTTTTGTCCTGTGTAATACAGATCGTAGAACATTCCTTGGCTCTTTCTGATTTTAATCTAGTACTCAATTAAACAAATTTTATCTGAAACAGCACTGATTTTTAGAAATGACGCTGCTCTAGCAGTCCTGGAAATCAGCCCTTTCTGGATGCCCGATCTGTTTCCCACTAATTTCAAGAATCACACACATGATAGCTAGACTCTTAGCCTTGTTAGAGCAATTCCATGCCTCGATTAGTGATACTAATCCAGTGTCACTGGGTTACACTCAGACAAGCGCAGGACACTTGCCTGATGACGGACTAAGGTTGAGTGGAATAACCAGTGTGGTCAGGTGGCTTACGTTAGACTTGATCAGACTGCTGTGAGATGACTTGTCATGCTACCTTTACAGTTTCTTCACTGCAAATCAAGAGTAACTTTTTGGCTACAGAAATATTCAGTGTGACTTTTCAGAGCGGCAGCTGAGGACAGAAGATGCCTTTGTGCCTTCGTCTTCCTTGAAAGTATCTAGGGAAAAATGCTTTCATGGGTGCAGTTCACCATCAGCAACCTCTTCTTGGCTTTCAGATTAATTTTCCCTTCTATGCTTACTTGGGGACAGGTAGACGAAGCTTTCTTTTAATAGCAGTGATTCAGAGAAGAAAACAGGAAAACTGACAATTCTGAAAATAAGGATTTGGGCTGTAGGCCATCCTGGGGATCTGCAGAACTATTCTTTGAATTCACTAATGTTCATGGTTCATGTTCTTCACTCGAGTTTGGATTGCTCTCTCAACTAAGGTAAATGTCAATCTAAGAAGGAACCTTAGATATCACTGTAGGTGATATCGTGTTTTGAATGTTTCAGGAAACCCCAGGAAAGGAAAATCATGCATATGACTAATCTCTATGCAACATGAATACAGACCTGGTCTTCTTCAGCCACTCTTTAAAGTGCAGATGAGTTAGCACCTTCTTGAGAGCTGGTCTCAAAGGAGTCCCACTCCAGACAATCGTCAGCCCCCTGCCCTCCACACCCTGCCCAACACCAGAGAGGTACCATCTTCAAGAGACGACAATCCTCATTTCCCCATGTAAACTAGGTATGGTTAACTTCAGTGAATAGGTGCTGTGTTCCTGAGAGCAATTTTCAAGCTCACCTGAGTCAATATGTTTTGAACATGAACTATTTTCCTCATCTGTCAATGTCTTTCCAGTGAGGGTATCATCCACACGGTGCTCACCATTCTTGACAGCACCCTGGGAAGGCATCCCTAGGGACCAGCTCCTGTCTGCTGAGAAGTGCTGCAGATATGTCTGTAAAAGGATAGTGGTAAGGAGAAAGATGAGGTATTTAGCAGCAGCCTTTGTGCCATTGATATACCTGGAGTGGGATTTGTCTCAGTTAACTTCTTATGTCCCCACTTCATTTGAGATAGTTCATCCTGACTCCCTTTACACCCACAGGAGATAAGGAAGCACTATGATGGTGCAACTCATCTAGCCTATTTTAGACATTTATGGTAGGGTGAGGTGAAGTACCTGACAGAAGGACCTGTCTGTCCCCATTAAAAGGAACCCAGACCAATGACCGCAGATGGAGATGTTCAGCACTGATCACATAAATCCCAGCCCTGGCTTTCAGAAGAAGCCCATGCAGTCTCATATATAGGCCTGGCCGCCTCCTCAGCTGCACCCTTGCTTCTCCGCTCTTGGCCTGCTCATTTTCAAATCAGTTCATATTAAAAAAGCATTTCCACTTCTTCTCCAATTAACAGCAGCAGAAAAAGGGACCCCAGACCCTTGCTGTGAAACTTCAGAGAGGCTCTAACCTGCCTCATTCTGGTATATCTCCACAGAGTGGTGGTTGAAGCCCTAATTTTTTTCCCAGATGCTGTTGGCATCTCAGTCCAATCGCTTGTCCTACAATTACAAGATCGCTTTATGATTTATTTGGTTATTTGTCATTTCCACAAGAACCTCCAGCAATTGCAGGGACTTGTTGTAGGTGTTGTACAGACATAGGAGTTCCTCCTCTGAAGGACTTCAGGCAGCTTCACTCCTGCCAGCTACCTCCAGGCTAGTGAGACTGTGTCTGGTCAGACCACCCATGGGTCCTCAGAGGTGAGGTGGCTCCTCTGGCTCCATCCCTCAGAGTGTGCAGGTCCCAAGTGGGGGTGACCAGAGCGTAGCAGCAGTCTTCTTGGTGGCAAGGAGCTAGTGCAGGAGCTCTCAGATTATACCTGCTGTGCCCTCGGTGGGATGGGGAGCTCTGATCTCCATTTGGACCGCTTCTCACATCCTTAGAGAGAGACCTTTTTTGGCCTGACCAGTTGCAGAGGGGGTTAGCTGTTGCAGGGGTATAAGTGCACAAAGGCACATTTACTGCACTTCCATGGGCTTTCCCTTGGATTTGACTTGGTATTTTTCTACTTTTCTCCTCTTCCCCTATCTCTCTCAGCCTTACTCTCCACCCTCAAAGCAAGACAGACTTGCAGGCAGTGCAAATGGTCGCTGCTCCACCCTGACAGGTCCCCCAGAAATCACACCAGCTGAGGACCTGCTCCCATCTCTCCCTCTTTCCTTTCTCTCCCCTGATCTCTTTGCTTCTTTGTCTCCCCCCTCCCCACCTTTTCTTTCTTTGTCTTTTTTTTCCCCTTTCCCTCATGATCTCTCTCCGCCTGCATCTCTCAGTCCCTCTCCCCGGCTCGCTCTCTCTGGAGACAGGTCTAGTGGCCTGGTTGCCATCTGCTGCCTGTTTTTTGTGGTTTTTGTTGTTTTTTTTTGTGAGTGCGTGCACGTATGCGCGCGCGCGGGTGCACGTGGGGTTTTTTTTATGAGGTTGAGATCAGATGGCATCTAATCGATCGTCATGGTCTCCATGGTTACCCGGGTGACAGAGTAGTTGGGAGAGACACATACTCCAGCCTGGGGCTGTCAGACCATTCCTGAGAGAGAAATAATAAAAAAAGAAAGGGAAAAAAAAAAATCCAACCTCTTCCATCATGTTTTACGCATTTACATCCTCCTTGGATCTAGGAAAGCATAGCTCGTACTTCTGTTTTACACTGTTGCCCCTTGACTTGGCTCCAGGAGGAACAAAGCAGACTGGTTTTCCTCTCTGTGCAGCGCAGGCACAAAGGTGAAGCACATCTTTGGGAAAGCAGGAGAAGATCCTCTTTCCCCGTTTTCTTCTCAGAAAGGTTTGATTTTTTTA
The DNA here is from genome assembly GCA_013398915.1 of Dromas ardeola. NCBI lineage: Eukaryota > Metazoa > Chordata > Aves > Charadriiformes > Dromadidae > Dromas > Dromas ardeola. The sequence continues at coordinate 240,774 of VYZM01007308.1, read as the reverse complement.
CTTGTTTTGTGGTTGGTTCTTTTTTCTCTGGTCACTGTTGTAAGCATAATGATTATTTTTATTCTTCCAAATTGGATGGTTAGTCTCTTGAATTGGCTAAAGGTAATGATATCCTCCGGGAAAAGAATTGCAATCTATTACTATGAGCAGCATCTTTTTCTCCCTGGCCTCAGCCCCTAATACTAGACCATCTTTAGCCCTCGTTGTGACAGATCAATCAATCTGTCTATGATTCCTGTTTGGAAGCAAGTGGAGTGTGATGCTAAAGATGAATTATGGAATTAGGTGAGTTTTTCGTCTTTAAAAGCAGATTGAGTTGGGCGAGGCAACATCTCTGACCAAGGCAATTAGTGTGTCAGGAGCATGGGAACTGAAACTGCGCAGTGCAGAATATGATCCTGCATGAATCGAGGGAGGAGGAGGAAGCAGCTACATTTCAGGCAATATCATCGTGGCAGTCCTCTCCCGCCCCCCAATAATCCAGGAATTTCACAAGGTTTGACTACAGTGTACCGAGGTACACAGAGCCCTGCCTGATTCCCTGCCAGCCGTACGCTGCCTGGGCAGACATGAATTAGTCTTTGGTCTGACCTCGGCATGGCCCCCAAAAGGCAATCAGGCTGCGTCTTCTGTCTTCTGGCTGCAGCCACGGTGTTAATGCTCATCAAAGCTTGTCCATTGTAGTGCCGTGGCTGGTGCTGCCCTGGCCGTGTTCCTGCTTCATGGTGGCACACAGGGCTTTGGAATTGTCAAGTGTAAGCCCACGCAAAGGGAGCTAATAGAACCAACGCAGACGGCTGCTCTGGGCTGAGAGGCTGGTGACCCAGCAGAGCTCTCCTGAGACCTGGAAGTGCTGACTTACTGCTGCTAACCACGAAATCCATCAGATCAGAGCATCCCTGGACAAGTAGAGATCTCACAGAGCTGCACATGGTTTGAGAGCTGGATACGCCTTCACATGTCTTTTCCCCAATTCTGAATTACAACTGATTTTCAGTCAGAGCCTGCAGTCTTGCTTTGCTCCTATGCCTTCCTAGTAGAAGCAGAAGGTGCCTAAATTGGGTTGCTCAGTTCAGGCTGCAAATAGGCACTGAAAGTGGGATTAAATTGTCTAAACAGTGTCATTGCATGTGACATCCTATCCACCCTACATGCACTGCCCCAAAAAGGCACAGGTCTTCCACTACCCATATGTATAATCTGTCAGATCCCTTTGTATGCTACAGGAGTTTAAAAGACCATTCATGCGGCTGAGACCAAATTTGACTCTTGGAGCAAAATGTCAGCCTGAATTTGTGCAAATATCCAAGAGGTGCAAGGATTCAGCCACTTCCACCCCTTGCAAGGAAGGGTGAGGCTGGATGTGAGATGATGGAGGAGGAAATGTGACGGGGCAGGAGGAGGCAGGGTGGCGTCACAGGGACTCTCCTCACCTTTGGAGAGGGGAGCAGCTTGCAGGGAGCTGTTTCAGCTCACACCAGCTCAGAGCTCTGCACTAGCTGGCTGCTTAGGCTCCGACAGGAGCAAGAGATTGTGAAGACGGGCTTTGTAGCCTTATCAGGTACTTTCCTCCCATGGGGAGAGCAAACTGAGCTTTTGGTGTAGAAGGATGTGGTGTTTTTGCCACAAAAGTCCTCTCTCCATTCTTTGAAAAATATGTCAGACAGCCTCCCTCCACCCTAGTAAAAGCTGTCTTGCTTTGAAATATTTCCTCATTTGTAGGCGGCCAGGGGTGATGTTTCAGTGTAACCTATTTAAAAAAAAAAAAAAAAAAAAATCCATGATCCCATCTATTTGAATTCTGATTCTGCCCCATCCCAGCAGTGTAACATCCCTGTTTCTAACCGGCAGGGTGGGAAATCCTCTGCTCTTCAATATTGCCTAACTTTAAATACCATGAGCCTCCTAGATTTTCATACTGTACAAACAGAAGCTAATTAAAGTCGTACAAATACATCCCAGGCAGAGAATGAGAATCTGTTCACTTGAGGGAAGACCACTGGCTTCCACGTCCCAGAGAAAGCTCCCTCACAGTTTACATTGTTCTTTTTGCAAGGGATAATTTACGGTAAAGGCGGTTTCCACTGAAACAGCAGACGTGCGCACGGAGAGGGAAAAAAAAATGTAAACACAACAGCATCTTTGTGAATGCAGCAAGGTGCTGGCGCCTGCCTCTGCGTGCTCCATAATATATTAATACACACTGGCTGGCCAATCCCACTGGAGCATTCAATCATGCCATATTATAATAGAATTTAATGGAGATGACAGCTAAGACCTAGTTGCTGGAGACATGCGAAAGACCTTTGCAATGAGGATCTACAATTAATAAAGGAAAGGGCCATAGATTTTTGGAGAACCTCATAAAAAAGTAAAATATCGACATTGATCACGGCATGCGAGTATATTAGACACGTAAATCTAGCTATTGCCTTTATTTATTTATTTGCACATCTTTAATATTATAGGCACAGGTTTCCCCGAGGCCAAAATGCAATTTCTCTCTCCATTTCTCAGCAGGAGCTTTTCATCTCCCTATTCACCAGGTTTTGAATTGCACATTTAATAAGCGATAAAGAATTCCTGTCTCTTTTCCTTGGGCTTTCAGCCCACAGTTTTTCCCTCCCTCCTGTTTTGTGATGGAAACAACGATCCTCTTTAGCTGGCAGTGGGTTCCTCGGGGACGAGGGGGCGGTGCAAGAGGGGATCTGGAGCCCACAGGGAGCGTCTGGACTTCTGTGTCTGCCGATGTGCTTTGTGTGCCAGCATGCACTGGGGAAGGCAAAGAGCGCATGGGACCAGCATAAAAAGAAGGAGAAAGGTTCTACAACACTATAAACTAGTTTCCCCCAGTCCCCTTCCCTGGGATTTTTTGGCAGGAGGAACAGTTTATGGCTTCGCTGCCTTCATCCCACTGTCTTCAGCCTTTGTGGAATATTTGTAGTGATTTTAAAGAATCAGTCCTGGAGGTAAACTGAATCTGCCTCTGTCCTCTGCACTGGTGGAGGTGGCAAAAAACCTCATCACCCTGCAGCTGGGAGTATTGCTGGGCTCCCACAGGCTCTGTTGGCTCCAAAATCTCTCTGGATTTTCCCGGCTGTGCGCAGTTAGCACACTCCTGAATCAGGGCTGCTCTTTGGCTCCTCGCTTCAGAGGAGTTCAGAACCAGATTTCCAGAAGTATTTAGGTGTGAATTGGTACCTGGTGGGTATTCAGAAACATCTAAGTTCCTCACTGCCCATGGGTGGCTGCAGCACTTAGGCACCTGATGCTTACTGTCCCTGCATCTGTAAATGTCCACGTAGCGCTGAAAAGCTGCCCTCACAGACTAAAAGGCTTGATCTCCTTCTGACTTCAGTTTTACACCACTGCAAGCCCACTCATGTCACTGGGCTTCCTCCTAACTTGCACCGATGGACTATGAGGTCAGGATCAGAGACCCCAGTGAGCCCAAGCCCCTGCTAACGTAAAGGTTTGGCTTCCAGCCGTGCGGCCTCAAGAACTGGAGGTTGTGGTTTTCAGCTCATGTCAAAGCCGTTTGGAGCTTTGGAAACAGGTTTGCTTTGTTTGGAGACAGGAAAAAATTTGAGGGGCTAAATCCATCCCTGGTTTAGGACTGTAGAGACTGCCAGGGTTATAAGAGGGATGGTTTTAGATTCATGTTTAGAAATGAAAAGCAACTGAATGGGTACCCTGTAAGCAGGTGATGTACAACAGTAAAAAATTGATTGAATAATTAGATATTTCAGTTTTAAGACCAGCTGTGGTAGGTTACTTTCTTGTCAGGTAAATCAACCCTGTTTTTCTTTCACTTACCTATGTACAGACAGGTTTCCCCAAGATAGGTGATGTCTTGTTTGGAACGAAAGAGGCCATTTGTCCATATCACAGCAACAGCGACTGCACGGTGTCATCTCATGCACTCCTCCAGTAAATTGAGTTTGTCAGTGCTCAGCCACACAGCTGAGCGGAGTGCTGTGTGACGCCTCACCTCTCCTGGGAGAAAGAAGTTGGCAGAAGCCATATCGTAATGGGATCCAGAAACAAAGAAGCGTGAATGAAGTGCTAATTGCATTCATAAAGACATTAACAAAGGAATTAAAATGGCAGCAGCTTCTTTTCCCCCTCAAGATTCATATAAACAACCAAAAATATATTAATAATCACTGAGGTTTACACTATTTTGAAGAGATTATAGAGAAACATGACATCAGGACTTTGAAAGACCATTTCAAAGGTCTTTTTTTCTTGGATTCTGTGTCACAGATGAGACACTACTGCTTCTATTTATCCAAACTTGCTTTTTCCTTTCTGTCCTTTCCCCTGTCCCTGTGCTTCCTTCAAAGAACAAGAAGATTGGTCCTCATCTTCTCCTGAAACTTTTGACGTGGTAAAAATAATGAAGCCATATTCAAAATTGCAATTTTTCCTTAAAAACAAAAGAAAAAAAAATAAAACAAAACAAAACAAAACAAAACAAAATGACCCCAGAAGTTTGGATAATGACACAATGGAAATTTCCTGTATAAAATAGCCTGAAACATCCTGGCTGATTTTTTTTCCCATCTCATTCAGTTCTGCTTACCTTGCCATGGAAAAAGAAAAAAAAAGACATGCTTTCTGGTTTTTCCTCAGTCAGTTTCTACACAATTTCATCCTTCCATTACCAAACTCTAGCACCGTGCTGTTATTTGCATTGCTAATACCGAGAGAAAACATTTCCCTGTTAAAAATCTCTCCAATCAATGGGGTCTTTTTTCCCCCCATGGGAATATTGCTATTAGTCTTAAGCTTAGAAAGAGCTTGTTTCACAGACCCTAAATTTTGAGGCTACTTTAATTTGTTCGTACCAGCAAAATAGTAGCTCTTTGCTTTTTAGACTACTTGGCTGTATTTATTGCACCTCCCTGTCTCTTGCGCTTGCCTTCTTTCTGCCTGCTGATGTGGGTGTTGCGCTAGCGACAGCTACAGCTAAAGCCAGCTAAACATTTTTGTTCTGTTCGCCAATTTTCAGTCACTCATAACTTTCTTAAATGTTCATTCTGGGGACTGTAACCTGTCAGTTCCTCGTGACCACTCACAGGTGGATTTATCTGGGAAAGACGAGCCCAAGCCATTCAGCAGTTGTGTAGAAGGAGATAATTCTATCCCCTCGGTGACTAGGGGGACAAGGCGGAGAGGTGGCAGGAGGCATCCCTCAGGCAGAATAGGACCCTTAACTGGCATGGGGAGGTTGCCAGCCTCCTGTCCCCCGGCTTGCTCCATACCCAGGCTGCAGCTCAGGACCCAGTGGGTGCCAGGATCGGTGTTTCTAGCTCCACAGGCAGAAGATGGGGAGATGGGATGTGCCACAAGTACCTGAAGGGATGAGGCTCAGATCTTCCCACATGTAGGACGTGTGCAGGAGCATGGGAATGGGGACCAGGATGGGGGTTGTGACAGGAGGGTGGGGAAGGCGTGGACCGAGGGGGAAGGGTTGTGTGGGACAGGGTAGGCTGAGAGGGGAGAGGGGCACAATCCCTCCAGCATGCTCCTGACATCAGGAAGAGGGTCTTCTCTGAATGATGTTGAGACAGGAGCAAACAAGCAAAGCCTTACCTGGAAACATTTTGAAAGAAGGCGTCAAAGAAAGCAAAGCCTTTTGTTCTGCATGGAGTATGGAGGGAGAGACTACGTACCCGCCTAATACCTCAGCCCCTCCGAAAGAGCTGAAACACCCAGGGATGCGTCCCTGGCTTGAAAGCACACCTCAGCTTTTTCCATGGAAGCCAGATTTCGGTTCGTTAGGACGATGTGGAATATCAGAGCTCATGCACTCACAACAGCAGGGCAGTCGGTATTAAACCCTATTCCCAAGGTGGATTCAAAGCCTGTAGACCCTCCCACACTAATGTGACATCTCCCAGTCCTCATTTCCCCACCTTTGCTTCCCTTCTCTACTCCCTTCTCTACTTCCAGGCGTGCACCCACAACCCGTCTTTTCCCCTTTGCCCCTGCTCTGTCCCCCACAAAGACCTGCAAGCACCTCAGTGTGATCCCATCCCTGGCGTTCCCCTGGCACCGCTGCACCACCCCAAGAGCTCCTGAGGCTGAGAGCTAAAAGCATCATGGAAGGAGTGGTGAAAAGAGGCAGTGCTGGGAGGAAGAATGAGCAATGCTCACGCACGAAACGCAAAAACTAAAATTAAAGCAGTTTCCCATGTTACAGAAAGCTATGGGAAAACTGGTTACCAGTTAGCAGTAGTAGGGTTTTTCAGGGGATGTTGGGAGCGAGCATGGGGCTCAACTATCCTCCTCATCTCAGTATCTTCAGCTCAGGAAGGAAACATGCCCTAGCTGTCACTTAAGTGCAGGTGAATGAAGAGCAAGGGCAGTCTCAGCCCAGGTCTCGTTTCTAAATAAATGAAATGTGTATGTTCCACGTGGTCAGCTGGGAGGGAGAAGCCTATCTCAGGAGTGATGGCAGGTGCTGCTGAGCTATTTCCATTTTCCAGCTCTGCAACCTCAGGAACCTCTTTAATCCAAACCACCCGCCAAGCTCCATTCACTGGCACTGAAGATCAGCCAGTGTTTTTGGATTCATTTTTAAGGCTGTCTTTAATTTTTTGAAGTATCTTGATGGCGGATTTTTGGTCCCACCTGTGACTTGAGAAGAGATCTGCAAATCTCATTCTCACTTTTTCAGTCATTTAAAGGGACACATCACGTCAAGAATTTAGGCTCTGCTTTTAATGGAAGGAACATGGGGGCAAAGGGATATGAAAAGAAAACCAGGAGGTAAAGAAATCCTTTGGCAGATTTGTTAGAAATGAAAACATTCTTTATTTGATTTCTGCCTTCCCTGGGGCAGTGAGGGGAACCCATATGCAATTGCATTGAAGTAGTGTATGAGAATCAAAGAGTGAATTTGACAAGAAGCTTCTCCAAACTCGCCCAGAAACTCACCGAAGTGCAAAATGTAAACCTAGCAGAGTAAAGAGTGGCACAGCTCAGGGGCAGGATTTCAGTTACCATGGTTTAAGGCATTAGTAACAGGAATAGAGCTAGGAAAATCATAGAAGATACAATCCCAACGTGATTTTACTTGGGGCTTATGTTCCACAGTGTTGAGAGCTATTGATAGATGTCAAAGGTAGTTATTTTTTAGTCAGTCATGCAATTTTTTAGTCAATATGTGCTTCACAAGCACCTATGCACACACGCACATAGAGACACATGTGCATGGCTACTGGTCCAAGTGCATTCTGGTGTCTAGCTTGCTGAAACGCTTTCAATTAGGGTTTGGAAAAGGTTGACTCAGTGATCCTATGCGACACTTGCCAAAGACAAAATTAGTTTTAGTCACTGCTGTTTTCCTTCCAAAAAAACAAAGCCCCACTCCCCCTTTCTCTCTTTCCCTTATATTAAGTGGAGGGTATTTCTCAGATAGGTGTTTAGCTGATTTTTAATGTCATGGAAACGTCATCTGCAAATTCGGTAGAAACTCTTTGGTAAAGCAGCCTAGTAAAACAGATGATTAATATTGGTAAGCTCCTCATTTGCATATTAATTAGTCTCTGTACTCAACTAATTAAAACAGGGCTGCCTGTTTGTAGACTTTCTGAATTCCAGATTGTTGCTATTGCTCCCATGTAAGTGCATTTAGCACAGCTAAGGCAGGCCATTGATATTACAAACCAGCCACCCCAAGCAGCAGTAGCAACATTTTAAGGCATTTGAGGCTACAAGGGAGGCACTTTCAGCATTTTCTTCAAAAAAAACCAAGACTGATGCTTGAAATGGCAGGATGTAATGACTTAGCAGTGCTCCGGCTTCCCTGTGATGTTCTTGGGGAGCAGGACAACTGCAGAAAACAGTCAAATCCAAGGCCAGAGGGAGAAGAACATTGCAGGGCACAAACAAGCCCAGGCTGAGCTGCTCTTAAGCCTTGTGGTACTTGCTTTTGTCCAGAGATGCAGCCTAAAATCAAAGCTCAGCCTGATGACTCAAGACATGAAAATTCAAGGTTAATTCTGACCTGTGTTGCTCTGGCAGAGCTCTGTTCAGCCTTCCCAGGCTGGGGATGGAACTGGGACTTGGAGTCCCCTGCACATCCACCAAAATTGTGCTTGCAAGCCCACCTCATGGCCCCACGTGCTTTGCAGAGATGTCACGGAGGCCAGGCACTGGCTGAACTTTGATAAGTAAAGCGCTGCACTTCCCCTAGCTCATATTTCCCTGCCATCACTGGCTGGGTAGATGGATTACAAAGAAACTCCTCTGTTGAATCCTTGCCTTCAAGCTTTAGCACTCAAAACGCAGCCCTACCATCACCCACAAAGACCCCCTCAATCACAGAGCCAGCCAGCACTAGCCTCTCCGACAGCATCCTGCCTCCTCCTCCCTTTGCCTGGCTGAGGACGCACCATTGCCCTCTCTTCCACCCCGGCCACCAGGCAGCCCCCTCATCTGCTTCTCAGCCAACACACCTGTTGGTGGCCATGACTCTCCTCTGTCCTCCTGCCACCCCTTCTAGCTCCTCCTGCTGTTCTTGCTTCTGGATCTGCTCCTTGGCTCTTTTTCCTTCTCCTTCCCCTCCCCATGCACCTGTTTTTTGTTCCTCCCAGCTGTTAGCACTGCCCACTTCGCCACCCCCACAGTAGTGCAGGATTTCAGTAGAAATTCAGGAACTGAGGATAAAGCACCCTAGGCTGAGAGGCACTTTCTGAATATATATTTACTGCCGGAAAATATTTTGCATGGCAGCGACAAGCAGGTTTTCTCCAACTGTCTGTGCACAGAGAGTTTTTCCTCACCCTGGCTGCCAATAGCAGTTTGACAGGTTTTATTATACTCCATTATTCAAAACAAGCCAGGTCGCTGTGCCATATGTTGTCCAGTCCTGCTAAAGCTAACCATGTGCCCATGTTGGCTGCAAACCAAGGCTGGTTAAAATCTGTTCCCTTTTTGCATGCTATTTGTTTTGAAAGAATTGGAGACAGAGTCTTTGGGTCAGGCGTTCCAGTGTGTCTTATCGCACGGCTTTGCTCACCCTCAGCAGCCCAAAAGCCAATTCAATTGGAAAATCAGGGGTCCTGGTATGGTTTGGACCTGAAGTTCTTCTGCCCTGTCCTGGGGCTGAGGCAGTTTGAGGCAGGAGGAGTGGCTTAAATCTCGCTGGGGCCACTATCAGCGAATTCAACTTGGAGTACAGCTTTTGAGGTGTTTTCCTGCACTGCTTAGTAAGACACACAGCAAGGAACAGTGCAATGTTTCTAAGACTAAACCTCTGCTTCACCGGAAACAGCTGTTTTAGAGGCATTGCAGCTACAGCAAGCATTGTACATGCACGTGGCTGGACAGACTTCCTAGGGCATCCTCCAAACTCTAGCCTCCTCCAAGCCTGCACTCACTGCTCCATGGCCCACGCAGCTTGCTGTTGCCTCCTTTTTAGCTGCTTTTGTTGCTCTGATTTGTTTGAATGTTTGCTGAATTGCCATAGCCTTGCCATTACCAGTGCCCAACTCCATCTAGAAAGAACATTTATTACCGCCTTTCAAGTTTGCCGGACTTTGAGTCCCTCTCTCACCCATTGTTTGCACTGTTGCTGTTCTCAGGGGCACAATTTCCTTCCTCTTGCTGCATCCATTTTGCTGATCCTCCTTACTGCTCCCACAGCTTTTTCTTCCTGACTCTCCTACATCAAGCAAGCTGTCCGCAGAGGCTACTGATAAGTGTTCCCATTTCTGCACATGGCTCTTTTTTCTTTGGGTGTGCTGTCTGCTGCCTCTCTTCCATTGCCTTTGGTGGTGTGTACCGCTCTGTCCTGAGACTGCAGCTACCTCGGCACTTACATCTCACTGTAGCTCAAATTGTTGCCTGCCACACGCCCTTTGTGTGACTACTTGATAGCTGAAGCAGACCTATCCCTGAGCACAGTCTCAGACTCTTTTGCTGTAATGCTGGCCTGCCTATCTTGATAGCCCTTTCAACAGCTCTGCATCCCACACATCATTCCTGCCATGGGTTGCAGGAGACTACTTCTCAGGTGAAGAATTGTTGCTCTTCTGGACCCTAAGTCTTTACACTGGGTGATTCTGTTAGGCGAGGAGGTTGTCCTCGCATGGTCTGGCTTGGCATGCATCCCTTTCTACTCCCTTTGCTTTCATCTTCTGTTGCTTGACTACCCTCCTACTGACTCTACCTTCCCAAAGATTGCTGTGTTCAAAAGGGACAGCATCTGGAGCAGAGGTTCTCAATTAGTGCTAATTAGTCATGTCTTGCTGTGCCTTCTGATCCGCTGTGTGAGTAAGGTGGGTCTGGTATGCCAGCCCTTGCAAAACTCACTGTCAACTTCCTGGTCACAGTCCTTGCTTGAGTAACTTTTCATGATCTTGACACTGAATAGTGAACAGCCCCTCTGGCCCTTTCTTGAGATGGGTTGGGTTTTTTAAGTCTACCTAGAGTCTCTTTCTGGTACTAGTTTTACGCTGTTCACTAAGTTCACACATCTCACAAGCATGGCCATCCTGGGTCAGATGAAATGTACTCCAAGCCCAGTGTCCTGCCTCCAGCGGTGGCCAGCAGCAGCTGGTTAGGGAAGAATGTAAAAACTGAGACAAAGAGAGAGGGACCACTTCCAGCATCACTAGTCTAGGGTTCTCTTAAATAACAGTCCCAGAAATCGTAGCATTTCAAGTTTGATTCCTTCCACGTGACTTCCTTTCAAAAGCCTTTTTGCAACTCCCTGACTATTCTCACACCGCTTCACTGGTTATATCTATTTACTTTTGGGAAATGAGCAAAAACTGTGGTGCGTTCCCCTCACCATGCTCCATGCATGTTCATCACCAGTCTGTGACTGCTCTGACCATGCTGCTATAAGGACGTTCCAAGCCTGGGCCACCTATGAATCCGAGGGACCCTTGTGGTGTGTGGCACTGTAAGGATCAAACAGAGTTCTTATCTGCCCAATGCTCTCCATGTGATATCATCGGGATGGTATATATGAACGACAGTGGCAGCCGCAGGCTGGAAACAGTGTGTCTCCCATTACCCACACTGAAGGCAGATGCTGCTTAGGTGTGTGCTGATGACATAGGGATGTTTAAGTGTATATCCAGATTCGCGCTTGAAATACAGTAGATGTACCCATGGTGTGTGGCCCGATTCAAGGGCTCACACACTTCTCAGTGGTATAGGCAGAATCTATTAATCTCTTCTCATAAGTTCCTGGATTCCCAACACATCCTTAACGTATCTCAGTTTCTAAGGGTCCGGTCACATGCGGAAGTTATCATTCTAATGCTGTGTATGATCATGAACTCTAGGTATGCCTGTGGCAGACTGCATACTTCATTTTCACTATACAACCAGGGCTTGTCTTGCCGCTGGCTTTTCCTCTTCATGTGGTCACAGAAAGTCTATAGATGGCTATAGATGTGGATCTGTTCTTCATTGTCTGATGGCTTAATAGTCAAGTCCAGCAGAACTCTATACTTCAGTGGTCTCACAGGTGGCACAAAGGGGTCAATATCTAACTTTAGCTTAGCCTTGCAGGGTTTTCACCTTCTTGAAATATTTTGCCACAGTGCTGGATAAGATTTACAATAACCTCTTCATCCTTACATGTGCTGAGGATGTTCTGCATTCCACTATGTTTCTATACCGTAAACTAAGAAATAGCATCTCTTCTTTCCTGAGGTTTTCAAACTGAAAGTTTGAAATACTCACTACTTGAAAAGGGTGTTTCTAGGTGCTATTAGGACCCTGAGGGTACCAATTGACTTTAATTGCCCTGCCCAGCCCTTATTAGGCTCTCCACCAACACACCCTCTGCCTATAGGCCCAAGGACTCTATATAAGCTCAGGGCACAGGTACCCAGATCTACTCTGAGCTGTGTCCTAGGTGTACCTCTCCCTCATCCTGCCTTGCTGGATGGTTTTTAAGGCTGGATGCCAGACCTATGTTGTAAGCAGCTTTGTTCCAAGTCATGACTCTGACCCTGTGTCCTACGCTCCTGATTGGGCTCCCTGACCTGATGTATCGCTTCACCTTGTTTGGGACCAGGCTGTTGCTGCTCTGCCCTGCTCAGGTACTGTGAGACTGTGTTGGTGAAGGTGCTGCCCTTCCTTGCAGAGTAGCCCTTCTCGTGCTGCCCCTGGACAGGTGTTTTGTTGGTACTGTCAGACATGTCCTGTCTGGTCAAGTCCCTGGCAATAAAAAGCAATCAACTTTCTGGCGCTTGCCAGGAGAAATGGCTGAATGTTGCTGTGATAGGTCTAGAGAGGCAAGGAAGTCATCATGCCTATAACCTTCAGGGAGTTGTTGGTATCCAGATAAGCTTGCTTTAATAAACTGTACGCATCAGTACTGAAATTCCTTGCACTGATTTTTCTCCTGACTTTTCTGAGGCATGGTTGTGGCTTCCTCAGAATCCTTCCTGAGAGCAGGATGTGTTTGACTGTTTTGTGCATGTAATAAGTTGCTGTTTCTTGTACAGAATAATGCAAGAATAATCCTCCTACAAGGAACTGCATTTGCCCTGCACTGGCCAATGCATATCATCAGCACACGGGTGTATCTCTACCAGCTCATTTTCCTGCTTATCATTTTTGTTAGTATTACATGGCAGCAGGGTCTGTAGTCCAGCACAAATCAGATTGGTCATTGATCTTAGAGCAGAGTTACTACAATGGGTACCTGAATGGCTAGCAGTCTTCAGAGATGTGCCTAGCATGTGTGAATCTCCCTGGCTCTGTTATCATGCTACAGATACCATCTTCACTGGAGGTCTGTGTCACGTACCTTACCCTCCATTACACAGCTATGATTCCCTTCTGCAGAGGATACCCCACAGGGAGGTGAAATGGTGCCGTTTCTCCAACATCTTCCACACCTGTTCATGACCTGTATGTTATCTTTCTTGTCTCTTGAATTCTTTCTGTAGGGTGTGCACTCTGCTGTGATTTATTTGTTGGCATTTCTGCTTCATGAAAACTGTTAGCTCTGGCAAATATACTTGTTCTACTATAGCAGCCATCGTTTTGATGCTGCCTTTGCTACTTTTTCCCTAGGTCTGGGTCCATGTCTCTGGGAAAGCTGGAGTTCTCTCAGTTCAGAGGTGGGATCGCTTGCAGGGATTTCTAGTGAGTCTCAGTGCCAGTGTTGTTGTTGTTGCCCTAAGTATAGGTTTCTTCTGCATTATATGTTTGTATAAGCACCAACAGACTGTAACTTCCCCAAAAGCAGCTTTCTGAACTCTCATTTCCCTTGGCACTTTGTTAGTGCCAAGCAGACGTGCGTTGGAGACAATGTCTCTGATCCCTGATAGCTAAGCTATTCATTTATGGAAGGAGTCAACAGCTCAGGTCCAGTAACAAATTATCATTCCTTCCTCATTCTGTGGGTCCTCTTTAAGATGAACTTATGGCTTTGGTATATTACTTGGCAGACAGAAATAAGACGTTGGCAGCTTCTTGAAGATGTCCTAGAAACAGAAATCTTCAATATCTGTCCCTCAAAGACAGTGAGGATGAACGCTGCAGCACACTTTGTTAACAGGATCTGAAGATGAACTTGATGATTAATAGATCATAGAAATGTGCCCTGAGACCTACTGATTCCTGGCTTTTATCTGACCATAAACGCTGTTCCTCTTGCCCTGCCCTGGGAAGCATCTTGTGAGAAGTGGCACAATTGACTTTCCCTGCCTACCCAAGTGACATGATGCACTTGCACAAGGGGCGCCACTGAAAGATAACAGGGAATTCTCTGCATGTGGCACCTCTTCTAGGCCAGAAAGAAAGAAACGTCTGTTGTGGCTGGTGTGACTCCAGAATGGCAATTCAGACTCAGGAACTATACCTCTGGCTTGCTTTGACAAGCAACATTACAGGGTGTACAATCCAAAGAGCTAGCTGAGTCTCACATATAGGTCAGTGCCTTTGTTTAGATGTTCAACACACTTCCAACTGCCTGGCAAAAGGAATGTGTCTGGAGGTGTAAATGATTTTGACAATTCAAGAGCTGTGTGTTAATACACTGATCAAAATGCTGAGAATTTTCAGGTCAGGGCGCATCTGTTCATCTCAGTGATGTCGTTAAGAGGTAAACCCTTATAGCCTGGGAGATACTGAGGAAATGTTGCAGAATTCCTCTGTCTGGCAAGATTCTTTTCCAGTTTTAACTAGTGCTGGATCTTCACCACAGAAGTGAGGACCACCACAGAAGGTCCTGTCATGGTCTTGAATGCTAAACAGACCTCAGCAGGTCAGCGTTAAACCAAACGGGACCTAAAAGGCCTCCAAACTGTTTCCCAGCATCAACACTGAGGAATGGCCAAAGCCAACAACCATTCATCAACACGACTAAATGAACGCAAGGAGTTTAGACAACGCTAAAAGAAGGAGCAGAGTCATGGGGCCAATCTGCAGGGCTACTGTGATTCATGTGAGGTTTGGATCAGTTCCCTGCCTGTGCTACCGATTCATTAGATAAATCAGGGCACTTCTGAGGCTAATGGGAGGTTTCCTGTTGTCTACCAGGAGTTTGGCTTTAAACTATCATTGCCTCCTCTTCCCTACTTAAGAAATAAGGATAGTTCTGCTCGCCAGGGAAGCTCTCTCAAGGCTTGCACTGGCTAAGATGTAACAAAAAGCTAGACCTCCTGTGGCCATTAAACTTCCTAGGGTGTTAGCCTCACCACCTGGGTGCAATGCATCTTGCCTATCAAGAAACATCCCTGGGAATAAACACTTTTGGTGAGTTGCTACACTTCATTCCTAACAAAGCAGAACAATTTGCATTATAAGTCAGTTGTTTTAGAAGACAATGGGTGAAATCTGGAGCTTGACACTTGGCTTTCACTCAGTCTGTCTTCTGTGGGAATATTGCCAGCCAAAGAACTGACCGAAGACAGCATGAGAAGCACTAGTACTATCACAGGGCATTTCTACAGTGCTATTTGTTCAAAGACTTCAGAGGATATTTATTAACTAAGGTAAAGCTCAGGGAAATCAGTTGAAATCTTTGCATTGACCTTAAGCAGCTTTTGGATCAGTGCCAAAATAAGGAAATATGCAGGTTCTGGAAAATTCTGGCATGTAGGCAAGAGGAATAATCTATTTCCTTTTAGGGGGGAGAGGGAGAAATGGAGGCACAGAGGTGGAATAGCTTGTCTGGTGCTGCTTGGATAATCTGAGATTGACATTAGGTAAATACATATCTTTTAGGAAGTACGGACCATTGCGTGAGGATGTTGAGCTGATGTGAAACGGGCTAAACTTCAAAGTTCAAATTCAAATCACTTCAAGAAACTTCAATTTAAAAAAATCCCGAAGCCTCATATGGATTTGGTATAGCATGGATTAAGGACAAACTTCTTTTAATTGAATCCAAAACGCTCCCTTGACTATTCTCTCTTCCATTTCTGCCTTCCCCCTCCTTTGGTGTCTCTGTAGCTATTATGTTTTATTTACAGATAATTGGAAATGCAATATAAATTCATTCAATGAGCCTAACTGGAACTCCAAAGAAATCAGCAATTAATGAGTGTATACTTAAACCAGTCTCGCTTAGAGGCAATAATGATGGATGGATGGTGTGGCATCAGGTACATTCTGGCACATGGTGTGAAAATACCTTAGATTACCCAAACCGGACCCCAGCTTTTCCTGGCTTAGGATCCTTGATCCCTCAATCTAAAATCGAGCAACTGACTTGGCCTCAGGTGCTGTGGTTGCTGCATAAGACTGAGCTGGCTATGATCGCAGCTCTCAATTGACAAGTCTCTACTGACTTTCAGTTAGCTGAAAAAAAAAAATAGATCCCCATCTGAATTACGGAGTGTGGTTCCTCTTTTTGTATTAGGAATATAACTTAACTAGTGGCCAAGATGGACCAGAACATGCCAGAGGGGAACACAGGACTACTAAAATCACAGCAGGTTTTGAAAAAAGGGCTGTTCAGTTCTACCTCCAGTGTTGTGTTCCTTTTCCCAGGACCTGCATCATCCATGCTGGCTGATGGCTAGTTCTTCTCTCCCCTGCCATGGTCAAATCTGGGGCTCTCACCTCTTGACTGTTTGCTTCTAAGTCTAGCAGTGCCTCCTTGCCGAAAAAAGACACTACACTTCCAATTTCACATTTTTGCTTTCAGTCTACATAGACATATATGTAATTTTTTTCACTTAGCATCTTTCTTTATCAGCAAATATTAAACTATAGACAAGTTTGGGTTGCAGTCCATATGGCATATACGACAAAATTGTTCTAAGTGGCACTGTGGACTAATCACTTCCCAACTATTCTCCACTCAGGAGAAGCAAAGGCAGTTTTGCCTGTATTCTTAGCAAATCTTTCCTTGCTTTTATTGGCAATGCTTCTGTTTTGGCAGCAACCTGTCAAGCTTAGAGCTGGCAACCACAGTTTTTTTTCGCATTCTCAGATGAAACATAGGCAACATGTTTTCTATGAAAACACCCTTCCTACTCTTCATTAGTGCTTCCAACATTATTGTTCTTGGTACAGAAAGCAAACATTCGTAGCTCTCCCTCTCCCACCACTGTAACTTGAACTGAGCAGGCTGAACTGACATGGAGTTTTTGACTAGGAAAAAGTGTCCAGTGAGAAAATAACAAGCAAAGTCCCTCTCACAAAGCCCATAATGGCCAAGTCTGTCAGACAACTGGATGTCAAGAAGTTGGTGCCATGCAGAGATACTTGATTCAGGGTACTGGAAATGCTATAGTGTGTTAGCATCACTGCACCATGCTCCATTCCTGTCCCATGCATCTTTCGGCTCCACAAACTGATCTTTAGAAACAGATTACACAGGAAGCAAAGCAAGTCAAGTCCAAGAAGTTGCATTTCTTTTTCCACTCAGTATAAAAAATGTGGCATGCACCAGAGGCATCAATCAGATTAGGATTCTCTTTGCTTGAGCAATGAGTTTGTCTCTACAATCCCTGTTTAAAACACTTCTGGCTTCCTGTGCTTCTCACAAATTATTTAAAATCCAGCTCCCTGTAGAGACCTTATTTTATTCTCCTAGATCTCTGTTGTCCTACTGTGTCTACCCTTATTGGGAGTTTTCTACTGTTGGTCCCCCTCCTGTAGGAAGGTTGCCAGACCAGAGCATGCTATGCCATTGCCCTAAGGCTCCTACACTGATTTCCGAATTCTTACTCCACTCTACCCGCTGGGAGATCTGGTAATCTAGGGTGGGATTCAGCTCCCAACGCCCACACATGAGGATTTTAAAAATAAACTGTGAGGCACTGAGGAAGTTAATCCCTGCTGAGAAGCTTGGAGCCCTTTCTGTTGCCCACCCTGGGGTTAGGATGGGTATCCCAGCCCCAATAAAGAGTAATGCAGCTGTTCACACTTGTGCTTCCTTTATCCCTCCTAACGGAGCCTCTGTCCTCTCGACACAACTCACTTCAGTGACTGCAATCATTGAAGGCGTTGGAAATAGGGTCTGAGACTTATGCAAACTCCTGCCTCAGGTGTCATGACCAACGAACCGATCAAAAATGCCAGTTCCTCTTAGAGTGCCATCCCTGAATTCATACCCGATGGCAGATCTGTCACACAGTAGCCAAACATGTTAATACAGCTGAAGCCTTTAGGTGCATTTGTACCCTCAAAACTCAGTGGAGTTGCTGTCATTCTACAACTGTTCAGTGGCCTAGATGAAATTAGTTAGAAGTCTAAATGCAGCTGCTAATAAAGATACTGTCTTTCTGCCTCAGAAAAAGCACCAGCTCCCTCTGCTAGCAGATGTCCTCTTTGGCAGTTTGAGTCAATGAGGAGTTAAGTGATGAAGAATGAACCTGGTCTCCAAGAGGAGTCCTCAGGCCCTGAGTGACAGTGATGGAAGCAGCAGAAGGGAAGTTCTCTAGTTCTCTGTTGCTGCTGCCTACTGGGGCTTGGAGTTGATGTCGCATCCTACTAATGCTGCTTGTTACCAGAATCCAATAAAGCTACTTGTGTGAACCGTCTCCTGCTCAGGAAACTTCTTCCCTTGCCTCCACAGAGGTCTCCTGGAGACAGATCTGGGTGTGGATGGGCAGAGTGATCCCAGGAAGAACTGCAGGGTCTGGGGCCAGATGACAAGTACAGCTTGTGGATGTCCAGATTTTTGGTGGGAGGAATCACTGCCTGCTTCACTGCCTGCTTGCTTATATCTGGTAGAATTAGACTGGGAAACCAAACTCTGTTGGATGGACTATTTTCACAATCCAGAGCTCGCAGAAGGAGGAAATGGAGCACTGCCTGCAACCTTCACTGAGAAGTCTGCTAGATACGAAGGCTACTTGTAGCTTGAATTCAGCACCACCACCACTTCTGGCACAAAAAGTGCTCTCCAGCTTTCATTCCATATATAGCAACAGTCCTAAATCAGATTGCTCCAAATGGCCAGATCTGGACTGGGAAAGGGGTTTAAGAGCTAGTCACAGAAAATCACACGTCTGAGAACCTTTTCTGCATTTTCCTTGTGTTTCCAGCTAAGGAGCTTTTCCAGGAAGTCCTTCCCAGAAGAATAGAAGGAGACCTTACAGCTCCCATCAAAGTTTACAGAACTGCAAGTGGCACAGATGATGTGAACTCTCTTCCATTTCACCAAACAAAGAACATGGCATGGGCAGGTGGCTGGTCCCAGGATAACAAAAGGAGGTCCACTTTCACAGAATATGCAGTTACACGGTGGAAATCCTTGCTGCAGGACACAGTGGACCAAAAAAAAAAAGGTTGGCAGGGCATCCAAATGGAATTGGGCAATGGAAGAAAACCTGTCCAGACCTACTAAGCATAAAGGCATCAGCTGTGACTTCAGTCACACATTGCAAGAAGACTGGGAAAGAGGGCTAGTAAGCCTTGGGGTATGCTCTCCCTCTTCCCTTGGTATCTGCAACTGGTCAGCAGTGGAGATGGTATTGATCTTTGGTCAGACCCAGTACAGCTACTTTTATATGAAGTGCATACTAATGATACTGGTAAGGATGAACAGGACTAGGCAGGTCTTAAAAAGAGCTCACTTCAAAGTCAGATAGCCCACCCTGGCTAACATGGGTAGAGTATGCTTTCTCCCATGGCTGAAGATATGCACAGGAACAGAAGTGCAGGCATTCATACCCTCTGGCTCTGGATTGAGGGGGGTATCAAAGCTCACTCCCATGCACCTGCGTAAGAAGTTTTACTGAAATCTACCCAGAACAGCAATGTTAAGTTTTGGAGTGATCACATTTTCAACAGGTCCACAGAGATCAGTATCTGGCCTGTAATGAGTGCAGCAGAGACCAGAACTGCCAAGTTTGTTCAAGGGGTCACCCACAATTTTACAGGCTAAAACTATTAGGGTAATTAAGATCTCCCTTTCCTTTATCCTACAAATCCAGAAAGACCAGAAATTTGGTTGCCTCTTCCAGACGTGCTGCTTGTGGCCAGCAGGTTGAGGGAAGTGATTCTCTCCCTCTACTCCACTCTCGTGAGACCCCACCTGGAGTACTGCGTCCAGTTCTGGAGCCCCTACTACAAGAAAGATATGGACGTGCTGGAGCGTGTCCAGAGGAGGGCCACGAGGATGATCAGAGGGCTGGAGCCCTCTGAACCTCTCCTATGAAAACAGACTGAGAGAGTTGGTGCTGTTCAGTCTGGAGAAAAGAAGGCTCTGAGGAGACCTTATTGTGGCCTACCAGTATCTTAAGGGGGCCTACAAGAAAGCTGGTGAGGGACTTTTTAGGATGTCAGGTAATGGTAGGACTAGAGGGAATGGATTAAAACTAGAGATGGGTCATTTCAGAATGGACGTTAGGAAGAAGTTCTTCACCATGAGGGTGGTGAGACACTGGAACAGATTGCCCAGAGAGGAGGTGGAAGCCCCATCCCTGGAAGTTTTTAAGGCCAGGCTGGATGGGGCTCTGAGCAACCTGATCTAGTGGGAGGTGTCCCTGCCCATGGCAGGGGGGTTGGAACTAGATGATCTTTAAGGTCCCTTCCAACCCTGACAATTCTATGATTCTAATAATATATTTTAAATTCCTCTATAAAGCAGTGTACCAGAAGAGCATATATTTTTAATGTGGAGACATACTTCTCCTTTTGGAGGACAAGGGCGACTCTCTCAGTTTTCAACATCATCCAGATGTTCTAAAAACTCTTTGAATTTCCTGCACAAGACTCGAATTCCACCATTTCACTTTTTTTCTGAAGGATTTCTCCCATTCAGCCTAAGCTAACTGAAAGAAGACAAATTTGCTTTTGTGCTATAGCCCAGAGGCCTAAATAGGTATAAAAACACTGCATGGATTTACCTCCAGGAATTCAACTATGTGATTTAGACTTGGAAGGGCCACATCATCTCTCTGACCATTTCCTAGGCTTTGCCATCATAAACAAATTTTGCAGCTATTCTGTACCTGTTGTGGCAATTTAATACTCCCCTGCAGTCTGGAAAATGTGACCATCATGGCCAAGTGACCAATACGCTGGTAATCTTGGTACTTAGCATTGCCATGTTGAGTAAGTCAATTCTCCGTAGAGCAGCTGCTTCTCTCACCTCTGGCAGAAAAATGTTCTTTGGCTTTTGTTGCATATTATAGCTCCGTGCCTGTATGGCACGGTACTGGGCACAGTGACTGATAGTAATAGCAATTAAGAACTAGATCTTTACAAGTCTGAATGGCAAATTTTGCGTATCTTTTGCCAGAAACATCTGATGAGACTGCCTTTGTACTCTGACAAAGATTAATCCAGGCTGCAGCGTTCAAGCCCAGATTTCAGGCAGGCCAGCGCGGTCATATTTAAGTAGCGTATTTAAGCAGAAAGATGTGAAAGTTGTTGTAATGCCCTGCGCGACTCCCGCTTCCGGAGACACACCACGAGCACTGATGCTTGAATCCTGCTGTGCGTAAGCAGCTTGCAACTGACACTTGCGTGGCCGCAGAACCAATTTGCGGTGATTAAATAAAATCCGCGTCGAATCGCAGCTCCTCCATGCTACCCACTGTGTTTCTCCTAAATTGGGGGCCGAACTCGAGCACACACGGAGAAGGAGGTGCTGGGTGTGTGTGTCGGGGGGAAACCCTCCCCAGCGCCATGGGCAGATTTACACCCTCAACGAGCCCCCCCGACGGCCAACAAGGCGTGGAGCGGGGAGCGCCCAGCACCGGCCCCGCCGGGGATGGGGGGGACACTCGCCGGTACCGTCCCCGCGGGCGCGGCAGCGCTGGGCCGCCCCCTGCTGGCCCCGTCCGGCGCCGCAGGCGCTCTTTGTTCCAGGGCGGAGGGAGCCACGCACAGCTCTTGGTGTTTCTTTATCTTCTTTACCCGTCCCGGGAAGGGATGTCAGCATCTTCCTCGGTTCCTCTGCGCGGCACTTTTGCCGATGGAAGGTCTCCGCCCTCCCGTCTTTGATTCATCTGCCCTCGGGCAGCGCTGGGGCTCAGGGGGACCCTCACCCCTCCACCTCGTCCGGGCAGGCTTTGCTTTGCGACCACCCAGTTCTGTTTCCCCAAAGTGCGGGTTGCTGAGGATGCTGAGCAGGAGCATGAGAAACTGTGCCCTCTACAAAAAAAGGGACGCTAATCCTGCCCAGCTGAGTTGTAAAGCCCTGTTCTTGGGCCTGTCCTAGGAATTACTTCAGTGGTTATATGTTGGAAGGGACCTTAAAGATCATCTAGTTCCAACCGCCCTGCCATGGGCAGGGACACCTCCCACTAGACCAGGTCACTCAAAGCCCCATCCAACCTGGCCTTGAACGCTTCCAGGGATGGGGCATCCATAACTTCTCTGGGCAACCTGTTCTAGTGTCTTACCATCATCAGAGTAAAAAATTTCTTCCTGATTATCTAATTTAAATCTATCCTCTTTCAGTTTAAAACTGTTACCCCTCATCCTATCACTACACTCCCTGATAAAAAGTCCCTCCCTGTCTTTCCTGTAGTCTCCCTTTAAGCACTGAAAGGCTGCTATAAGATCTCCCTGGAGCCTTCTCTTCTCCAGGCTGAACAACCCCAACTCTCTCAGCCTGTCGTCAGAGGAGAGGTGCTTCATCCCTCTGATCATCTTCATGGTCCTCTTCTGGACCTGCTCCAACAGATCCACATCCTTTTTATGTTGGGGGTCCCAGAGCTGGACACAGTACTCAAGGTGGGGTCTCATGAGAGCTGAGTAAAGGAGCAGAATCACCTTTGGTGTCTGGGGGATTTAAGCTTGTGTTAAAAGCTGGTTGTAACTGCATAGTAAAAAAGAGGTGAGACTGAAGTGTTTGGAATCCAGAAGTTCCTTCCCAGACTCACCAAACAGCTACTAATGTACAGACTATGAGCAATGGGACAGCCAGCCTTGGTATAGATCTGGCCTTCTCCAAAATTTGGATGTAGCCATGTTGTTTCTTTGTACAGCCAGCTGAATGTTTTGACCCAGGCTGGGTGTCCATGCTGTTGCAGTGGTTTGCAGGTTGTCCTGAACCAAATGTACATGAAAGTCCCAGCTGAGACCTACAGGCTTCCTGAGGTCCTTAGCATCTGGGTCCTTAGGCATCTTTCCTGCTGTCTGGGCAGTGTAATGTCAGCTATCGTGCCGTCCGGACTTTCACATCCAGCATACATAACATCACCTGCCATCGCTTCTGCTGGAGAAACCCCATATAGTCCAAATTCACTCCATTTGAAAGCCTTCCTCAGGACCTCTCTCTACGTGCATGCCTGTGGAAATCTGCCAGCACGTATTAGCTGTAATGGGCAGTTCAGCGCCAGTGTATTTATCTCATTTGTATTGTACCATTTACCTCAGTGGCAAAACCCACTGTCTCCATGTTTTCTGCATCTGGCTAACTTGTGTGTTCATTTGGACTCACATTACTGCCTCCCTGTTTCACTGTCCCTCATCGCTCTCATTGACTTGTGTCTTGCACCAGACTGTAAAGTTTTGAGGCAACAACCAACGTGGGGAAAATAAAAACGAGTACTATGGATGGCTGAGAGATTCTTCTGAGCTGCAGGGCAAAGCCAGCTGTTTCTCTGGGATACTGCGCTGTGTCAAGGGGTTTGATGTCTGTCTTTAACCCACATATCAACTGGAATGCCTGAACACAAAGATGATTTGAAACTTCCTGTTTCCTTGGGTAATGGGAAGCACCTGAAATTCTCCTTTTCCACTGCCTCGCTGCACAAGCTTCAAAAGTGCTTCTTTGCTGCAAAACCCTGATTGTGTGTGCTGTCCCGTCCTGGTATTATTGAGTGAGGTTCTTTCCTTGCAGACATCTTTTGTATGTGCTCCTACAGGATCCCAAGATCACTTTGAGAACTACAGCTCTTTGGAGAAACAAACTCCACGAGAACTTTAAGTCTTGGGAACTCACCCAAGGTGCAAACCTGTTTGCTGGAGAAATGCCCTACTACTACCTATAGAACACCTCTCATGATTATTGACATAATAAGCATGCCCCACCTCCCACGTCTAGAGCTAAAAATGCAGAATCCTGTCACCCATGGATGCTTTCTCTTTTTGTGCAGAAGCTTAAGGTACATCTCTACAGTTCAGTAGATCATACTTAGGATAGCCCTGAGCTGGCACCAGCCAGAGCCTGGCAGTCCATGTAGCACAGTTGGTGCCAACCCATCAGATCAGACAAGTAAGGCCTCATGAAACTTTCCACGTCACTGACAGAGTGCTCTTAGGTCTCCCAACTTCTGCTAATTTTGACTGTGAGCTTCTACTTGACACTCAGCAGCACCTGTCTGATGTCTGGCTGTCTTTACACCTTCATTCCTGAGGGGTTTTCCTAAGTTATCTCACTTCTTTTGCAAGGGCAGGACAGGACCAAAAGCCTTATTTTGGAGTTGCTGTTGAAGGACAAGTTACTCCTGTGATCACCTGCAGCAGGCTGATTAAGAAATTTAATGGGGGCCAAACATGCTGAGCAGAACACCAGTACTGCACCACATGGCACAGCTGGGGAAGGAATAGCTTCTGAAATCCATGCGGTTGTCCTTGCTAAGGGCTTTTTGTGTTTTGAGGGCATTGTGAGGAAGCTACCACCTGCCAAGTGCCCTCTCTGCTGCCAAACCCAAGGTGCTGTCCCTTCTGCCAGACAAATCCCCTGCAAGTGCTTCTCTGTACTTCTGTGGGATCTTCGGCAGTCTCCAGAGCGAGAGACACGGTCCAAAGAAGTCATCTATATGCTGGTGATAAGACAGAGAATGCAGGGTATAAATGCCAAGATTATGAGCATTACTCCAGCCAAATGGTAACTGCTGGGAAAGAAAAAAGCCCGTGAAGAACACATGGGTTCTCTCAAAGGCAATGCGGCACAACTGTTCAAAAGAACAATCACTCACCTTTATGTTCAACATTGTTATCCCTGCCTCAGTCACTGCTGGGAGACCACAGTGGCCAATCCTGCCTCTTAGGACTACATTGCTTGGTTGTGGTTCTTTTATGTCTATGTTTTTAGCATATTTAAGCACAAAGGTGTGGTTCATAAACTTCTTTGCTCAGCCTGAAACCCTTGAAGGCGTTTGTGGTGAAAGCAGAGCTCCCACCCCAGGGTGGACACTGCAGGTGATGTCTAAGTGATGGGACACTGAGCAGGATCAGGACAGTACTTACAGATGCTGTTGGCCAAGAAGGGTGTTGAATGCAGATGCGCACCTTGAGACATGATCGGGGAGACATCTTGAGATTGCTCTCCACTGTCAGAGATACGTGATGTGTGAGGAAGCTCAGATCTCACTGGAACCTGAACTGGAGCTGGTTTGCAACAGACAACCGTCCATCTAGCAAAGGACAGGGAATCAGCTTGTAACATCACTCACAGTACAGCCAGAAATTCAGCATCCCCAAGCCTCATCTAAAATGGAAAAGTGCCTCCAAAGGAACTGTTTGTTGCTTTGTTTGCAAAAAGTGCAAACGGCACATCAGAGTAGCAAAAATGCCTTGGTGGATTGTTTGGCTGAACACTTAGTCAGGGTATATTGTAATGAGCCATATGCTAGCTTTGCATAGTATTATGGGGTAAGCCAGCTGCAACGTGCAGCTGATTAGTCTGGTTGGAAAAATCTTCACTTTCCGTAACAGGAGGCCAGCAAAGGCAAGCATTCTGTCAGGTACCGTCAACTCCTCTGCTCCTGACATCTTGCTGTGGATCGGATGAAGCTTAGAGAGCAAGAGAACCTCTGCTTTATTTTCATCCTAAAGGAGGGACCTCCCTTTAGCCCCAGGCTGGTTTAATAGTAACTGTTTTTTATGAAGCATAACCCTTTTATATTCTTATGGAAGAGGTTTCCACCACCTCTTCCCGCAGCTGCCGTTCTCATTGCCTCAGTCAGAGCTCAGTCACTCACCATTCAGCTCGGCTGATGTGGTGGAAACCTCCTGTGAGTTAAGGGGATGGAGGTCAGGAGGGGATGGAAACCCGATGAAGTGCGAGATCACAAAAGTGGCTGTGCAGCAAGAGAGCAAACGTCCTTTTTTCCCCAAATCCCATCTCCTGCTGTGGCCAAAAGCTGATGCTTAGGCAGGAGGATAAAAGAGGGTAAGTATTTCCTCCAGATAACAGCTTTGAGCAATTTGTCTCTCGGGGACTTTCTGGAGCCAGAGGTGTTTCCTCTTTGCATTAGATAAACCTCAGTGGACTTTCCTTCTGTCTACTTGCCGAGCCTTCACTTGAACCCACTTGATCTTCTGGTATCCACAGCAGCCTGGGCTAAGGAGTTTCACAGCTTGCTCACAGCGTCCACTGATGGATGAGCTGAAACTTCCTCCATCAGGAACAGATCTTCTTTAGATCTTAGCAGTGCTAAGTGCCGAATCAATTATTCCTGTGGCCACCCTTTGAATGGGTAAGAAATCCCCACCTAGAACGTGGGAACTCGTGCAGTTCTTTTAAAGTCTTTTTTCAAACTATTATTGGTTGTGTTTCCAAGACATAATTAACAGCTGTGTCAGAATCTACTGCAAATGAACACAACAAATCCAGAAACACAATGCCAATGAACCAGAATGAGTTTTTAGCTCTAAGATATCTGCTTTAACTTTTTTTTTTTAGAGAGGAAGTTAGCTTAGGGTTATCCCTTTGCATTTACATATATCTAGCGCGGTGAATGCTCTGGGTCATCATTACATAAAGACGGAAAGGGGCTGAACATGTATATATAAGTATTATTTTGGAAGGGCCAAAAAAGAAGCCATGCAGCTGTCTCAGTTTTGGGGTGCCCACGTGAATTTGACATGTAAGCCTCTAAAATGCAACAAACCCATGAAGCTGTACTAACAGAAGGGGGGTTGGGAACGATGTGGGAAAACCTAAGGGATACCATATTTATGTCTGAGTAAGAAGCCTGAATCACTCTCATTAAAAGAAAAATTCCCCGCAGACAGGATTGTTAAGACTATTCTTATTTGACATGGTTATTAATGAGGAGGAGGAGGGAGCAAATTGCACATTAATGAACTTTACAGACAATAACACTCTGGGAAGATCTGAGGGCTACAGTGAGAAGAGATCATGGGCCAAGTGGAGTGCAGTGCTACCATTATGTCCACAAAATGCCGAAGCCTCTGAACATTGTATCCAGTCCTTTCCAAAACCACCGGCCTCATGGGGCACACAGCTTTCTTTGTCAGTGAAAATCAGGAAGATGAAAAAGCCTGTTTTCCTCTAAATTCACTATATGGTCGTTACAGAATGTGATGTGAGGTGACCTGCATGTTTGGGGTTTAGGGTGATGGTTAATGGGCATTTTACTTCACCCGGCCAGTTCTTCTTCTCCTCGCTCTACACTCTACCTGGGTTCCTTGCTCCATGCCTCTGGTCAGTGTCCTGTAGATATACTGCTGCCAAGCCCCATCCTTCAGGCTGACCTTGAAACAACACCCTTTCTGCCAACATTCGGGTTTCATTGCCAAAAACAAAATGCCAAATCCCTAATAAAATCAGGCATTTTTGGTGGTGTGACCAAAATCTGTGAGGTTTAGAATGAAATGGGAATATGAGAGGCTCAATCATAGCTGGGAGAGGCAAACTACAGAATCATAAAATGGTTGAGGTTAGAAGTGACCTCTGGAGATCTAGTCCACCCCCTCTGCTCAAGAAGGCTCAGCTGGAGCTGGTTGTCCAGGAATGCATCCAGTTGGGTGTTGAGTATCTCCACAGACGGACGCTCCATAACCTGTCTAGGCAACGTGCTCATGTGTTTGACCACTCAGTGAAAAAAAAACAAAAAATCCCCAAAATTTCAGAGTCAAGGCAGGGCCGAGAGTTTGT
Organism: Dromas ardeola; assembly: GCA_013398915.1. Lineage (NCBI taxonomy): Eukaryota > Metazoa > Chordata > Aves > Charadriiformes > Dromadidae > Dromas > Dromas ardeola. The sequence goes on along the minus strand of VYZM01007308.1, from coordinate 213,524 downwards.
GGCAAAGGCAACAGCCCTTTCTGGTGCTGGACAACCTGGAATAAAGGTGCAGTTGCCATAGAGCATGGCTGAACTGACTGGGAGGGCAGGAAGGGTGTAGTGGGAGAGGAACATAGAACATCCTGAGCACTGGGACACCTCCTCTGCATCTTAGGCGAGTAATAAAATGAGACAAGTGTGGTTGGATGAACACCAGAAAGGTCCTGACATTTCAGAAATCCTTTGCTGTTTTGCCTTTAATCAATCTGTACTAAGCCTCAAATATGAAAAGAAGTGCTTAGGGCAAAGGTGAATTTCATATTAAGAGTAAATTGCTTTGATGCTTGTCAATTTGCCAAGTTTTTTACAGCAAGGAAATGGTATTATTTCCCAGGCTCCTGGCATGGTCCTAAAGGTCACATCTCACAACACAACTCTCTTCCTTTCTCTCCAGCCGTTGTTCATACAATAAAAGCCACAAGCATAAAGACGTTGCTACTGCTTTTTGGTACCACCAGGTAAAAAAGTTTCAAAGATGTAAGTTGTTTCATGTTCTTGGAGCTTTATTGTAAAGGTGGAATGAAAATGGATCATGAAAAGCTCATTGCCACTTTCCATTACTATTATTATTTCACACATGCATTTATCTCCCTTCCTTTCCTACTCAGCAGAGTTCACGTTCCTTCACAAACCAGCCCCATTACTTCTCAGTGAGAACTTCTACCACAAGTTCACAATGAAGGCTCTCAAATAAATGGCGAATACTTTTCATAAGACACATTACAACTACAGTTTTTTGAAGACAGCTGTAAAAGAGAGAGTCATGTCCTCACTAGGCATTAAATCAAAACCAGCAAGATTTGTGTAGGTCCAGAACTGAACTCTAGTGGCACCTACATACTAGTGTCATGCCAAATGTGGGGGTCTTTTTTCAACTACCAGCAGGTATGCTATGAAGTATAATTACAGAATATTCCACAGCTGTGGTATGTCAGCATTTAGGGGCCCTGCATGAATTTACAGAGTTTAAGCAGCGTGCACTATGTGGGTACAGCTTCCCAGACACAGGGCTAACACCATTTGATGAAGGTGCAAGCCCACTGAGCAGACCGTAGCTTAGCTGTGCTCGTACGATGAACTTGGATCAGAGCGAAGCTGCTGCATGTAGAATGCCATAAAACCCAGAACTACCTTGCTAGCACAGATCCAGAGCGGTCTTCTTGCCAAGCCGGCTGCCTTGGTCTAACCAAGGGTCCAGGAGTAATACCTGCCTCTTTCCCCCCTCCCATTCCAAACAACTATGACCTCATGAGGAACATCACCCGCCCTCTGCCTAGCACCCATCTCCCCAGTGCTGCAAGCGACCTAGGCACCCAAGGCACCTCCACACTGCCTCCCTGACACTCCACACGCACCCCCTTAATCCTCTCACACACCCCCTAACACCTCACCTCCCACAGCCCCTCAGACCCCTCACAGATTCCCTCGCAACCCCCCTCAGATCCCTCACAGTCCCCACACCCCCTCAGACCCCTCAGAGACTCCCTCACAACCCCTCTCAGATCCCTCACAGTCCCCACACCCCCTCACAGACCCCACACATCTCCTCACAAACCCCCTCGCAGACCCCACGCCCCTCAGACCCCACCTTAGGCAACCCCTGAGAGACCCCTCACCATCCTCTCTCGCAAACCCCCAGCAGCGCTGTCGCACACACTCTCGCCACATCCCCTCCTCCCTCACCCCCACCCTTCATCTACATCAGGAAGGTGCGCGTGCGCTAACGCCCGTAACGGCAAGACGGTGACCGTTACGCTTCCGCTTCCCCGGCGGGCGCTGAGGAAAGGACGTGGGCCCCTTCCCAGCGGCTCTCCCCGGCGCCTGCGCATGAGCACCGCCTGGTGCCTCCCGCCCTTCTCTCCTCCTCCTCCTGCTCCTCCACCTCCGCGAGGGCCCGGCCATTGCTCCGTGCCCCGCCCCGGGCCGGGGATGCGCTGCTCGGCGGCGGCTCGTCGGGGCTGCGGGGAGCGGGATGGAGGTGGAGGAGGCGTTCCCGCTGGTGGGGCAGATGGGGCCCTACCAGGTGTACCTGTGTGTCCTGCTGGCCGTGCTCCTCCAGGTGAGAGGCCGCCTCCCCTCCCCTTCCCTTCCCGCCCCGTTCGCCGGGGTGGGATGCGGCGCCCTGGGCTCGCCCGTGGGGGAGGCAGTGGCGGGCGGGGGGATGCCCCCAGTCGCACGGTGTGGGCGCTGTGGGCAGTTGCCCTCCTAGGTGGTTGGGTGGATGTGCCTGTGGCGAGCGCTGCCTGGTGTGAAGGTTGGTGTTGGAGGCCTTCTGCTGAGGGCTGGCGGTGGCAGTAGCTGGTCTTCTGCTCTGGATCTAGCCTGCAGCGGTTTGCTGTGCTCCTGGGGCACGGGTGACCTCTGTCCCCAAGGCAGAGTGAACTTCTGCAGGGTGAATTTGGGGCAAATGGCTGATGCTATCTGTGCCGGGCTGCCTGAGGAGTTATGGCTTGTGTCGCTCTATGAGCAAATTGGGAGTATGCGGTTTTTCAGGTTGAAGTGAAACCAAGATTTCTGGGAGCCAGACTGGAAGGCAGCGACTTCTGTCCGAGACACTGCTGGCAGTCCTACACAACCTGGAGTAAATGGCCTCAGCTAGTGATTTCTGCGTCGTGTGTGGCTTGTTTGCGATGGAAATGTTTGAAAAGCTACAGGTGGTCACTGATACCTCTGTGTGCAAAAGCTGTCATCTAATCATCCAATAGGCCATGACTTCTTGTGGTATTTTGATTTGCCTTGACTTAACTCTCAGAATGTAGGGGCAGTGTCTCTCCATGAGGTATTTGGATGAGGCTCTACATTTTGGGTAGCCAGGTTTGTATTCTGTGAGATACAAAACTGAAACACTCTTTAAGTTTCATGATAAAAATGGAGTCCAAAGTAAGGGTAGAGTGCTATAACATCATTCAGAGAATGCATGACTAAGTGACGTGCTTTGCAACCAGGTTTGTCCTCTTTACTTCCATCTTTGCTTCATCTTTGTGCCTATTCCTATAAGGAGGGGAGATGAGGATAATATGCACTCCTTCCCAGTCAGGCCTGGGCATAAAGTATAGTTTGAATCTGACAAGTTTGGCTTACTTCATGTTAACACTTCAAAAACTTAATTTTAGTGAATTCAGCTAGACTGACAAATGCTATGGCTGTGGAAACGTAACAGCTGCAGGAGGGAAGAGGGGAACTTAAGTGTCCCCCTACCTCTGCTGACCAGTATTTTGTAGTAATCAAGAACTTCCAGTCATGTGCCGTGAGGCTGGAGATGTCCTCTCCTGGCGGCTAGGGGGCTGACAGAAGTATTAAGAAGCTTTATAAGATGACCAGAGAAAATTCAGATGCCCAGTTCTGTCAGTTGGGAACTATCTACTGGGTTGCAAAGTTATGATGATGAACACCAAAAGCTGTGTAGGTTACTGTTTTTCTCTCTCTTTTTTTTCTTTTTTTTTTCTGATTTACCCAATTAATCCTATAAAATTATACATTGCTTAGAGTTTGTTCTGCTGGCTGACTGGCTAGAAAACTTGTATGCTCACTGAAGAGTAGAGGTTAAGGAAGCAATAGTTATTTTTTTCTTCCAGTGCTGGTCATGTTCTGGAACAAACTACAACCATGACAAGTGCTCTGTATTCTCAGGGTTGTAAGTAGTATGGGTCAGCTGTTCTGTAGTGCGTTCGTTTGTTTGTTTTGTTTTTAGTGGATTAACTTGCATTTCTCATGGGAGAAGTAAACAGAAATATCTTTACAAATCCTGGAACTAATTCAGAATAACTGAAGAAAAAATGGTAGTAGGTTTGTAGGTCTGTTTTTTCTTCTCATGTTATCTTTAATTCTTGAACTTTACCAATGGGGTTCATCCCCTGACCATTTTCTTTGCTTCAGATCATGCAGGCACAGGAGTTTGTAAGGGATTTAGGTGTGAACCTTGTTGTCTTTCAATCTGTGAATAGGTTTGGACTTATACAACTAGTTCCTGCTTGGGTGGTTGATTGCTTTCTGTGTTCCTTTATTGGTGCCAAGTTACATAATGTGTCACTGGGATGTGCAAGAGCAAGTTTGAAGGCAGGTGCCACGATTGCTGTTAGTCTTTTGTCTGGTTTATCGTCAGTCTTTGGAGGATGGACCCAAAGGTAAGTAATGTATCTGGTGTGTGTGATGTAGATTTAGTTAATATTGGGCTCCTTTAGTGGATTAGATGCAGCATCTGGCTGAGGAATGAGAACTCCTGTTAGTCTGTGTCACTGGCTCTGCCATGGACTGATTATTCCATTTTATTGCTTGTTTCCCTGTCCCTTCCCATGTTCTCCCTCAGTTGGCTTGTATTTTCACGTTGGCCTATTGGTATAAAATATTTCTACATTCTTAAAGGTAAGAATACCGCAGGAGTGAAAACTAATTTTGTCTGCTGCGCCAAGTCCCTTCATCTCTTATGCTAATATACTGAGCTTAAACTCTCTACTTTCCCTGCCCGTAAGATTCCTAGCTGGTGTTCTTGCTTTCCTTGTAGGCTTTTGTGCTTTTTCATCTCTGCATGTTTCTGAACTCTTGAGTTCCGTATTTTATAGGTATTTTCTCTCATCTTAGTGTTTTTCTTCTCGTATAAATTTCTACAGTTAACTACTACTACCATTTAGACTTACTGATATGCCAACATATCTGGTATCTGAATTCTAATTAGAAACATAGTTTAGCTCACAGAACTTCTCTGAGGCAAGTTGTACCAAACACTTATCTCTGTAGGGGTGAGCCTTTCCACATGATAGTGAATTTTCATGGGGGCTTGAGTGAACTTGTACTCAACCTGTGGGATGACCTTACTGACAGTATGGCAAAACCCCTGCAGATTGCTTGTAGTTGGAAAAAAGTTTTTGCATGTCATCAGTGTAAAACTAGATTGTTGAGTTTTGTGGGCAGCTTCTTTCATCTTCATCATTTCTTCACTGATTTGTATTATTCATCGGCCACCTGCTGCTGTTATTCATTAACTTGTTGAGCTGTTACTCTATTAAGGTATGCCTGGCTTATTCACTACCAACTTAGTAGGACTTTGAAAGACTTTTAGGAAAGTTCTGTAGCAGTGGTTGCTAACTTTATAATTAGTGTGATGACAGCTAATGTACAAAAACATTTTTTTCCAAAATCTATGGAATTATCCAAAGACTGAATTTATCTGAAGAATGTGGGGATAAACTAATGATGTGAATTTGAGGCTGGATTAGTCTTGCATTTTCAGTGTATCTTTAAGACAGTGAGGGAGGAACAAAGGGAACCGGTAACTCTTAAAATACTTAGAACTTTACTTTTAACTAAAAGTAGTTGCTTGACACCATTGATTACTAGAAGGGTGCTCACTACCTTTTGAAGAAATTATATTGAAACATTATTAAAGAATGGTGTCTCTGGGTGTGTAAGTGTGTATAGCAACATTAGACAAAATCTCACATCTTGATCAGATGCTTGAGAGCGTACAAGCATATTAAAAAAAAAATAAAAATAAAAATTTCTCGGTCTCTTGTGACTCAGCATACATGGTTGAAAGAGGTTTGCCTTTACCAGTGAATCTGAGCCACAGGATTGCCCAAGTCCAAACTGAACCTGCAGAAATCTGAGAACAGAAGCGCGTTCCTTCTGTATCTCTATTAAAAGGCTTTTTAAAACATGTTAAGGGTTTAAAAGGGAGGTCTTGTCTGCACAGCTGAAAAAGGCTTTGCCTAAAGTTGGGTAATGTGCATTGCACAGCAGTATGAATAATTACTAGGGGTAGTGTTTCCCTCCATCTTAGGGATTTACTACTAACTGAAGGGAAAGCCGAAAAACAGTTAAGATACTATTATTCAAGGAACTTGGTGTTACTTTGTTTTATGGCAAAGGCATTCTTGGTGTAGTGCTGCTAACATCTTTTTGCTGTTGGCAGCACGATCATGTATGACTTCTAGCATTAGAATATCCCAATGCAGAAAGCAGCTCTTTAATCAGCCCATCTGCACAAATATTTTGAGGGAAAGCAGATTCTGGGACATGTGGCTTAAGTAAGGCAGGCTCATCCCAAATCTTTAAAAATAATTCAAGAGGAGTAGTGTCTGTCTTCAGATAGGATACAGATGTGATCCCTTACATAGCCTTATTTAACTCTGCTTCTTCGTATGTTATTCTGCCTCTTTAATGGCATGAGACATCACTCTAGTTATAATGACAGTAATGAAATACTTTGTCAGTGAATCTTCTTTTAATACTTTGGTTTGCTTGAGTCTATTAAGCTGTTCTTTGAACTAGCCAGAATTGATCATAAATTGGACAGCTTGATGAGGTGTACCGCTAGACTTTAACTGACTAGAAAGTGCAAAACAAATCTGAAATGTAACAAACAATTTAAAATGAAGGAAAAAGATGAGTGTTATATGCATTGCATTACAATTGCTAACATAGGGTGCTGAAGGTGTTCCAGGGGCTTCATGACAGGTATGGTGTTAATCCAAAGTTACTTGTGCTGTAACTTACACATAGCTTAACTATAAGTATCTGTAAGTTATGTAAACAAGGTGGCAGATATAAAAAAGATTTACAGAATTGCTGTGTGACTTTCCTTCCCTTTGATTACCTCGCTATTTGGCTTTTTTCTTTATGTCTATGGGAGAAGTAAGAGTTTTAAGTCCTTGTGATTCTCAAGAAAGCAGTTGCAGAATGTATGTCAAACGTGCAGCCACTTAACACAGAGGGGTGGTTTGAAATGTGGCATGAATACAAACAAAAAAAAGTAGGGCCCAGATTTTTATTTCTTCTTATTCCCACATCTCTTCGTGTGTTATATCTTACTCAGAACATGCTTATGCTAAAGGATGGTGTTGCTTTCCTTGTAGAAGTGATGACAGCTTTTAGAGTAGTTGCGTCACTGAATGTAATTCCTTGTTCTGGTATAGCTTATTTCTGCTTGGGGAGAATAATAAATTAGGTACGTAAATTAATCACACTGAAAGACATGCTGCTACTTATTTAGCTAAGAATATTTCTACCTGAAAGTTGGTGGAACTTATAAGTGAAGACCAATCCTACCATTTGCTCCAATTGTGTGTGGGGAAATCTTTTAAGGAAAAAAAAAAGGTATTTCTTTGGTCACGTATTTCATTTCATGTGTAATGATTTAGATGCTAACCGAGACTTTAGTGGCCTTCTGTAAATAAAACATAGCTGCCAGAAGAATCAGAAATATAGTCAAGACCTGGTGTGGTCTATCTTTCTGTAATTGCTTCTTTCAGATTCTTACCGTTCCTTAAAAGAAACAGTCACTTATCTTTCTGATATTATAGTTATAACCTTAAAAACATGAATGTAGCTGTTGCAGACATTATGCTATATTCTGCAGAAAACCTGAAATAACAATGCTGAGTTGTGACATGCTTCATTAGCAGTGGGGTCCTTAACTCTCAGGTTTAACACAGATGTCTAAATTCCAATAACTGCTTCCTTGCAGATTAATTTTAAATGGCTAACTTGATACTGTTTTTTCCAAAAATAATCCTGAGTGGAGGGGGGTCATGAGTACTTTATCAGCTGCCTATGTTTCCATCTTCCCTCAAAATTATGTTGTGTCTTAATCCAAACCAGTGCATCATCCATACAGCTAAGCTTTAAATTCATGCTTGGGGAAAAGTATGGCCAGAGCAAGCTTGAGGTGTAGAAGAAACATGAGCTGTAGCTTTGAGACCTTCCCATCTTTAGCTGCATCTGAACTGCAAAGCACATGTAATTGAGCTCATATTTAGGGGGTTCTACATGTTGTTCACAGTTGCGGAGTCTTCTTGCCCTTCTAATGATCCTCACATTCACGCTGACACTGAAACCACATGTTCTGTGTGTATGTATAAACACATCTAGTCAATTTTCACAATTCAATGTACACGGCTGACTTCAGTTTCTGTGAAGTTCAGTTCTAGAGGATGTCTGTTCAATGTGGTGTTGTAAAGACCTTAAGAGAAATTTTGCTGATGGGCATAGCAAGAAGCATGAGTTTTGGGAAAAGCACAGAGAAGTAGCCGTTCTGAAGGCCTAGCAACACAGGGAGGGAAGCAGATTGTTCTACCTATTTAAAAAAAAAAAAATCAAACCTTTTTAAAAAAGTGAAGGCTACATGCTGTGTAAAGAGTAAAGTTGTCAGAAGGAACTCACTCTGGGGCTGTTTACTCTAGCTGTGGCTGAATGCCTTGCTTTTGCAATGTCTTTTTAACAACTGGGATTGTAAGGTGCCCGAGAGGCACTGTCAACGCACTCCATCTTTATATGGAGTGTGGGTAAAACATATGGGGAGATGTTTTCATGAGGTCCAGTATGGCATTGCCTCGGGTAGGGCTGTCTATTTCCTGTTTTAGGAAGTTATCATCGAGGCACTCCAGGAACCTCCTGGATCGTCTACAGCTTGCCGTGTTACTTTTCCAGCAGATGTCAGGGTGGTTGAAATCCCCCAGGAGGATGAGAGCCTTCAAGCTCTCATTAATAATCAGATGTAACAAGTTATTGTTACATAGAATATTTTGTGCAGTGGGATGGTATTTGGATTCAGTGAGAGCTAAAGCAATCCCATCTTCTGATATTAATCAAGAAGGCTTTCAGCCTGGCAAACTCTGTTGAAACAATCAATCTAGCCAGTCTGTCCTCAGGGCACCCTCAGCAGATGAGGCTGGGAGTTAACAGGTATAATTCTACTGGATAGCAAGGACTATGGATTAAAAGGATTAAAAATATTTGTATTACGACACATTATCTCCCTTTCCTTCTTCCCTGCCCTGTGCACATGCAGTCTCTAACTTCCCGTGTTTTGTAGGTAATAAATTAGCTGTGTTTTTCCACTAGCAAGCCACATCATCAGGGCTCTCCTCACTGCTACTTCCTCCATTTTAGAGACTCTAATTTCCCTTTCTCTCAGGTGATACAACTGGTATATGTGTAACTGAATTCAGAATAATTGTTTCCAACATGATTGTTGCTCTTTATTTCTGACCCAAATAAAGTTTTGTGCTCTCAAATGCTTTTTAAATTGGATTAGTTAATATAACTACTTCTATTTATAGGTAATGTAGTGCTTCATGTGCATTGTTTGCATTAAGTAAAACCTCTGCTTGCTTTTTGCAAGTACCAGCCCAGTGGGACTGGAGTCCCTCTGGAGCAACTGTGCCTGTTTTCTAGGTCTTGTCTGTTTACAATATGATCTCTGGCTAGGTTTGGGACTTAACCTGGTTAAACATTGTTCACCTGGACATTTTCCTAATCCTAGTGGGCTTGGGGGAAAGGGTGTTAAGAATTTGCCTTGGAAAGCACAATGAAGCTTTTGAGATCCTTGGGTAAGGAAAGCTGAAGAGAGTTGTATGTATAGCTTATTCCAGTTTTCTCTTTGTGGTATGCTGTTAAGTTATTGGTGTTTTAAAAATATAGAGAGAAAAGACCAGAGCTCTTCAATCGCTTTCAATTTGCAGAGCCCCTACAGGCTTCCCACTGAAGGTGTTAAATCCTTGTACAGTAAATTTAAGACTGCTGATGGCTTTGTGTTTCTTAATTATTTTTCCCAGGACTTTAAGAAGTAATTCGGGGACTTCTGAGGCCTGTTGGCTATAAAGTTGAAAATCACTGGTTTAGCAAGTTCCACCACAAAATCTATTTTTCAGTTCTGGAGCATCACGTTGCTCTGAAATAGCAGTAAACCCAAGACGTTTTAATTAAANAGATTGTGAGAGTATGCAAATTAATGCCCTTAGCAAAAAAAAAAAAACAAAAAAAAAAACACAAAAAAACAACCAAACCCAAACACAAGTACATCCAATTGCTTATCCTCAGGCAAGTCCTTAAAATGAATAAATGACTGAAAGCAGCTTATGCAAATGTTGGCCGTGTCTTCTTGTCTGAATACTTAAATAGCAGAAACTTTTGAATTAATCAGTGTATGCTCTTACTGCATCTTTTTATCAAATCAAATGCTTTCGTGATTTGGTAGCAAGGAAGTCCAGGCACAGCTGAGAATGTGCTCTTCTCATAGTCTCAGCAGAACTCCCTCTGTGACACCAAGATAATCACCCACTATTCTTTGGCGGTGTCCCAAACCAGTGTGCTAAGGTTAGAACTTCGATCTCTAACGATACTGGCTGAGATTCGGTATGTTGATAGCCAAAGCAGGCTGGAAGATATGGAGAGAAAGAGGGACAAAGATGAAATGCTGACAAGAAAATAATTATGCTTGTGGAAGCAGGACTAAACTCTGCCTGATACTTGTCAGCCCACAATTCCTGGTCTTTTTTAGCAGCAGTTGCTGATTTTTTCCTTCACGTCACCCTACAGTGCCATTAAGATGATTCAGTCCTGGGCTGGTTTGTAGTCTGTTCATAAACTGGTATAGGAACTTCTGGCACATTTTTGCTTTCTTCTCTTATAAGTACCTCTTTACATAAGAACAGTGGAGTGGCACTTCTGATGTGGTATTGATGAAACTGTATAGCTGGTGTTCAACTGGCAAGTCTTGGCATTTGATTGCACATTAATGTACTTTAACTTTCTTGAATATTCCTGTTCAAGCAGAGGTGGTGTTTATAGTGCTTTTCATAATTTTGGTTCTTGTTTATTGGCTTTGTTCTCTAAGTTAGCAGTGTGTGAGCATTTTTGGCAGAGAGGGACTGGAAACTTACGTGTAGATATTTTAATAAGGCACCTAAGCCTTCTTTCTGCCTTTTGTTTTTAAAGGCAGAAAAATAATACTTCCAACTTCCTTAGTCATGTTCAGAGGCCTGTCAACCCATGATGTGAGGGTGACTATTTCCCTTGCTCAAGGTGATCCAGTCGTAGCAGTGGCAAGTCCGGTCCCCACTCTCTGAGGTACAGTATATGAGTCCACGCTAGATAAGTATGTTTGCATTTCTTAAGGGTTGTTGCACATAATCCAGCATACTACGAAAATGTAAATGCTTTAGGCTATGCTGCCTGACGCAGTTCTGAACTCATGTTTTCAGTCTACCAGCATGTAGTCAGCTGCTGTGCTAACTGTTTTAATGTATAATAAAACTTCTGTTAATTTCTGTCACTGAACTTGATGCTTTGTAGGGCAATGCTGTGAGTTTTTTTCCAGGTGGTGTACTTTGTAACATGCCAGAAGCATTGCAGCACCTGCTTCTCTCTAGCAAATTCCAGGTCTTCTTAATATCATGTGTATTGCCCGTACTTCTTATGTTATTTTGAAGAAAAAAAATTGTATTTGTGGTCATTTTTAATGTTTCTGTGGTAGGTAGCATACTAGGTGTTAACTTACTCAAAAGGCTGGTATACCACAGCAGAGGGATCCTATTGAGCTCTTTTCAGTCCTGTAAGTTGTTTTATCTGTCCTGAGCAAACCATATAGATAATTGTCTTGCAAGATTTTGCTTTCGTACAAGACTGACAGCTGACTTCTTAACAGCAAACTCATTATCTGTATCTATAGCACTGTGGAGAAATCCAGCTTGCAGGAAGTAATAGCAACCTGCCTTTTGATGGTAAGTTTTCTTACTTGTGTATTCTGGTATTTGGGAGAATGGGGTGTTGGAAGAGGTAGAAGAATCTCATGCTATTGTCACAATTTCATGTGATCTTGTTGTGTGAAGAATATTGTTCTTGGAGAACCCTTTGTGGAATTTGGTTTTGACTTTCCTTTGCCAGCGTCTGCATTCCACCCTCTGTTTTGCTCTCCAGTTATAAGCAGACTCTGATGTACCCTCTGGTTTGGGTTCCTTGATAATAACAGAGAAATCTCAAATGGTATCAATTTACCTAGAAATACTGGGTCTCTAGAATGGCACTAGTGACAAAAGTGCAGAGCTGAAAGTACTTCACTAAATTTTGCTGGTAAAGATCACTTCTGTACATTGGCAGAAATAGGGTAGATTCATTTTCTTGTGATAGACTGCAAAATAATTATTGAAGCAACTTGAGCTGAGGAGGTGAGAGCCTAGGTATGTATCCTGCAGTCCTGTCACCAATCTATAACCGGTTTTGTCATCATCAGGTAGGCAGGAGTACAGGTATGAGGTGTGTGCAGTGTTCCCATGGCCCTGTCAGGCAAAGGTATGTACGCAGGAGTTGGCTACTCTTTAGGCTGTCTTTGCAGAAATCATGTACAATGAAGTTATTTGCTCTTGAGACTCAAATACTTACCTGTGCTGGCGGGAAGTAACACGGGCCTTGTCTCTGCACGTGCTGTTTGGTGGCAGCAGTAACCTGACTAATGGGCACATGAGCTCCCTGGCTGGTCTGAGTAGAAAGAGCACCAAAGCCCTGCTGCTGCCATTGCCCACCGGAACGATACTGAGCGTGAAACAGAGTGGATGTGTGTGTTTGGAACAGAAAAAGGGGAAGCTAAGGGGACATTTTCCCCAAACCTGTAGGAAACAAGGCTCAGAGTTGTGGTTTGCTGTACGGTGATAGATTTCAATGTAAATGTTGAAGAATTCTAGAATAAAGCTATGTATGGGCTTGGACAGACTTTGGACTTTAAAATGTAGGCCTCCAGAATCCACAGAAAAAAAAGTTGAAAAACTCTAAATAGGGTAGGTTTTCTCAGTTTCTCTATGGAAACCCTAAGCTCTTTCAAAATATGTGTCCACTGCATCGTTGCACAAGTGATCATTCATAATCAACAGTGGTTACATCCTTCATGGGGAATATTTCCTATCACAGTGGGGTTGGGGTTGTTAAGTGTGCGAGAGATTACATCATGTTCTTCTGCATATGGTGATTCTTCACTTTGTAACTACAACAGAGCCTTTCCTTCAGTCTTACTGTGCTACCAAGAGTGGGGAAGACACTTTGCTAGAAGAATGGGTTGGTAGCAACAGATGATAATTTCGCAGCAGAAAGATGTTTTAGGGCTTTTCTACACAAAGGAGTTATCGAGGGGGGAAAAATCATGTGAATTTAGGGGCAAATCACCCTCTCAAAATAAATCGGAGCAAATGAGATCATTGGACTTTCAAAAATAAAGTGGCCCTCAGTTTTTCAGCTGCTTGTCATGGGTTTAGGAGAAATGACTCTAATCCCAAAATGTAGCCATCTCTTTATTGTAGGCTTCTATCAGAGCAAGGTCATTCATTGCTCTTCCTTAATTTCTGTTTTTCCTCAAGGTACAGTTTTAATGTTTCTATATTTGAAAGGTCAGAATTTAGTGGCCTGCTCATTATTTTGTTCAGTGGTGAATGCTTCAGCTGATAGTTGTCTAGAATGACCAGGCTGGTTGTGAATTGCTAATGAGCTGATTAGAAAGGCTGAAAATGCTTCTTAGTAGAATTTAAGTCTTGGTTTTGTTTTTCATTTGTGCTTCATAATGGCTAAACTATGAGGTCTAAAAGAATTTCTTAAATTATTTTTGTGTGTGTATTTTCATTATACGCAAATGAAACTATTTAAGTTCTTCCTCCCCCTCCCTTGCTAGTCTTATTAGAGATTCTGCATTTTTCTTGGAAGTAATTTTTTATGAAAATGGACACCAAGAAAGTTGGTCAAGACATTCCAGGCATTTCTATTAATATTAATTTTAAAAAGTTAATTTTAAGTTAATTTGAAAACAAGTTAATGAAATGGCTATGAATGGCTATCTAAAATTCCTCCTGCTTAGCAGAGAAAGTGAAAGTTTACAGGGTATTAAGATGGAGCCTTTTAATAAATCTGCGTACACCATGGACTTCTAATCTAGATGACTATAAAATCTTAACCTCCAGAGGGTATATACAAACAGGAGAAACTTAAACAAAACTAACAAAACTCATCATGTCATCATCAGCGACTGGGAGCTGCTGCCTCCTTTCCCTGTGCTTGGTATTCATCTTGATTAATACAGATCAGTGCAGGGAATTCAGCGGGGAACTGTTAACATACATGTAGAACCAATTAAAATGTTTTATGAATGAAATATATATACATTAAATGGCAAATTTGACTTGACTTGTACTGTATGAGTTATAGAATAAATGAAAGATGAAAGGCTTTGTTGTTTGTCACAGTGCAAATAATGTAACCATTTTATACCTTACAGTTGTTAAGTAATATTTCTATTCTGAGTTGATAGCGTTTTATATTGATCACCAGTCTACCCAATTATGTTATTGCTACGTCCAAACATTTAGGATTCTTAAGGGGGAAAATCTCCAGATTCATTAACAGAAACTCCTGCCTTTTTTTTGAATGTTAAACTGTATTCTGAATTTCTTTAAGTTTGGAGTTTACTTCATCATGTTTAAGACCACTTCTAGAAAACGTTTCTGGTCTTCAAAAGTGTAAATGAATTTTGGGGGGTGTTTTGTAGTTTTTGTTTTGGTTTTGGTTTTGCAATGAAAGAAGGGGAGTTTACCATAGCTGTTACCCAAAGTACAAGGCAGATGTTCACAAGGAAAAACAGTCTTGTGACGGTAGTGACTCCACTGAACTCGAATATAGAACAATATTATTTGCTAACATCAAAACATGTCTCTGTCTTCATACATTTTTCTGATTCAACAGATCAATTGAAAGTGTTTCTCTTTATTATATCCTTGCTTACTGTAGCCACTAGGATGCTTAAGGCTGAATTTGAAAAAATATCTGTAGTGTTTCTTTGTGTGCCTGCAACCATGTATTTTTTGATTTAGCTTTCTGTAGCTGGGGTGGGGTTCACCTAGAGCAGAAATGAAAAGCGTTATGCTTTCTTTCTCTAAACCGAATGCCTTGAGGATTTAATTTCCTGAACTACTTCAAAAAATATGTTTGTTATTTCACAAGACAAAAGCAAGAATGTTACCACTTAGTCCTGACACGGAATTGTCTGAGCAAGTTAAAGTACAGGGATGCACCACAGATCATGACCTCTAATTCTCATTTCTCAGTAATTTCAAACTGTTCTTGAGAGTATCGTATCCATACATCCATAGCAACATGGCCACTCAGCCTTTTAACACCTCTTTCCCCGTGTAATTTTAGTCATTGCCTTCTTTTGCAGATGAGGTCTTTTACTTTTCATTGTTGTCTATCTAAAAGTTGTTCTTTAGCTTAAATAACATAGTTAAGATATTGTGGGTTTTCTTCCAAATTCCTTTTGATAGTCAATGATTTTATATTCAAAAATGGAAAAAGAATGATTTTTTGAAATATTTATTTACCTCCTGCCACTACAGTAGAAGTTTATCATGTAGAATACAAAAAGGAGCTGATGGAAAGAAAATGCTTTCAGGTAATAACTAGGGGTCTCTGTTAATTTAGTAGGAATTCGCATTTAGATCTAGGTGTAACTCCCAACTGCTCAGCTGTTGTACAGAGCAGAATAGGATTACCTGGTGTTGATTGCATGACAATTGAGAGATCCTCAAACTACCTTTTTTGTGCCGCTCTACAGTCTTCCCAGTCTTGAGAGTTATTTGTGTAGCAGCCTTCTGAAAGAAAACACATCTTATGGGTACCTTCTCAAAAACATAGGGAGGAGATGCTGGGAGCGGAGCAAGGACTGTGTTCGGGAGGTGTCTCAAGCGGGGTTTGAGGAATGGAGTGGCATGGCTGAGGGGTTTTTTGTGGAGGAAGTAGGCAGGAGAAGCAA
>VYZM01007308.1:85256-197887 GCA_013398915.1 Dromas ardeola | reverse complement strand
TTTTTTGTCATGAGCTACTGCTCTGGGTTACTGTTCCTCAGTGGGGGCTTGAGACAAGAGGCAGTTTTATTTGGAGAGTGGGGGTGTCTTTGGGCTGTTACCAGCAGCTGCTTTTGTCTCAGAAGACTTTATTTGTCTTCTACTGCAGAACTTGGGGCACATCTATGTTCAAACAGGTGTAAAAACACTGGGTTTTAAGATGGAGTTGCAATGTAGACTGTTAAAGCAGTGGCCCAGCTCTAAATAAGGCTTGAAATGTCTCAGTTTCCAGCAGTTTTATTTATTCTTTCTTAAACAGAGGCAGCTGTTAATCTCTCAGTTTCCAGCAGTTTTATTTATTCTTTCTTAAACAGAGGCAGCTGTTAATCACTGTATTTAGACTTTGTGTGTGTGTATAAATCTGTACATGTATAAAAATGCATATGTACATTCACATGTGTGCCTCTGTCTCTTGTTAAAGAGTAGAACAGGCTCACAGAAGATAAAAAATAGGAAAGAATTGATTTTGGTAAAACTGGAAAAAGATTATAAATGAAACAGTGAGGAGGAGGTCTATTCCAAATATCAAAGTAGAGAAATTAACAACACAGGTGGAGGGAGAGGATATAGTAGAGTAATATACTTGCATTGAAGAAGAGTTTTATTGTGTCGCCGTAGTACTACTAACAACTTTTTATGCATCCAGGATGTGTACTTGCTATATGTGGGAGTTGGGGGACTCTGGCTGAGAGAAGGGTGTCAGGAGGGGAGCTCCTTTTCTCTCAAATAATCAAGAGATTAAAAGTGCAAGAACCACAGTGTTGAAGTTGTGGTTCTTTGGTGTGTGACATTTGGTAGATGGGAGCTATACATGGCATCTTGTAGTGGTAGAAGGCGAATATAAAATAGGAATATTTTTTAATTCTGATTTGATCCAACTGCAGAGGAAACATTACTTGGATGCATGCTTAGCATCTTTGATGTTTTTTTGTCTTTCATGCCAGCTCTATGTGGCCACTGAAGCAATCCTCATCGCATTGGTGGGCGCAACTCCTCCCTACCACTGGGATCTCCAAGAGCTCTCAGCTAATCAGAGCCATAGCAACCAGTCGGCGAGTGAGCAGAGAGCTTTTGGGGAATGGCTTCTGACTGCCAATGGCAGTGAGATGCATAAGCACGTACACTTCAGCAGCAGCTTCACATCAATAGTCTCTGAGGTAAGTCTGAAATGTGTTTCACTGCCTTGTGTGTGAGTAGTAAATTTTACTGGGTCAGTTGCAGGGGGCTGGTTGTACTGCTTCTTTCTCCCGTGCTAATGCATGTTTTGATTAGCAAATGAAACAGGTGCTACCTCCAGGTAGAGAACAGGTAATCTATTTATATCTTTACTGGCAACAAAAACTAGCTTTATTTTGTTACGCAGATCTTGACTGAAGTTCTGCTCCAAAACTTCCCACCTTTTCCTTGGGGAAGTTATTGGGTCCTGTAGCCTGGTCCCACAATTGTGATTCATTGTACTAATGTGCTCGAAATCCCTTATGGACCCTGAGTTCTTTCTGGCCACCACTTACGATTCCCTTGTTAAGGTCAAACGCATGTAGTGCATCCATCATGCAGTTAGCAAGCAGTGGAGGAACTGGAACGGAAGTGACTTCTGCAGTCTTTGCAACTCCAGATGAGGGAAGCCATGGGCAGTGGTGGGTTGGGTGGATAAAGCAACTCCCCCCATTCTATCCTAAAACAAGCTTTAGCTTTATTGGTGTGGCCTCTGTGTTTTGTAAGTGTCTTCTTTCATGGTCTGGCCACAGTCTGTACAGAAATGATTCCAGACTCCACGCTGATGTGTGCAACACCTGCCATTCTCGGGGCCTTCAGTATCTGTTGATGTCAAATTGTTCTGTGCAAGAGCTCTGTCCGGGTGCATCTGTTACAAGAGATGAATTTAGAGCTGTACAGTTAAGTCAAGCATAGTACCCCTTGATAATTCATGGCCATGGTCCAGAGGCATTAATGCTATCTGAATTAGTCCTGTAAAGCACTTAACTTTATTGGTTATGAGCATATTAATAAAAACTGCCAGCTTTGGAATAATACCAAGCAGTTGTGTACGGTGGGCATTGCTGCTTATTCTGGTAATAAAAAGGATATGAGTACTTATGCCACTATTTAAATTTAAATCCTAACGAACAGTGGATTTTTAAGCATTATTTAAAGCTCAGTAAAGTTTTCAAACTTTCTCCAGGCTTTTTCTTTTTTGCTTTTTAATTTATCCAAGAATCTTTTATGCTCTTAAACTTGACAAGCAGACATGTTTCTAAAGCCTAGCAGTGTTTTAGGACATGCATTTCATAAAGATTCTTATGCATTTTAGTTGCATAGGTAAGAAATGCAGGTAAAGAATGAAGTTTACTTGAAAAATACAAAATTAAAAAAAAAAAGTCCTAGGGCAACTTGTGTAGATTCTGCTTTGAAGTTCTTTAACATACTTCTTAGTAAAGGCCCATGTGTGTAAAATCTTTTTGCCTCTCCTGTTTCCCACCATTAAAATACAGAGTTTTTTTCAAAATTTGTTAGGTGAGTGTGTGGTATATTTGGAAGTGGAGTTATGTGCTAAATGCAAAGATTTTAGTGATATCATGCTAATTTGGGGAGTATCTGTTGCTATCTAATTTGATTCCTGATGCGTAAAGAAGCTTTTTCTACATTTGAGGAGGATGGTTTTTATGCTTATCTTGTGGCATCACTTACTAATAACGTGACCATTGCAAACTTACACTGCAAAATATTCTGATGTAAAAAACCCTTGATTTTTGAATTTCAGGCATATATATTTAACATGCTTTATGTAGAAGAGAAAAGCCTTGAACCCTTTAAAGGGATTCTTAACTGATGAGATTAATTTGTGGAACAAATTTTGCTTCACGGCCGAATTATCCCCTTAATCCCTGAATGATTCAGAAAGCATCTCATGTCACTGAGTTTCAGTGTTGGCAGCTTTTTAAATTTTTGTACCAAAAGTTAGGGCACGATTCCTGTAGCTCTTATAAAACTAACTGACCAAGTTATTTTAAGATAAAATTAATGTCATCTGCTATTATTATACAAATATATTTTTCTGGGAATTGTTTTTAAATTCCAGAGAAGCTTCAGAAGCTGGTTTGTGGTCACATGGACCACAAAATTGAATTTTGTGAGTCTTGATGCTTTATGGGCACATTACCTACTGTACCAGTAAACACCTCACCATTAAAGTGACAATTCAAACTGAAGCATATACTGCTAGTAAGCGAGTTATTTTCTTGGAGCTTCTGAATTATTTTGTTTTGTTAGCACCCTAATCTTGGTGAGGTTTAATTGCATGGCTCTGCTGTCATGGTGAGGTAGGTTATAACTGAGCTTTGAAATAATAGAAGCTTTGCTGGAAAGGGCATCTAACAGGGTTTTGATAGATGAAGAGAAGATTAGGAGAAGATTAGAGTTTTATTGCAGGGATAATGACATAATCACTACCTTACCAGAACAGGAAGAAAAGTTGGGTGTCACTAAGAGGAAACATTATCTGAAGATGCAAGAGGAGTAGAAAAGAAAAGAACACAAGATGTGGAGTTCTTAGAATTCAAAAGGAAATAAGTTTTGAACAGCGAGAACATGGCATATTTTCATTCTACGATTTTGTGAGAGAAGGAATTTGCTGTCATGTTCAACCTGAGACATTAAGTCTATAAGAATCAAACATATGAAGATCAGGTTTTTATTTGGAATTGAGAAGAATTGGAAATGACACAAAGTAGACTGTAAAAAAGCTGAGTATTTGCAATACCAGAAAACCTGTCTAATGCTACCAAAGTGTTTCTCAGCGACAAGACAGTTCATAAGGAGGAGCATATGCAGGATTATCTTTCAGCATAAACCACAATTTTTATTTTTGCATAGTATGCCTACACACTGTGGTGACATATATCAAGAGGGAGGACTGAGTCTCTTTAAGCTAATACATTTATGTGAGAAAAAGCAATAAAAGGGAGAATGGGAGAAGACTGCAAAAATTACAGTATTCTGAGGGATCTGTCCTTGATTTCAGAATCAAAGTCTGCGCATGATTTGGGGGAGTTTTGCAATTGGTTAGTACCACCCATTGAGTCTGGGAGACAGCAGTTGTATTTTGGTGACTATCTGATGACTTGGCTGAATGTGATGCTTAAGAGACTTATGCAAAGTTCATAGAATCATAGAATTCCTTCTTCCTTCAGAATTCCCTAGAATTCTATAGAATAGAATTTGATATAATTCTATGGAATACAATATAATTCTAAAATATCATATAATTCTGTAGAATAGAATTATTACATAATTCTTTTGAATTCCATAGAATTCATCTTCCTTATAGTTAGCTGTTGTTGAAGTGCTTGAATTGTGGTTAATTCTCTGTTGTTTGGGTTTTTTTCCCACCATCCAGTGGTTTTTAATTGGCAACACATCATACAAAGTCAGTGCTGCCAGTTCTTTCTACTTCAGTGGTGTGTTTGTTGGAGCAATCTCCTTTGGCCAGCTCTCAGATCGCTTCGGGAGGAAGAAAGTCTATCTCACAGGTAACCACTGCCATCTAACAAAATTAATGAAGTGGAGGTGTTGTGTCTCTGAAGATCAGTGACAAGAGCCCAGTTTCTACTAAGAACTTGATACTCAGTAGTGAATAATAGGCTGTGTTAATTTTTTTTTTTTGTCCTTCCAATGTACTGCAGGAATGTAAGTAGGGACAAGAAATTAATATTTAACTGTTCAATCAAGGTGTTCTGGATTTAGGAATCATACCATAAGTGCTTACAGTCATGTATGTCATACTTACAGGATCTTCACAGGTTGCAATTAATATTTGAGTAATTTGTTAGCAATGTTCTTACATCTAAAACCTGCTAGGAATTTGTTGCACCTTTTATCTCCTGTCTGCATGATTTAATTTTTATGTATTTGTGATCTTCGTTTTGCTTTAAAGCTCATAAGCTTTTTTTACTGTCCCCAGATCAAACAAAGATTTGGAACTTCTTGTTTTGTGTATGTATTTACAAAGTTGTGTGGCAATGGATGAGCATGTAGAATTAAAAAAAAAACGGATTTTTTTTTTTTTTAAGGAACAGCCTTACTCAAAGCAGGTAAAGGTGGGCCGGCTACGCAGTGCAAACTTCCAATGTACTGTCCCCTGGTAACCCTTCTTTTTAGTCTGTATGGACTGCTTTCCGAGAATGAAGGGAGATACTTGGTCATACATTTAATCTGTGGCTTCTGTATGGGGATAAATATCAAGCCATCTTGACTGGAGCCAGACAGTAGTTCTGCGTATGTGAAAAAATTGTCTTCCTGGACTGAATTTGAAGAGTTAATACTGCAAATTATGTATCAGAAACCACTCCTTTTGTATCCCCCTTTTTTATGACATTGACTTTAGGTACTTAAATTTCTGCCTGAACCTGTGGTTTGTAGCAGTTTGTTGTAGTTGTTGACTGTGATTACTTAGGACAGATGCCACTGAACATCAAGTAAAGATACTGATGAATGCTTCTGTTTTTCTTTAGATACTCTTCTGAAATGAAACCTTTTGCCTTGTTTTCCAGGTTTCGCCCTAGACATCTTGTTTGCCATTGCAAATGGATTCTCACCTTCATATGAATTCTTTGCCATCTCTCGCTTCTTGGTAGGGATGATGAATGGTGGGATGTCACTGGTGGCCTTTGTTCTACTGAATGAGTGTGTGGGTACTGCCTACTGGGCATTAGCAGGTAAAGTTTGAGTGTCAGTATCTTTGTTGTCAGAATTTATAGATTTCAGTCTCACACACTACTTGAGACACACCAAAGCTAACACCATAGCTGCTGCAAATTTAACTCTGCTTAAGCATCTGTGTGACCATAGTCTTTCAGCCCTGCTTTGTTTAAAGTAAACCTTAGACAAGCACAGTAGATGGCTTGGGGCAATTCACATTCCTGTATCACTCAAGTTGACAAAGGTCCAGTTGAAACATCCCCTCTGAATGGTACACCACTAAAAACTCATCCAAGGTTCACGATAGCTGAGCTCTAGCCATCCGAATTTTGGGCTCTGCTAAATAGAGCTTGGTGTTTGTATGCTAAATATCAATTCTTTCATTCCTGCCAGTTCTCAAAAAGAAATCAAAAATGTTTTTATATAATGGGAAGGTGAGGCAACTATTGTTAATATGTTTAAAAAAAAATAATAAATTGTTCCATATGGTAATCCACCTTAAACTTGGAACAAAAGGTACGGACATCCTTAGCTGTCTTGGTTGCTAGTGTTGAAGATGTCCTTCAGATACCATGTGTATAAATTGTACTACTACAGCTCTGGGGCCTGGCTTACCCAGTCTGTGACAAATGCCAAAGAAGTGCTATGCTGAGATGGTTTTAAAACAGGATATTTTGCAAATTGCAAGAGCTACAAATGACTACTGTATATTCTTCCTAAAAATACCACTTTCCCAATGGTTTGTAGTATTTATTTTTATACATAAAAGATGAAACATATTTGGAATTATAAGACTTAATTGTTTATGTAGAATGTAGATGTGGAATGGTGCTTTTTGGACTTGTATTGATCTTTGCAATCAGATGTACAGGTGAAGGACAGAATGTTCTTTGTTCAAATAGCTGTGGTTTTGCCTTGTATTGCCGAGTGAATCTTTTTTAATGTGTTAGTTTCTGTCTGATCCCATGTGTTGAGAGTTAATAATGTTCCTTAAAAGAGTGATAATGTTTTGTTTTGTTTTTAATTGTATGTTAGGATCTATTGGTGGCTTGTTCTTTGCTGTGGGAATTGCCCAGTATGCTTTATTAGGCTACTTCATTCGTTCCTGGAGGACTCTGGCTGTTGTGGTTAACCTGGAAGGAACGGTCGTCTTTCTTCTTTCTCTGTAAGTAATTTTTCAAACTGAGTTTCATCAAGAAAGATGTCAAAAATANAATAAAAAAAAAAAAAAAAAACAAAAAAAAAAAAAAAAAAAAAAACCAACCACCAAACCAACCAACCAAAAAAACAAAACCCAACCAACAAACCAAACAACTAAGTCAAGGTGCTTTTCTAGGGTGGTATGAAATGGTGTAACTAGGGTGTTTCTCCCAACCTCTACCATCCCAGGTTCTGTGCCTTCTTTAAATAGCAGTGCTGCAGTATTGGAAAGTGTAGTGTATGTTGAATTGTATGTGTATTGTTACTGTAGATGAGAATAGTCTCTAGAGTGGTGCAGAAGCACATCCCATCCCTGGAAGTGTTCAGGGCCAGGCTGGATGGGGCTTTGAGCAGCCTGGTCTAGCAGAGGTTGTCCCTGCCCACGGCAGGGGTTTGGAACAAGATGATCTTCAAGGTCCCTTCCAACTCTAACCATTCTGTGATTCTGTTCTTTAACTGGTATATGTAGATGATCTAAAGTGTTGTCTGGGATGCTACAAGACATTATATATACATGTTAAGATACAGAAATGTTTTCTGGTTATGTGATAATATGTTGTTTCTCTTATTGTGGTTACACAGAAGGAACGGCATCAAAATTGCTTGCACGTACAGTCGTAAAGGTGACATGCAAAAGAGAAAATGGGCAGCT
Organism: Dromas ardeola; assembly: GCA_013398915.1. Lineage (NCBI taxonomy): Eukaryota > Metazoa > Chordata > Aves > Charadriiformes > Dromadidae > Dromas > Dromas ardeola. The sequence continues at coordinate 190,299 of VYZM01007308.1, read as the reverse complement.
TCCTTTTATTTTTCAAATGTGATTAGGAAAGAATAGGAAGAAGGCTTCTTTACTATTTGTTTGTGGACTTCAGCACTGAAAGCTATATGATGCAGTGTGCTCTTTTCTTATATATTTCCTAACAACAGAATCTCTGGAAGTGAATGAAGAAAATAACTTTAACTGCTCTTTAAACTTAAGTGTTTTTTCCTTCCAGCATCTATTTAACTTCAGTAACTAACTTTTTGAATAAAGCTCTTTGCTAAAGAGTCAACACACCCTTTCAAGGAAAGGTCTTAGAGGCTGTTCATAAGGTGAAAAGCAGAGATGACACTTCTGGTATTTCAAAACCTAGAGTGGTTTGGGGGCCTTCAGAAACATTTTTAACTTTTTCAGATTGATATGTACAGTTTTTTTGAAGTGCTTTATATTTGGGACTTCAGAGCTGTGCTCAGAGGCCTATCTTACTGTAATAAAAGACTTTTATTCCAGATTTCACACTGCCTCTCTCTCACATGACTTCAGAATTACTCTGTGCAGAAAATGCTATCAGATTGTTTTTATCATGGGGAAGAAAACATGCTCCTTTCTAAGCTCTTTTCGTTTATAAAACCACAGCATCACTTTCCTTTAAATTTAAAGGAAAAATGTCACTTCTGGTCAGAGGCAAAAATCTTAAAAAGCTTCTGGCGAAAGGCTAAAGTTTAAGTTAGTTTTGGGAATCTGAAAGTAATAGAAGATGACTTGTTTTTTAGGCTGTGTTGGAGTTATAGACCTATCAGATGAACAGTGCACAAAGGGAGCATGACCTTTGCACAGCCTCTGCCTTCCCATCTGCAGGAGAGAATCTGGGGGGAAAAGCTGGAAAATGAGGAACAGAGGACAACTAGTTAGTGTTACAAAAACATCCTGTGGCTACTTGTAGTAACGTGATGCCTGCTTAATTCTGAATTTTCCTAAGAGAGAGTCCTAATGATACTGTCGTTTGTAGTATTGTGTGTGTGTATATGTGTGTATATATATACTCAACATAATTTCTTGCTTTCTAAATTACATATGACTTATGTGCCCTTTCCTTTTAACATGCTTTGTCTCTGTTTCAATAAGTGAATTCTATACCTGAAGGGTTGTTCGAAAAATTCTTTGTTATACTGAAATGTATTTCAGCTGTATTTCCATAGACACGTCCAGCCTCATAGAAGTGAAAAGCTCTAAAGCTGTCTGTGTATGTATGTGTGTTTCAGATTCATTCCAGAGTCCCCTCGCTGGCTGTATTCACAAGGCCGGCTGAATGAAGCAGAAGATGCCCTCTACCTCATTGCGAAGAGGAACCGCAAGCAGAAGTGCACTTTTTCATTAAAACTCCCATCAGAGAGGAGCTCCAGAGAGGCTGGCAGCTTCTTGGATCTGTTTCGATATAAGATTCTCTTGGGACGCACCTTGATCATGATGTTTACCTGGTACTTGAAATATGTTGTATACCCAGCTGTGCTACTGTTGCCTCTTTAAGTCTTTGAGGGAACACGTTGCCAAGAATTGGCCTATCCTGCAGATTGTACTTAGTCTCAACCTGTATTACTAGGGACACTGTACCTAAAAAGGATCCTTAGATTATAGTATTTCCTTGGTGCACTTCTAACACAAAGCCATTTTTACAATCTAGTTCCAAGGTGGGTTAGCTTTGCATTTCTGTCATGCTTTTTGAGTCTCAAAATAGTTGAGAACTATCTCCTTTCTAAGGAGCTAAAAAGCTGCTGGGGTTAGTCATGCTGTCATCCTCTTTGGCCCAGTGCTATGTGTCAGTACTTTCATTCACATGGATTATTCTTTGTTTTGTGTGTAAGGAGCCCATTAGCAGGTGGGTGGCCTACCTTGTCTAATGAGTGTTTATTTTCTTAAGAGAAAGTGCTGCCAGTGCTAGCAGCTGCTGAGGTAAGGAGCAGGAACCCATGATGGGAACAGGGAGCAGAAGCTACCTCTAGTCACTAGCAAGAAATGTAACTCTCCAGGTGTGACTATTTGGTTCAAATAGCTCTGCGGGCTCTGAGGTCTTTTGCTGCCACTTTGAAATAAACCTTATGTATGACATGGTATGCGAGTCCTCTGGCATTAATTCATTCATACAGATGCTTTTATAATGCATATATTTGGGGAAGGTGTATTGAATAAGAGAAAAACAAATGGCATTATTTTGTCAGCAGACAGCACAGAGCTGTTTTCATTTTGCAAATGCTTAATGTAGAATAGTTAATTTTTCTGTTCCTTAAATGAGAATTTCTGATTTCTGCAGAATGAATTAGTGACCTGTTCCTTTTCTCTCTGTAAAGAAGACAACCAGTGAGGGTTACAAAAGAAAAGCAAAAAATCGGAATTGGAGAATGAATAAAAGTGGACTAGGGTGTAGAAATTAGAAGGCAGAAGTGTTATCTGAACTGTTTGAGAGAGGTTTTACACAGAATTGGAAAAGTATGGACTAAAGTAAAACCTGATAAAAACAACAAAGATATCATTTCTCAAGTGAAATAATGTAATCATGATCACTTTTTAACTTTATGCACATTCTTCTTAAGTGTAGTCTTAAGTTTAACTGAGTAATAAATCAGCAATTGGGTCTGTGCAGAGACAAAATGGTTTCTTTACCTAGAAAGCATCATATGTTTGCAGAGAAACAGTTTAGACCTATCTTCTGAAACGCTACATATAGTTTACAGTGTATTGTGCCAGACCAGACTTTCAGACTTTTTTCAGGCTTTGATTTGGCAGGCAAAGCAGCAGCTCTGATTTCATTCTTTTTCTGTCTTTTGCAGGTTTGTGTGCAGCTTGGTTTACTATGGTCTCACCCTTAATGTGGGTGACTTAGGTGGAAATATTTATGCCAATTTAGCACTTTCAGGGTTGATAGAAATCCCAGCATACCCAATCTGTATTTACTTGATTAACCAAAAATGGTAAGCATGAAATTTGTTACATTTAGGGTTTGTTTTGTTACAACTGTTCTCAAAAATAGGTTTTCTGTATGTTGGATCTCCTAGCTTGTATCTGTCGTGTGGGGCTTCCTGCTTCAATGTTACTACCTTATTATATTATCCTGGGAAATGTATTTTTATTTGAAAATGCCATTAATATATCTTTATTTCAAATAACACCAGTTTAACTTGTTCTCAGTAGCTTACTTATTAATGAACTGTCTAAATTTGGCTCAGGTGAGGCTGATTCCCTGTATCAATCGGACATAGCTGTGCTGACTCCATGCTAACACAAGATGGCATTCTTCCCACCTCCGTCTGTAATGCCTATTCTCACTGTTATGTCTACTTTTTGTAGAATTCACCTCCCAGTCTCTTCTCTACATGCCTCCTGAGGAGTTTTACAAACATGCACACAACAGTGGGAAGCAAATCAAAATCCTAGAAATTGTCAGCTACTGCATAAAGACTTCTTGATGCTCGCTTTGTTAGGAGTGCAGTAGAAGCGTGTTTAAAAACATGTGTGAGAGGAAGTGTTTGTGAGAGATGGCGCTCAGAATTTCCAACTGCAAATAAAGAGACAACATGAATTTAGAGGACTTGTTGCTCTGCAAACTACAGATCTAATGCAGAATAAAGCTTTGTTATCCTTGTACATCAGGTTTGGTCGGAAGCGAACATTGAGTACATTTCTGTTCCTGGGAGGATTGGCTTGTCTTATTGTCATGTTTCTTCCTAAAAGGAAAGGTAAATATTTCCTTTCGTTTCTGGAGTATGTGTTAAGAAGTTGTAAACACAGCATCCTACAGTCTAAGAATGTGATGGTTGCCAGTAGATTAGGCTCATACCACATGCAAATCTAAATTTTTGAAGCCAGAGTAGCTAACTTGCAAAAAGGATAAGCAGCAACCTTTCTAAGACCTTAAGGAAAGCTTGTTAGAAAGGCTTGGATTTGAAGGTCTTTGGATTCTGCCCTTTACATCCGATCACATCAGTCACTCCTTCCTATGTTTCTGACTTAATCCCAAAGAATGATGTTTCTTGGGTTATCTCCATTAGCCAAATGATAGGTCAGTGTAAGTAATACCCATGCAACTTGTATGTATCTCTCCAAGTGAAAGACCAATGTCAAAAGATCCTAAGAATTGAATCTTGGGGCAAGTTTCCATCTTTTCCTCACTGCTCTGTAATGTTCAAGATTGGTGTGATTGTGGTATTAGTACCGTGGTCACATAACTTATAGTTCAGAGAGCATTCTGAAAATCTTCTGAAGCAAGGGGTCTTTAAGAAACATGAAGTGAAATGTGTTTTTTGTAGAGACACACTAATGTTCACTTCTTCATTTTTGGATGTTTTTCAAAATGGTAGAAAAAAAATTGCACAGTGAGCAATTTCTTCCTTTGAAAACTAAGCACATAAATTCATCTCAGCTTTTAAGATTTGTGCATGTATAACACCTGTCATAAGGGGAGCAAATGCTTCAAACACTTGAAGCATGTTTCAAAAAGATTAAAGATTTATGATGAGAGTATGCGTAAGTTGCTCTAGATGGCAATGAATCTAATAGGTAATGCTTTTTTAAAAGAGCGCAACTGAAAGTATTCCAAATGGTAGGGCCCAGACACTCAGAGGTATTCTGGTTAGGCTGGTACCAGTCATCAAGTAGTGTTTGAATGCCAGTCGAATATAACATGTGGAAAGAAAGAGAATTTCAGAGGACAGGACTGCAAGACCCTATGAAGATGAGCTCTGTGCTGAGCTGCCAAAGTCAGCCAGGAACAAAATACCTTAGGCAGTGAAATGGCTGACTGGCCAAAGCAAGCACCTGACTCTACTAAGCGTGATTTGTTCAAAGCCATAATGGCTTACGCAGTAGCCTTCCTTGGTAGGCATTTAATGCCTGTTGTGATGTGCCCGGTATAGGCAAATAAGCACTGGCTATTCTGACACAACTGAGGTGGATGCAATATTTGTTGTAGTTCTGCACCTTCCTGTCTTTTGTTTTTCTTTCAAAGTAATAACGTTAGAAGCTTGCTACCATACTATGGAATTGAGCATGAATAGGGCTCTTGTTAATAAAAGAACTTGCTCACTTTTGAAAAATGTATCCATTATTCTTTCCTTTAACATACCGACAGAACTAGTTTAGTATTTTTATTAGTGGTAGTCTCAGAAAATGTTGAATTTGAGTTTCAGCTTTTACTATGTTTACAGGATTTTTATCTTGCACTTCTGAAATTTGGTGTTCTAGTAGAACCTTAATGCAGGATTTTAATACTTTAAAGATGTTGTTTACTGTAACACTGAGGACAAGGAAAGGAAAACTCAGTTTCTCTTTTTTTCTGATATTGAGCAATAGTTCCACTTTGTAGTCTCTGGGACTGTTCAGTCATTTAAACCAGTCTTTTTCTATTGGATTATGTTTAATACAATGGAAACAATTTTGGGCTAGTAGCAAGTTTGCCATAAACTTAAAATCAATTTTCTCAGTTATTTTTTTTTCAGTGTGTTACATGGAGAGTTTTCCTCTTTGTACAAATTTGATTGCACAGACACAGAATATAAATTATGTTGGATGATTTCTGCAATTGCTGTCTAAACGAAGGCCCCTTAGATTCTCTTGAGTTTTGAGAGTTCTCCTGAAGGTATCACCTCTGACAAATGCTGTCCTTTGATAGAAATATGCTTGGCTGTCGTAGCAGATTCCTCAGTAGATTCCTTTTCAGTCCATACTGTTGTGTGATTGAAATGATTGTGGAGATGTATTTGAGTGCTCGAAAGTCTTACAAGGGCCACGTTTTCTCTATCAGATACTGGAGTGTTTGCAGTGGTGAATAGTCGCTCTCTGTCTTTGCTGGGGAAACTGACAATCAGTGCTGCATTTAACATTGTCTACATCTACACATCAGAACTTTATCCCACAGTGATCAGGTAATACAAGTTAATTTTAAGGTCTTAATTTTTCTGCTTCTCTAACCTGATCACCTTTTACTACTTTACTACTTTTTTCTAGTAACTGTACCTTTTCATTTGAGATTTTCAGTTACGTATAATGATTGATCAAGACCAGACTGGATGGGGCTTTGAGCAACCTGGTCTAGTGGGAGGTGTCCCTGCCCAGGGCAGGGGTGTTGGAACTAGATGATCTTCAAGGTCCCTTCCAACTATAACAGCAGTTTTATATGCTAAATTTCTTCCCTTATCCTTTTCTCACATTCTCTTCTCTCAAATTTGCAGTGTTCTCTTCAGATTAACCGTATTCTTTATATAATGGTAAAATGGTCATTTGACTGCTTGGTATGCTCACAGCCCTCTCTCCACTAATGAAGATAACAATAGTATGGCTGATATTTCTTTAATGAGTAATATCTGTAACTTTTTCAATGCTTTATGAACCAGACAAATCTATTAAACGTTCATACTTGTGTAACCAGCAACACTGAAGATGACTGGTCAATAAGCTTTGTAAAAGTAACTTGATGCTTCATAGGCCATATATAAGCAACAGTAAGGCTTCACTTACTAGAGGCAGAAATACCCTGTGCTTGTGCTGACAGAGTAGACAAAAGTATCTATCATATGGGTGCAATTTTTAATAAATATTTTTAACCAAGTATTGTTGCTGATGATCAGCCACTAGTGAAACTATACTGTTGTGTTTTTCATGGGTGGGCAAATCTGCTGATAAATAGGATTTGGATAAAGGAATTTAGCCAAAGTTTCAGGCAGACACAAGAAACGTTAACTGAAATGACACTTTTTTGGCCTCTCTATATGCGTATGTATGTTAGAATTCTTAATGTGCAGGGAATTTTTGCATCTCTTTAAGCACAAAGCATATGTTTTAATTCCTGTCTTGGGGTGCTTTCAGTTACATTTGACTTTTCTTTGCCAGTTAATGTGGTCAGGGTCATGACTGAGACTTTTTGTTGTTCAATGGCATTTTTCAAAAGTCATAATTTCTCCTATGCAAATGTCACTGATTAATGATTTTTGTTTTCTTAGGAATGTTGGAATGGGTGCCTGCTCCATGTTTTCCCGTGTTGGTGGAATCATTGCTCCTTTTGTACCTTCTTTGGTTTGTCTGAACTTCTCAGTGTTATGTATATCTTTGTTTTATGGCTCTGATGTATCAGAGGCTTACAGAGTTGGGAATGTGTTGAATAAATTATGTATATAAACTAAGATACTTAAATTGCATGTCTTAATAGTCTCATGGTAGGTCAAATGCATTGCGACAAAACCTCAACATTTTTTAGTTCAAAAGGCATTTTAGTCCTGTAAAAAATTTTTGGGACTTAGCTAGTGGGCTTTGGCAATATAGTAGTTTCAAAATACCAAGATGGTGATACCAAATTTTAAACCTGAAGTAAGCAAGAGCTTAAAACCCCACATAGTTAAAAGATCTACGGCATCAAGATAAAGCATATGGGCTCAATAACTCATATTTCTGAGAATATATTAGTTTTACTGTCAGTGCACTTCATTGAATATCTATGGATTATAATTATCAGCAAAGTGATGTGTCTTTCAATGAGCAATGATGATTATGTGGAGACCTGATACACCTGCAAGGTTATTGAGCACAAACTTCACAGCAGTCTGTCAAGGCAAAGAAAAATTCTTAAGAACGAAACATGGGGATGATACCGTTATTTTCCTTTGTGTTCATAGTCTTATGTGTATGCAGGTAAAAGAATGTGCCGGTTTTTCACACAAACTGCTTGCTGAGGTCAAGTGACAATTCCTTTAATGTGACAGATTTCATCTCGAATAACTTTCCTCTCTGCCATTTGCCATCTTGTTATGTCAGGCAGAGGGCTAGCAAAAGGGCAGATGAGCACAGTGAGCCTTTTAATCTGCAGAATGAAACATTGGGTAGTTGAGAGTGCGAGCACCTCCCGGGTACAACAGGCAAAGCCAAGGCTGGTGCAAGTCTCCCAGTTAGATTTAATAGGCAGCTTTTATGATGTAGCAGTTGCTGCATCCATTATTTTGTATCTAGCAGAGATTTGGCACTACAGGAGATGCAAATCTTGGATCATCATGTTTGAAGGGGTTCCATGAAATGAAAATGTTTAAATAACAACTGAACATTGATTTGAGGAAAGAATTAAGTATTTCTGTGTTTTGGAATTTCTTCAACTACTTCAGTCTTTTCTGGGGAATCTTATAAAAAGGGTGGAAATGGGAAAAGTTAGTTGCTGAGATAAGAGCTGAAGTGTTGCTCTTGTATTTGATCAAAGCCTATTATTTTTCTCAGTTTAGAATTGCTCTTTACTATACAAAGTGAGTTTTTGAAGCAAACAACTCTTGCCTTTTTTTTAATGAGCCTGCTTTACTGGTTGTCTGAGAGTGAATGTACACATTTTGGACCTATATTGTAGATGACTCATAGTTTTGCGTGCACCTTTCCCTGATGTAGTTTTGCTAGTAACAAGCTATGTGAAAACAGGGATGGGCATCAGAAGAGGAGTATAAATATTGCTTAAGCTGTTGGGTGATGACAGGAAGGCCAAAGCTCAGTTGAAGTTAAAACTAGCAAGGAGCATAAATAGGGATTCCATCAGCTAAAGGAAATTTAGAGAAAATGTTTAGCCCTTTGTTGAATGGGATGGAGATCCTATTGGTGGATCAGATGGAATAAGCTGAAATATTTAACACTTTTGCTTTAGCCTTCATAGGCAACACCTGACCCCAACACTCTGTGCATATCAGGACAGTTGAGGAAGCAGAGGGCCAGCAAACAGTGGAAGATCAGTAGGTTCAAGAACACTTAAAGCTAAAAGCTTTCAATTCCATGGGATAGGATTCCCTAAGAGGTGGTGAAAGAGCTGTCTGTGATAGTGAGGCAAGTGTCCATCATCTGTGATAAACCATTGTTGCAGAGAAAGGTCACTGATAACTGTGGGGGAAAAAATGCTAATGCTATGTGCGTATTTAAGATAGAAAGTGAATCCAGGCTGAGCAGCTCAAACTCATTCTCTGGGAAGATCATGGGACATGACCTCTCAGAGTCTGTTTCTGAGCATGTGAAGGCCAAGAAAGTAATTGGGATCAGTGAACTTGGATTTCCTAAGGACAATTAATTCTCAGCCAGTTTGATTTGATAGGCAGGCATTTCATCACAGAAGGTAATACGGATGAGGAAAGGGGGGAGATCAGGAAAGACTTTTGTAAGGCTTTTGACGTTGTCCCATAGCGTTCTTGTTTGGAGCTAAGGAAGTGTGTCCTGGATGAAAGGAATACTAGATTTGAATGTTGCATGGACCACCACGCTCAAAGAGATAGTGACAGGCTCAGTATTTGATGGCTGGTGACAAGCGGAAGATAAGACAGAATATCTGTCTTCCTCATATTTTTAGAGGATGCAAAATAAGGAGTGATTGACACACCAAAGGGTAGATCTTGAATCCACTGAGACCTTTTGGGCTAACAGAAATCCCATGAAGGCCAACAAGAAGAATAAAATTCTGTTTCTGGTGTGGACTAATTACATGGTCAGTACAGGCTGGGAACTAACTGGCTGAGCTTTCCTGGAAGAGACCCAGGTATGACAATGGATGACAAGCTAGCAGTGTCCTCTCATCACAAACAGGCAAACTTCACGCTGAGCTACATCAGGCCAAATTCAGTATGTGGCCCACAGATTAAGTTCCCTCACAGTTCTAGAGGAATGTTGAAAAATCTGGGGAGGGTCCAGTGGAGGGTAACCAAGATGGTCAGGGGCCTAGAGCACATGGCTTTAGATGAAAGCTTGAGGGAATATTGCACCTTTGATCTTCCCAGCAGCGTGGAACAGTTCAACAGGGGTCAATGGCCACAAGTTTTGGCTTGGGGGGTTAAATAGGAAATTGGGAACCAGTCTCAACCTAACTCACTCTGTTCTTTTTTCCAGAAATCTGTACAGTGGTCTCTGCCTTACATTGTGTTTGGAGCAACTGGTCTTTTGTCTGGACTCTTAAGTTTGTTGTTGCCAGAGACCTTAAATAGCCCTTTGCTAGAAACTATTTCAGACCTGCAGGTATCTTCATACTGGAGGCTGGGTGGTGAAGCCATGTCATTGCAAGCCCTAGATGGCTCACAGGTATATTCATTATTTTGTTTCCTAATACTTTTCTGTTGTGTTTATTTCAGATGTCAGTTTGAATATGCCGCTGTAAACAGCTTAGGATAGTGATTCTTAGCCTGTGGAGGGTAGGCCCCAAGGAGATACAGAAGATAGTTTAGTAACCTTACCATCACATCTGAAATGTTGTCTGGAAATGTAGGCTGAAACATAGCTGGGTTAATTCATCCCTTCAAGGCCAAAAGCATACAATCTTTTCCTTTGGAGTAAAGGACTCGGTGGTGTCTGTACCTCTTTAATCTCTAAAATGGATTGCTGCAGCATGCTTCTTGCAAAGCTGGCCATTGAAGTTTGAGAAGCTTAGATGTTAACGAAAACAGAAGCCTGTTTGTGAAGGGCTGTTCTCAAAGGCAGCATGCTGTACTTCTGCCCTGACCTGCACTGACTGTTCTGCAATGTCAATTTGTTAGGTCTAGCCTAGAGAGTCTTTAAATGGGTTAGAGCTGGACTAACCTCTGCGATCTGTCCACTTTCTTTTCTTTTCCTTTTTTTTTTTATGCTTTCTGGGAAATTAGATTAATTGAAAATACTGGAACTACTAAACTCCTGGGCATAAGCATAAATAAATGTGGCAGCAGAATGTTTTCCAGTGAGGTTTCCTTGAATGTTGTTTTTTCCTGTCACTTCATACTTCATTTTGTAAAACTCCTGGACACCTCTTGAGGTGCGTACATCTTCCAGTCATGTGGAGGTTTTCTTACATTGCTGCTCCTCTGTGAATGGAGGGGGATTAGAGAGAAGTAGCTACAGAGCTGGAAGTGAGTGTATGAATTTGGGTAAGGTTTTAATGTCTAAATCCTGGTCCCAAAATTTTAAATATCGATAGACTAATAAGCATTGAGTAAGTGCTCAGAGGACTTGAAGGGCAGCTCAAAACAAAAAAATGTTAGTTGTCCCATTAGTCTGATGTGAAACAGAATATAACACCTTTTACTTTCATTTGATTAATTTTCAGTCAAGCAGTCTGAGATTAACAGGTAGTCATAAATTTATTTATGTAGAAATCAAGAGGCAGAGTAACATCTATTTCTAGAATGAGAACAGTTGCTTCCTTTCAAAGGCTTCAATATGTTGCTTTGTTTACCAATTTTAGCTGTAATAATTCTTAACAGGGCAGTACAGTTTGGTGACAAAAGCACCCTTGAAAAAAGCTGAAAGAGGCAGCCCTGTAACAGTTAATTTTATACTTTAGCCACTTCACATGCACGTTTAATAAAAATTTTTAACCATACTGGATGTGTTATGGCACCGCATTCTTGTTGGCTGCACAAATCCATCATATACACTTACATCAAGTTTACAGCAGCTGTTATTTTGCTAATTACATCATTATTACATTTTAAGTGTGCAGATGGCTCACTAACAAAAAATAATTCTAGCAAACAGTGCAGGTGTTACAACTTAGAAAGGGGAAAGTTGTATTTTTATTTTCCTTTCTAACCAAGTAAGGTCAGTATTGTCCTTTGGGGTGACAAGTGTTGCCTGTCTATCAGTATTTGCAGAACTTGGTCCACTTTGTCGAGCAGTCGTCTTAGGTTTAAATCTTCCCTGCTTGCACTTCTGCAGGCTTCTTAAAAATACCAATCTGAACAGGATCCACAAAAGAAAAAAAAAAATTAAAAATTGAGAACGTTCTTCAGGAACACTTTTCCCCAGATGGATTAAAATTATTGAATCCAAATGGAGGGAAAAAAAAAAGACTTTGGTTCAGGTCTGAAGTAATCCTGTAACTTCAGTGAAGTTATATCTTGAAAGTCTGTGACACATTAGGGTTTTATTTTAAAGCTTACAAAGAAAGCGCTGATAAAATGGAAAGCTGTTAAACATTAACCCTATTTGACAAGGCCATGGAGAGGTCTTACGAAGCTGCTGTAAGAAAGATGTAGAATTTATTTGGCATACCCCGAATTCCCCCTGTGGAATCCATTGTCCTTTTGTACCGCTTTCAAGATAACGTGTTATGGTTGCCCAGAATGGAGGTTTTGTCCCTGTTAACATACATGAATGTGATATTCAAGTTGGACAGCATCCAACGATAGCCTGACTTTCCTCAAATAATTTTAGAAATCCAGAAGAAAGCATAACACGGTTCCCTTTATATCTTCTGACAGGTCTTAGTGCTCAAACTGTTTGAAATTCCTTTGCAGTTAACGCACATTGCTGTAGCAAAACTCCTCTGAAGACAGATCTAAAGCTACAGATTTTGCTTGCGTGGTACTGTCAGTCAGGAACATGATTTCCATTTCTCTATTTTTCACCCTCTCTCTCACCCTGCTTTGCATATGACTAGACAGGCAGAAGTCTTAGGGTGGATGCAAACGTACTGGAAAAAAAATCCTAAATACTCAAACTAGACAGAGTTTATACGAGGAAGAGAATCTTTTTAACTGGAGTAATTTGTATCAGTTCCATGGAAAAATGCTACGCTGGGCAAATAAAAAATCAATTAGCTGTAACAGCCAAGTTTAGTTTGGATATAAATTATGTTGTTAGAAGGACTCTGGCTGGAGTAGGTATGCCTATAATAGGGAGTTTACTTTCTGAACGTATGAAGTCGTAATGTATTTTACCTTTTCCATAACACCTTTAGTTAGTATTGCAGGGGGATCTTTTTAATTAAACTTGCATAGGAAAATGCCCATGCTACACATGGAGAAGTAATAATTCAGGATGGAGAAGCTTTTACCTAATCAAGTAATCTGTGTGTTCTGAGCCTCTGTTTCCAGCAGCTTATCACAGAGTAGGGACCTTAAGACTTAAATTAACAAAGCTGAGTAGATTATCCCTTCAGAACCATTCTAGGCGGTCTCTCTCCTGCATGTATTCTCTAGTGTACTGATGGAGCAGAGAAAGACCATCTCTTTAAAAGAGATTTTGAAGAACCAAAGACACAAAGAAGTATTAATTCACATAATGTATTTTACAAAGTTTTAATACAGTGATTTGATTGGTCTTTTCTTACTTTTTTCTCTACCAGCATTTCAACAGAGGTGTAATGGTTCATGCTTATGTATTTTGAGATTGATTTAGTGGCATTTGTGCTAACCTATTACTTAATTTTTGTTTCTAGTCTGGAGACAAAGACAGTTCTGCAGGAAGTGGAAGTGAAGATGAGGAGTTTTATGATGCTGATGAAGAGACTCAGATGATCAAATAGTGAAAAGAAGAAACACTGGCTTATTTTATGCCTTTTCTTACTTGTGCGGTCAGTCCAGCTGTAAGACGAGTACTGGGTACCTCGCCTGTCAGGGAATGTGATTGGGCAAATGCCTGTGTTTTTCCTGACTAGGAGAGGGGTTTGAGTAGTGTTCAGACTAATTACACCACTGATGCTCTCCATATGAGACAGCTATTCAAATTCTTGTGGTTCAGAATGACAGTGCATGGACCACATTTGAAGCCAGGTGAGACAGCAAGGGTGGGATCATGTATTTCTGAAACCTAGGAAATTACCTAGGCTTAGACAGATTTGGACAGATCATCAATGCACGTGTTTGTATTTTATTTTCAAGGTGGTTGATTTTGATTCAATATAAATTGACAAACTCGAAAACATCCACTTTTTTTCTGTAGAGTGAAAGTGGTCACAGAATGTGCTGTGTGCTACTCCGATGGGAACAGATTCCTGAAATTGTATGTTAAAATGGCTTCTGCATATTGAGTAGGGGAGAGGCGACTATGACCATAAGGTTTCTCTCTCTGCGTGCACGCACACACACCTGTATGTAGTTACAGAGTGCAGCTGGTTAGTCATGAGTTGTGTGTTAACTTGATGATAATGGAAGGCTGGGAGGAAGGACTACAGAAAAGAGCAACCATAAAGCCTGCAGACATAAAGGACATTACTGATTTTTTTTTTTTCCCCCCTTCTGTTCATCAACCAAGCGATTTCTTGGGCTGTCTTATGCATACATTTACCACATGTTCGCCACATCTCAGCACTGCTGTTTATAGCTTTGCCTACTATTCCCTAGTCCTCACTTTGCCATAAATATTGAAGCTCAGCAACTTCTCTGTGCAGTGAAATAATTCTGTGAAGGATATAATTTCATGGGTGGGACATAGGTGAGGTATTTATCACATAGTGTGTGTGTGTGAGGTATCTGTTAGAATATATAGCTCATTTTTGTGGACCTTATCTGTCTCTATTTCTGGAAGAAACTTAATTCTGAAGTGGTAAGAGGAACCACGGGTTGCTGTTACATTTTGGAGATTATTGCCAGGAAGCTGCTAGTATTTATTTAAAATTCTTGTGTGTAGATAAAGTTCTCACTTAAAAAAAGGCGGGGGGGGGGGCAAATGTTTTTGAGACAGCATTTGATTACTTGATGTTGTTTCTTAACCAGGTGCTTGCTTGAGCACTTGGTTACTTGACCTTGTTGAGGAAGACAACTTCATTCTCCTGTTTATGGTGAACTTCCTGTAAGTGCTTTGTTAGAGAAATACGGAATCTTGAAATATGAAACATGAACGTATGAAATGTTCCAGCTACAAAGATGAGGCCTTACAAGGATTCTGTTTTCTTGATTACATTGTCATCTTTATCCTCTAACCTGTTGCTTTCTATTTATTAAGATTAATCTCCTTAAAATCCTTAGTTTGCTAATCTTTGTACTTGGAGTTCTTAGAAAATGCCACACAATGGCAGCAAATACATTGTCAGGCTCGACAGCCATTTTTGTGGATGGTAGACTAAAAAAAACTGGATTAAAAAATTTGAAAAGCTGACTGCTGAATAGTTTCTGGTTGAACTGGGAAGCTCCATTACTCTGAAAGGCAGTGAAAGCAGAGAGCATCTGAAGTTTGCAGCTAGCTGCTTGAACTTTGGGAAGATACAGCTGGGAACTGTAAGGCTGAGCAATGCGCAGCTACCCTGTGTGGTGCAGAGGGCAGCCCAGAGGCTGGGGATTCACACGTGCAGTCCTCCCACTTGGCCTGAACTTGATCCAGGCATTGACTGTGAACGAAGTCGGGAACTTCAGTCCCTATGGACAATGCGTCAGTATTGTTTTGATTTTTGCCTGTGTTATGAGCTTCACTAGAAGAATTCCGGCCTGCAGTCTTCACTTTGTTTTTTCCAGACTGTTGAATAGTTGTTGTAGCTATGGCAGGGCACTTTTAAACCCAGATGGATAGTCTTTCTGCCTTATGCGACCCTTCTGCATGCAAGAAAATTGTTCCAAATAAGGCAGTCAGAAGTACTTGGAAAGGTTGAATCTATTTGGTCAAAGAATGTTTTTAGTTTTGCGCTCACACTTTGAATTACGGACAGCTGGAAAAAAAAAAAACAAACATTTTTTCTTGTTGCTGATGGCATCTAAATAAATAAAACCTGCCTATTTAGAAGCATATAGTGGTAAGCCTGGCGATATTAACATGCTGCCAAGACCCAATAGTTTTTTTAGGTGTTTGCTGCCTCTGTCCCTCTTTGGACAGTAGGTGGAGTAAGTCCCCCGAGAGGCAGACAGGAACTGTCAGCCTTCCTCCCTCCATAGTTTTACAGTCATTGTCTGCTACTGCCAACCCTGGTCATGCCACGGGGCACCTCAACATAACTTTCATTAGAACAGTAGGATGTGTTAATGGTTCAGGTGGAGGAGATCACGTTTTGCAGGATCTGGGTTTTGTGACAGTCCTCAACTTAAAATTAAACTTCTCTGTCCACCCATGCACGTCTGTATTATCAGTATACACATGTAAAATTGCAAAAATGAGTGAAGAAAACATCAGCATTTTTTTTCCATAAAAGTTACTGCTCTTTTTTAACCTTATACCTGTCCTGTGTTTGCACCTTTAGAATTTAAGGGCAGCATCTTTTTTGTGTTAACCATAGGAACTCTCTATTGTTACTCTCCCTGGCCAGTTAATTCAGGAGTTTTATAGGATAGGATCCTCCAGGAGGAGCTCAGCAGTGTAGTATCAGGCTTCTTTTAATTCCTTGCTCTCCCCCTTTGTGTTCTCAAGTCCAAATCCATTGGGCACATTAAGTTTCTTTTCAGAGAGGTTTGTTTTATAAGAACTGGCCTTCTGGTACAGAAACCCTGTAGGATCACTTTTTTCTTACCTATAGAGTGTAATGCTTTATAATATTGAGATACTTGTGCTATATGTGTCATTCACTGGGGACAGATGCAGCACAGTGTGTGTAGCCTACATGGGCAGAATTTTCTGTATCTAGAATGGAGCATTATTGCGAAGCAAAAGTTCTTCAGTTGAACAGTGACTGCTGTTATGGGTCTCACACCCATGTTACTTGAAAGCCCAAGTCGGAAGGTCAGAGAACTTGTAACTTTGAAGTTGTATGTGAGTAGTATGCGTAGGCCCAATTAATAAATCTCAGTGTTTGGGCAGTAAGTTTGCCCCAGGGAGCTGCTGGAGAGCAGAGGCTGATACAGCACTAGTTATATGATAGTTTATGATGTATCGTAATGCTAAGAGTCTGAGACCTAATATCCTTGCTATAGTTGAGTGAACTATGACAACCTTATCCCAAATATTTTGCTAGAGTAGCTTTGTATACTAAGCAGCCTACGCTGTTAACTGTTTTTTGGGTTGTGCAGGCACTAGGCTACCTAGCCTTAAGATGGGAATTCCTTCCCTGGATTCCTTTGGTTTTGTAGCTGTCATTTTTTTTCAGCCAGCTCACTTAATGGGATTATGCTAGAAATGAGAGAAGCTTTCCCATGGTGCTGACTAGTCAGATCTTAATAATGTCTTGGGTGAGGTATGTTTGAGATTCTGCTGTCTGGGGACTTCACAAGTGATGCTTGAATACAGCTAGGAATGAGGGAGAGTGACAGGTCATGTGAGACAGCATGCAGGAGAATTAGCTGGAAGGAGTCAGAAGAATAGAGGATTCAACAAAAACACTTTAAGGCAAGGGTAAATGAAAACACAAGATAGTAGCCATTGGGTGGAAATACCCTTCTTGCTGCTTGTGTTGACTTGAAGCTTCTGCTTTCAGAGCTAGCATTGGTTCCAGGATGTCCTACTGGGGACACCAGTTTCGTCATTCCCTTTTTAGTATCAACTTTGTTTAGCACTACTACTTTAGTGATGAAACATTTCTTGTGATCAATATAAAATGTGGCATGCTTCAGTTTTCTTTTGGACTCAGCTTTTCTGTGAGATGGCATGTCACTAAAACCATTAAAATTAGTAAAGCCCTCTTTTGGAGAATGCTGTATGACTGGCCATAGCTTAATTTGTCACCTTCCCTTTAGAAAGATAGAAAGATTAGAATTATTTGCTGCATTTTTGTCACACAACTGATACTTCAGCCTTATAAAAGGATTTTACTACCTGGCTATTTTTGATAGGCTGATGAGAATAGAACGTTTAAACTACTTCGCCTGAAAACAAAGCTAATGCTCTCCACTTAGGGATTGGGAAAGTGCTATTCAGGGGCTCCCTGACACACCAGAAACTTGGAAGCTCTGTGTTAAAGGAGGGCCACAAGTGACTCGGTGTTCAGGTCAGGGTGTTGAGTGAAGAATGCGTCCACACGTCTCCAGAGACACCTAATTAACATGGAGCAGGTTGTGGCTAGTTGCCACCTTTGTTACAGTCAAGGCTTTAAGGATTGCAGGCACATGCTTCTCTGCTCACAGTGCAGCATCCATGCCAGGGTTTCCAGACTGTATGGACGTACTGAGTTCAGCAGAATATCCTTGCAGAACCATGGGGAATGCAGTTGAACTTACATTTTCCAGCCTATTTCACCTAAACATATAAAAGCCTTTCACAAGAGAGTGTTTTTGTTGTATTGAGGAAAGGGGGAAAGTGAGGAACAAACTTACTTTTCCTAGAGTCTGTTAATGGAAACATTTGAGCTAAAACTCTTGTTCCCAAGTTTTCTGCATAATCACTGAATGCAGATTTGGTTAGTATTATTTTGTTTTAGCTGAAGGATGCTGTGCTATGTATACCTTTTCCCACCCTGTTGGAGTTTCTTTGATCATGCACTTTGGCACAGCTGAATCTAGGCATCTGTGCATGCGAGTTGTGAGCCTTGCAGTAAATATGTCAGAAAAGCCCAAGAGCGGTGCTATCATTTGATGGTGGAAGTTAGTCTGGCCTGACACATTTAATGCCTGTGTCAGAAATGTCTATATTGAGCTGTTTACCAAACAGGAGACTTAGGGTATAGCTCTATTTTGAGTCTCATTGCTTGTATCTTACTACAAGAAGAATTAAGTGGAAGAAAGATACCTACGTAAGAAAACCTCTGACAGATCTAAATGCAAAATTGGAGGGTGAACAAATTTATACAGACTTTTTCCATGCTGCGTATTTGTAATACCTTGTCCAGTCTCTTGTAGCCTTCAGATTTTCCAGGTGCTACTGTTATTTAAGTCTAATAGAGGTGGGTAAAACTTTCAGCCTAACAGTCTGAATTTACTGAACTCTCTCATCTTATTTTTGGTACAACTTGCTGTTTCTGTCATTCTGAAAAAAGCTCCTGTATTGCCTAATGGGGAACAGATTTTTCTGTTCTAATTTGAAGTGCCTGTTTTATAAGAGTTGTCTTTAATTTCCTCAGTCAACTTGATATGGGACTGTGTGTAAAGAGACATCATAGAATTGGATTATATAAGTGCCAAAGACAGTTTTTGCTGGAAAGCAATGGTCCAAAACTAGTTCTAGCTGCATTCATTTGGAATTCTTCCATGCAGCCTGCTAAAACTGGTATTTACAAGCAGCTCTGGAGCTTTAGGGGACAGAAAGAGAGTTACCTTTGTTTGCTTGTCTTTCTTTCATTGCTCAGTTCACTCAAGTAGCTTTTGTTTCTGAGAAACCAAAGAAATGAAATGAAGGATTTAAGATAAAGTGTAGGTTTTGTAGAACATGCAGAATTTATAGCATGTAGCCATTATAAAGAAATCTGCAGAGCCTGTTTGCTTCTGAGTTGCAAAGCTTACTCTAAGACCCGATAAAACCTGGTTAAAAATTGCACGTTGGAATTTGCTAGTTCATTTGTCAGTCTTACAAATTAGCATTGCTAATAACAGCTTGCCTGGAGCTTCATAGGATCTAGCAGATTTCTATAAAATAAACAGTCTGTTTGAGGCATTGCTAAATAATAATATATAGAGTTTAAATCCCTAGTACAACTAAAATTCACTGCAAGTCAGCCCTATCATGGCTGCTTGTTTGCCAGTAAATAGGCAGGTGGAGAAAAGTTTGTGCAGCAAGAGCTGGCTGCCCTGAGGTAAATGGTTTAAAAGAAATAATCTGCTCTTTCCACTGCGTATGCAGAATGGTGCGGGACCATGGGGTGTCAGGGTCCTCTCATACACAACAAGCTTATAGAATGGAGGATGTTTAAATAAGTTCTTGCCCACCCCATTTGCAAAAGGTTTGTAGAGGAAACAGATCTTTAGGATGCATATTACTGCTTCCCACCAACACATCTGAGGTGCTACTTTGTCAGGAGGCAGCAAAAAGTACGACAGTAAGAATAACCTTCGCCAATATTGAAAGTTGTATTTACTTAAAGATATCCCATGAGAGATGTCTGGCACATCTGTGTTCAAACAAAATGTTTTTAAATGATGTAAACTTCATTGGGACACAGGCGTTTCTGATGTTAGTTTGTAGGGGAAAAAAAATAAATCAGTGTTGTAGACACTGATGAAAACTGTTATAGAGCAGACAACTGTTGGGTGACTTGTGATAAAAGAACTTATTCCAGTTGCTATGATTTCAAGTATGCCTCTTAAGACTGGTTTTGAATATTTGATCCTTGTCACTCCCTAAAGTCTAACCCAAATTTGATTTTATTCTTGTTAAAATTTGAGTAAGTTATGTAGAAATTGGAAATACATTTTTCATATGGATACTTTTATTGCACTACTTTTCCTTCCTGAATCTAATAACTTTGATTTTTTTTTAAGCTACCTCTTTATGTTGAGCTTTTTTGTGAATTTTGTATTTAATTATTTTTATGAAACTAGAAAATACTTCCTTTTTTAATTTATGTGTGAATCTATGACTTAAAGACCACAAGTCCTCCTTCTATTTAAAGTTTTTCTTAAAGGTCTTTTAAATTTAGTTAAAAGACTTACGCTTTTGAAGGAGCAGAATAATCACGCACTTAGAACATGGGTTCTACTGTGTGTACTGTCTGCTTTTAGAAGGGCCAGAAAGGTCTTGATTTTATACTAACCTCAGTTGAGGACATGACTTTTTGAGGGCAATAAAAAGTTTTGAGTTGGGGAGTTTTAATCAATTTAATTTATTGCCAATTAAAGAGCTTTTAGTTACTGGTTTTGGTGTTGAAAGAAAAAAATAAATAAAACACTTAAGGAAAACACTGCTGCTTCCTTCCAGACACCACTCTTCCTTCTCTCCCCCCATGCTATCTCCCACCCCACAGTGGTCTCCAGTTCCGTGGCTGCATGTTCCTTCAGCAGTGCAACAGGCAGCACAGGAGATTGGGATCAGGCTGTTGTGTTTGCTGTTCTTTCACTGCTCTGTGTTTCTTATGTAACTGCTCTCCTGTGGGTTTCTTCACCAGCCGCGCTCACTTTAGAGTTGTAGCTCCTCCTGAGTCTGCTCTCATCCCCTGCTTAAGCTATGATTTTCCTTTGGCATTTTTCCTGCTCAGCCATCTCTCCTTTCTGCTCCTCTTGTGCTGGCATGGTTTTATCCTTTTTTCCTCCTACTGCTATAGCACCGTAATCTTTCTTGTCATTTACTGCCCTTTCTTAAACATGCTTTTGCAGAAGTGCCAGAAACTCCTCTGACAGTGTTGGAGTGCAGTGGATCAGTGCCCACTGTGCCCAAGAGTCAGTGGACACTAACAAAACACAGGAGGATCCATTTGAACATAGGGAAGAACCTTTTTACTGTGAGGGTGACCAAGCACTGGTACAGGTTGCCTGGAGAGGTTGTGGAGTCTCCATGCGTAGAGATATTCAGAAGCTTATCTGGACATAGTCCTAGGCAGCCTGCCTTAGTAGTTGGCCCTGCTTGAACAGGGGGGTTGGACCAGATGACCTCCAGAGGTTCCCTTCCAACCTCATCCATTCTGTGATTTCTGTGTGCCTGTTGCTGAGCTGTCTGGGACCAGAGCAGGGCAGTCCGTGGCCTCTTCCCACATAGGAGACCCTGCAGCCCCCTTGCTACCAAAACCCTGACGGTTATGCTCAATACATGACTGTACAGGTTTTTCTTCAAATCAAGACCTTACAGTTTGGGCTGACAGTTTTTGTGAGTGGTAGTTGGTACTGTATTCCCTTCCTGTGTTGCTGGTGTCTTAGGTCAAGTAAATGAAACTCCTAAGGATATAATCAGACATTTATAGCCAAGTTCTGTGTCTGGTTACATTTTCATCCCTGCTGATTTCAGAAGACAGAACTTTAGATCTCCACTTGACCAGAGGAGCAGCCAAAGGGGTAAACTACTTTCTGGTCAACCCTTCCATCATCATGAAAAAATAAATCTTTGTATAGTCTCTACATCCTGTAGATCCTCATGCCAGCTTAATTTGAAACAACAATCAAAAGTCCTTGCTAGTTCAGAGTTGAGTAACAGGAAAGTGGGAATAGGGGGGAATGGATTCACTGCTTCAAACAAAAATCAAGTTGTATATAGTTGGTGTGTGTATTTTTAAATATTTGATTTGAATTACTTGAATACTGAGTGTTATGAGCCTTCCTATGTTAAAATGAGGACTGATGTATTTCAGAAGTACTTTCTCTTCTTTAACTGTATTAGTGTGCTGTTGTTAACTCAGAGTTGTACTGCTGAAAAGAATATGTGATCTGAGAAGTCACAACTAAAGACAGCGTAAGCTTTTCCACAATAGACCTTTTATGGTGGTATATTCATATGTTCTGTGAACAGCTGTTGGATCCATCTTTTTAAGATGTTCTTTGCCATAGGTGAGGGGCCATAACAAATGTTGAAATATTCAGAAAAATTGCACTTACCTATTCTGTTTTCTTAATGTATTTCCTATGCATACTGCCTTACCTGTATGTACTGTACTTCGCTGGAGGTACAAAAGGTAAATATCAGGTTCTTAATTTATAAAATGTAAATGAGTTTTAAAAATAATTCTGTAATACTACATATTTTACGGCGATACCTGTCTTCTGAGAGGGTGATGATGGTAAGCCCAGGTGAATTTAGTCAAAATTAATATCGATGGTCTTTACATTCTCACTTAATTTCTGGATTATTTTGATCATTTTAAATGTATTTTTTCTTTTAAGATTTTTGTAGAGGCTAACCTATGTTAGTAAGCCAACTTTTAGGTGATTTGTAACAGCTCTGATACTGCCTCTGACTCACACAGTTCATATGATGTCTTTGTAACTTATTTTGTGCCTTTTCTTCCCCTGACACAAAATATCTCAATAAAAACAAGCTCTTTTGCAACACTGCAAAACTATTCTATTGCACTATTTTTTTTTTTTTTACTTGTCTGACCCTTTTGTTTTGTTTTCTGGAGGGGGCTGAAGCTCTCATAATAGAATAGATATTTATAACAGACTCTGCAGAAGAAAATTGACAAGGTGGAAAGCAGGTCATTTTGGAATGGCAGTGCTACAAAGCGCCTGGGAAACTGGGACTGTCAGTACTAATCAATATATTCCACTGTATCTATCACAAATCATTTCTAACAAAAACCGGCACCCGTGGAATGTGAGAATCAATTTACTACTGGCTTCAGTTATGCTGATTGATGTTGAAAGACTGGAAACACTTTGCGGGGTTTAGCATAGCAAAAATGTCTGTGGTGGTGTAACGAACACTTGTACTGGTGGAGTGCCCAGGAACACTAGTTGGCACTTGACACCTCTTCTTTAAAGCGCTAAGCAAATGCACAAAAACTAAGGCCCTGTCCTCAGATGTTCTGCCTAAACATCTTGGCAGGGAATGGCAGAATTTGAACATTTGTCTTCATTACCTGGAAATGAGGTGATAAATAGCTTGACTGCATTTCTTGTCCCCTGTCCAGTGACAAAGAAAATACTGTCTCAATCTGAAAAACATGACTGTGGGAAATAGAGATCAGTGCTCTATTTTAAATTGCTGGGTACCAGAGCTTTAATACCTCTGTATATGCTTCAAAAAAAAAAAAAAAAAAAAAGTAATTTAAAGTTTCTCCTTGAGTAGCTAGTCCCTTGAGCATATGCTAAAGCACTTCATCTATCAGTATTTTAAAGTGTATATACTAAAGAAGTCAGGTGGTCTACATGATAAATAATATTACCAGACCTTGTATTACGTTGCATTTTATTCTTTGGCAGCATGGAGCTAAGCGCAATAAACCAGCCAGATGCCCTATCCGCACTTCCTGGGCACAGACCGCTGCTAAAGTCATCCTTTGCTCTTGTATTGCTTACTGCAAAAGAAAAATGCAATCATCTGAAGTATCTTTTCTGATCAATTTGCCATATGCTTTATAGAATCCCCTGAAGCTTTAAACAAGGTATTTTGAAGTCTTTTGAACTCCAAGTGTTTTCATCAGCAGCCTTCCTGGAATGAGTAATTAGAGTCTATGAAGCATACACCAGCATCCAAAATCACTTGTATTGTTTATCCCTTGATCTACAGTTACTGGATGAAGGCCATCTTTTGTTCTTGTTATACCTGATTCTTGTGAGCCTTACTCTTATTTCTGATACTTGAGAGACTTAGTATTTTACTTCAGTTTTCAATCTTGCTGCTGTTTCACCATGGAGGTGATTGAAGGCCCAGTTCTTCAGCTGTGTCTAGTATATGCTCAGCATAGTTCCACGCATAGGCATTCAAATTTGTTTTTCCTTCCTCTCCAGTATGTCTCAACTACAGAGCTAGTGGTTTAAAGGACTTGGTTGTCATCTACATGAGGATAAGGAGTGCTTCTGTAAGCAGCCGCTGACAAGGCGGTATGATCTGCTATACCCAAGGGCTGATGTACATTGACGCACCTTTCTACGCACCTTTCTTTTGAAACGGTTAACTTGGGCTGCTCTTAAATGCAGCTTTGCTTCCCTATGCTTTGTCTGGGAACTGGCTGTATCTTGCTGTAACTGGAGCTTGTTTGACTATCAAGCCATGGCGTTGTACTCTTTGTTGAGCCAAGATAAGGAAAAATAGGTGGAGAGACCAAGAATGGGGGAAGGGGCCACAGATTACATATGGAAGAACTGTGGTTCACATGGCTAGGAGAATTTAAAAAAAAAATAATAATTTTTTTAATAGTTAGTGTAGCTCTGAACTTCTTATTTGTTGTGATGCTTCTGTTGTCAGTAATTTTTCACACTGACAAGAGGAAGATGCTTCTGGAAGTCATCAGATGGGAAGGGTGGAATTAAAGTGCCATTCCTTGAAAGCAGGGACATTTTGAGACACGTGCTTGTCCCTTGCCAGTAACAGGCAGTACTGGTGTGGAGATGGCAATGGTAAGCATTGCCTACCAGCTGCCAAGCAGCTATTAGGCAAAATTACTTGGTTCTTCCAAACCACACCAGGCTCAATTTTAACTAAAGTTACCTTACTTCTGCTAGACTCAGCAGTGCACTTCTGAGAGACTCAACTCTGCCTTTTCCAGCATTGTCATCTTGCATCTTGTTGGTTACACAGAGACAAGACAAATACTTGTGGTCAAATTCTCTCTGTCTTGGTGAATAAAGGTCTCTAATCCTGATCTATTGCTTGTTTAAGAGCACCTTCAATGAACAACCCTTGCTGCAGGGAGGAAGGAGGAAACCTCAAATTCTTATTGATCAAATTTGGTAACAGCAGTTAATATAATGTGATACATGAAAAAGTGGTGGTTCATGCCACTTGCCATTTCTTTTTCTAGTAAAGATGACAATGATTCAGCTGACCAGATTTACCTCCATCTTGGGGAGGGAGGACGTAATAGGTACCAGAAAAATTGCAGCATTCCTTTTGATCTCATTTTGCCTTCCACAGTTCTGCTGCTGAAAGGTGGCTAAGATATGACAGTCCTGCAATCTGTTCTGCAGCTAAAACTGGGCAATTTTGTTCGTTTCTCTGCACTTTGTACAATCCATGCAGTAACTTGGCAAAACTACAATGGGGAGTGTCATGAGGTCTCATTGAAGGGAAGGCTGACTGATCCACGCAGATGGGATTACTCGGAAGTTTGCAAGTTCTGAAACAATTTTTAAAATCTGGTTCAGCCTTATTTTGATTCAGCTGTCGTTTGAGCCATGGACCAGATCCCAAAGCTGGAGTGCTCTGGTGTGTGTGTGGTTATTTATTATTTTTTTTAAGTTGTTAGCTTTCAGATGCTGCATCTTGCAATATGAGACTCCTGATCCCTAACCTGTCTTCCAGCTGCTCTGCTTACCAGCCATGCCAGGACAAGGTGGCACCTTTGCTAACATCGTGATGGAGCTGTCCTGTGGGTGTGCCTAACGTAAGCAGAGAAACAGGCATAAGCCGCATGCAGGCGCTTTGTCCAAGTGAAAACTACTGATAAAGGAAGTTGTTCAGTGTAGGGTAATTCCTTTCTTGATCAACTGCTGCTTCTTCCAAGAGCTCCTGTAAAGCTTTGACACCTCCCAAAGCTATTAGTAGCACTTGGATTTGGTAGGAATCCTCTACCTCATTTTGGATGGTGGGTGCACCAAACTTGTGCACCTCAGCACAAATCCTAGCAACTGACTAACACTTTCTCCCTCTTCCCCAAATATGAGGTGCTATCTTCCCAACTCTGGGCTCAAGTAAAAGTAGAAGCTGTTAGAGGAAGTATTCTGTCCACAGTTACATCAAGGAGCCAAATGCGAGTCAGTACGGAGCTCTCTTCCCTGACAGGAGGCAGAGGTAGGCTCCATCCTTCAGCATGCTTGTACTGCCCTTTGTGAAGATCTGCCCTGCCAGCTTGAGCCTGCAATGCTCCATTCGTGTTTTTTTTTTATGGTGGTGTTTTCCTCCTCTGCAGTTACTCTTGTTTTTCTGTAATAGTGAAAGTGTCCACTTGTACTTCACATACTTGTTTTTTTTCCTCTGATTTTAAACCTGCCTCAAGGCACCTCACCAGTTGTGCTGCATATACTGACCCATGGATGCAATTGCAGTGGGTACCAGATACCCACCCTGTTGTATATTGGTTATTAACTAGCAGTGGGAGTCTTGGCGCTTGTCCAGACTGTATTCTGTTTGGGTCAAGGTCTTGCTCTGCTTTGTTTGATACTCACTTTGAAATGTTTGATTATTACCTGGTTAAAGGAAGTGTAGAAAAGTCCTCTCAAGCCTCTGCAAGCCCTGCCAAAGCACACATTACTAATGCGGTGATTAGGACAGAAACTCTGAGTACTACAGCTGAAGTTGGCACCAGCTCTGGGTAAGTCACTTTTTCTCACCAAAGTTTGTTGCTTTCTTGAACCCTCCAACCCCACTCCTATCTATAAAATGGAGCCAGTGTGATTTTGCCAGATCACGGGTTATGTTCAATTAGTGTTTGTAATGATGATGCTGGACAGGGTGCATCTCTGTTGAAGACGGCGTGAAGATGTCATAGAGAAACGGAGAATTCCTAGGAAACTCATTTTTATTGTTTTGATCCTTGCATAGTACATAGGGAGGGTGAGCTTTTGGGATGCTGTGGCTTTCAGAAACAGCAGGCACAAGGGTAGGAGAAAGCAGTGCTTGGACATTGGCCTTTTCTCAGGGATGTTGAGTTGTTTGAATTGAGGGTCCGTTATTCTCTATAAAATTTTGAATTACAGCTGCGGCCATTTGGTCTTTTTCTCTGCTAGCCGTTGGTTTGTTAGAGAGCAGTGAACAGAGTAGAAGTTCACTCAGATGAGTTCTTTGTTGTCCCTGATAGCGGGAATTGGACTGAATGACCCTGCACTCCTATGAACGCTGTTCTGCTTCCTTTTCCCTTCTGACACAAACTCAGCATGGTGGTGACTAGCCTGGCCAAGCGACTTGTTCTGCATATTCCTGGTGCTTTTATTCCAGGTTTGTTTCTCCTCCCCCACTCCTGCTTTTATTGCCCTGAATCTGCATTTAACTAGTTCTAGCCCTAAATATCTACCCTGTGTCCTATCACTGCCTGGAGCAGATGCAGCGCAAATGATTGACCCTCTCCCTTTGGCAATTTGGCATTTACTGCACAAAACAGCCAATAAAGTGGAAAGGGTTGGGCAGCTGATTACAGGGATTAGCTTGACGCTGTATAGTTTTATGGTCTAAGATAGAGGAGGAAGTTTTTGCTTGAAGAATGCAACTGCATTCCTCCTCCTTTCTCCTGCTGCCTGTTCTTATGTTGACAAGTTTTTAGAAGTCGCCGACTAAAAAAAAAAATACGTATTTGCCAGACACAGCTTGGGCTGGAGGCTATTAGCTCATTTTCCAGTGACTGAAGCTGGAGTGTGTAGCAATGCAGGTCATGATCTGATCTGTGTAGAAATTCTCTGAAAAGACTTGACTGAAGCCTCCGTTGAGATTCTCTCTCATACGAGGCTGCTTCTCACTATAGTTTGTCTGCTGACTCTCTTGATCTGCTTTGTGGTACGTATATCATACTTCTAATAAAGTATCTCTTTTCTTGCTTCTGCTGGTGCGCTCATTCTTGTCTGTATTGTAATTGCTCCCTCATGGCAACTGTTTCTCTCAGGGCCCTTATACTATAGAGTTTCTTAATGATTCTCTCCTCCCCTTCCTTCTTCACCCCCAAAACATGCAGTTGCCTGGCTCTTTCCCTGTGCTTTTCTCAAGCTACTCCTAATGTTACACTGACAAATTCTTCCTTTATCCCATTTGCTTCTTCAGCTTCCCCTTTCTGTTCTCGATGCCATGTTAGCCTTGGAACACAACACAGTGTCCAAGTTGACGTATCCTGGGGATCATCACCTATTAGTTGTAAGTTTGATATCAATTACCTGTGTGTGACATGACACAAACTGAGAAGTTTGATCAGACAGCTTTTACAGTATGTTGTCCGTACCGCTAGCCAAGGTAGTACAAAATCACAGCTGCTTTAATGTTGTTCAGGCTCTTGCTGAACTCCTCACTCTGTTTTTTTCCTAATCTCACTCCCCTCCCATACAAATATATCTCCCAGCACTCAGAAGTAGCTCCCAAGGACCAGGCTCTTTGTGTCCGGAGACCCTTCTCAACTGCTTGCTGAGGCTGACCTGTTTGTTTGCAATAATTGTATTTTCATCAAGAGAGTGCAATAGATCATACGAGTACGTGTCTGTCATTGGCCTGTGACATATGAGGCCTAGTTTCTAGTTCTGGCTTCAATGAACACTTGTATGTTTTTTACTAGTCAGTCACTGGATGAAGCGCATAAACCGGGATGCCAGTGTGAGTTTGTGTTGGAGTGACTCTCTCTCCCAAGTGAGTTTGTGTTGGAGTGACTATTTTCACTTAGCACTGGTGACTTATTCAATTTGATTCCAACTGCCATAGACTCAAGCAGTAAGTTCTGAATTGGGTCAATTTGGACACAACAGCAAAGGGTAAAAATAATACAAGCTAACATTGTTTGTGCTCTGGAGGGCAGCCACGGAAAAAATACCAGCTCCTGGAAATGCTGTGTTCCAGTCTGATTCAGCCCCTCAGACAGAGCATCATTGCAAGCATGCTCCTTGTTTTGGCTCTTGTTAATCTCGGCTGTGGTCTGTCTGTCCCAGAGTTATCATGCCTCTAGATTCAATGTCCTTTTCTTGACAGCTGAAAATAATCAGTCTAGCAAGAGCCAAGCAAACCTATGCTGAGATCAAAAATGAGGCAGTTTTTTCTCACCTGCCAAGACTTACAGTGCTAAATGTTTTTCCAGTTGCACTATGCTCTGCTAAACATCATGTTTTCTCCAGATGTTGTTCTTCTAACCGTGTGTTTAAACCAGTGAGAGTTGCTTGGTATTGAGCATTTCCTTTTTGGCATTCAGGCCATTTACCTAGGCATATACATAAAAGTGCTGGAAAGGCTCCGGTTTTTCTGAATGTTGGCCACAGGTAGGTTTTCAAGATGGTGAGACATCCTGGTTGAAACAATAGATCAGTGGTTGTAGTCTAGTGATGGATAAAACATAGTGACAGAGGAAAAATATCCTTTGCAGATGTTTGGAAATGGTCTAATGAAATACTGTATGTTCAAATCATGATGCACTGAACTTAGGTACTATTTCAGTGAACTTCCAGAGGACAACACATGGATTTAGAACTCAAAATGCCTGTTTTCCTGCCCAACATCTCAATCAACTCTCCTGGCAGCCTCAGAGCTGGTGCAGCCAGGGCTCCCAGGTTCCTGCCCCGCTGCCACCCACTGGGCTGACCATTATGAACTTGGAAATTTCCAGACTCTCTGAACAGCTCACCACACTGGGTGCCAGTGATCTTGGCAATACCAGAAGCCCTGCTATATGATTTCTGTTTGCTACTCAGTGGCTCGCTTCTTAACAACAGCTGCAAAGGTGACTGAATTCTTGTGGATTTGCTATTTTGAAGCTGGTCAGTGGTGGGTAGCAGCATCATAATCTCAGCATTTTTCAGAATTTCCTGTACCCTCAGCTAGTGACAATGGATTCATCGCATTCTTTGGAAATGCTACGCTGCAGCTTGAAAAGATTCAGGTTGTAAATAATTTTGGATTTCAAAACTCTTACCAGGTTGAGAGAACTAATTTCTAGCAAAAGCTATCTGCCTTTCCCTGACATGTCCGGTCTGGCCACAAATGGAAAAAAGATATCAGGCTTGATAAACCACTGGACATGATCCAATCCTATGCTTAGTTTGGAAAGGTTATAAACCTTTAACTTATTTGATATGAAATGCAGGCCCAAGGCTAATGTGAGAACGTGTGGCAGTGAGAACATGCAGCACAGGCATTTGGAGCATTTTTGAGCCTGCCAAGTATTGATCGGTGAGGGGTGGGAATGAGTAGAGAAGCATTTCAATTTGGCATCCATATGTGATTCTGATGCTGTCACAGTGAATTAGCAGCGCTTTCTTTTCCCTCTAGTCCATCCCAGGCTTTTGTCATTGAAGCATCCCCTTTGCCTGTATCTACTTGTTAAAAGACAAAGTGAAAAAACCCAAATAAATTCACAGAACTTGTGGCCCAAAAAAGCCCGATTATGTTATACTAGTATCCTCTGAATGGAGACAGAACAGTACTGAACCATCACTACTAAAGACTGTTACAGCATAAATGTTATAGGGGATTCAAGCTATAATTACTCATTTTGTACAGTCGCTTAATCCACTAACGGGGAGAAATGGGGCAACAGTTTAAGAAGGCAAGAGAACTGTCAGAGATTGTTAAATCTACTGGGATGATTTGTTTTGGTAGTCTCTCTTGACCCAAGTACATGCTTCAGCTAATGCAGCAGACTTAATGCCTCTGGTAATTAGAGCAAGAAGTGATGGGTCATCATTAGCCTCTGCAAATTAAGGGTTGTATTTCATCTAGAAGGCAGCATCTTCAACTGGACTTATTTGTTGTCACTGCAGATCATCTGTGAGTCACAAGTGGTACGTTGGACTGACTCATTTGTGTGATTTAGTAGAGGGTTTTTAATACATGCTTACTGTTCCGTATGAGTAGTTTTCCTAAATAGTTGCCAAACAGCAAAAGCTACAATATTGGGTGTCCCCATACAGTTAATATTACTGTTGTTATCTACATGATACTGGTGATTTTTTTATCGTTGTACAGTTCACAGTTCAGATAATTTTTCAGTTGTAGGTTTGAAATATATTTGTTGCATCTACAAAACTGAAGAGGGAAGAAAGGAAAGCCAGGCAAGCATGGAGGCATCAGTAATTGGCAGCTTCAGAAGATACAAGAGCCAATCTAATACCATTCAAGGTATATATTCACAGAATGCTTCTATGTGTGTTTCCCAGATCTGCAGTCATATTCAGTTCTAGATACTGTGAGGATGATGTATCATAGATTCAGTATTTTTGCAGATAGTAGGAAATCCTTAAATCCTCTTATAAGAATACCAATAAGCAAATGAAGACCCAGGTACAAAGGAAATTAGCCACAAAATGAACTCCATTACAAGGTGCAATGAGGTGGGCACTGAAATAAAACAAATGGGGGAATTAATCTAGCTGAATCATTTCAGATGACCTTGGGCAGGTCAGCAGGCAGGGAACTATGACTTGAGAAGACCAAGATATTGAAGCGTGGCTTGAATATGCTTGAAAACAGCTGGATAAATCAATGGGTGCTTATCAGACAGAATTTGGGGGACTGTCTGTGGTCATCTAGCTGTGTAAGTTATACTGATAACCTCCTGAGGGACACAAAAGAGGGAATGAATGTTGCAGTGCCCTCATCAGGAACTGTCTGAGGGTGAGCCTCCCTCTCAGATACATGCCCAGACCCCAATGGGGACTTAAGCCTCTTTGAAAAATGAAGAGAAAAGAAAGGACTGAGAGGTGTCAGAAAGGTAGCCATTCTCAGTGCAGATGGGGATCTCCTTAGAAACAAGTATACTTGGGGAATTTAATTTTTTTAATTAACAGAGCTCAAAAGCTCTTTACAGGGCTCAGACCCACGATATCTGATGGATTGTGAGCTAACTAGAACTGAAGAGGCCTTTTCTGTTTGCGTCTTCATGTCCTTGCCTGGCTTCAGCGGGGTGCTTTGTATCTCCATGAAGCAGTTGTGAGCTTTTCCATCCATTCAGTCTATGGCTGGCTTGGCCATCAGGCTGACACTTGGGAGAGCTGGACGTGAACACGTGGCCCTGGCTGATACTCTGTGAAGACATTCCTGTGGCAGGCCATGGCCTCCCCTGCTCGGGGAGTGTTAGCTGTGCATAAGCTGCTCAAAAAGCAACAGTTAGCAAGCATTCTCCTTCAAGGAACAGAATATGCACCATATAGGTGCAAGAAAGTGAGACCCTTAATCTCCCCTTGCTTCCTAATACACATCTGAAGTTCTGGGTAATAAAGTAATGTATGGTAGTGTTAAGGATGTTGTCCTCTGTATGTACAGCTAGCTGCCTGAGGGGGCACAAGGGAGTTAATGTTTTAAGGACACACTTTGAACAGAATCTGACCATTTAAAATGCTCATTCTCCTCCCTTGCACACTTTGCTTCAATTTAATCCCATCCAGCCTGCCCCGACAAGTCCTTCCTAACCTATTGTTCCGCTCACCTTCTTTCAGATCCTGCCCTTTTTCTGGCTTCCCCAGGAGAGCTCGCATACACTAAAAGACAGCCAGGAAGTCTTGAAGTGAGCAAGGATGAAGTATGGTTCCCTAAAAATCTGGGGGCTCATCTTTTTTAGTGCCCAACTCCCATGGAAGCTGGTTTGGGAAGTAAATGCCTACATGTCTTTGTGAAGGAATCCCCAAGTCCCTCAGCAAAAAGACGAAGGCTGGGAGGCACAGAGTAAGGTTTGATTTGTAGGTTCTGGGGAATCAGGCATCCTGCAGGTATTGGTACTCCATTAATGTGCTTAGCGTTTGGCTGTTAATAAGGAACATCATGGAGGGTAACTAGCAACAACAGTGCCTGCCCTGAGGTTGCACCTGGTACCTACCAAAGTGCCGCCTTTTGCCAGCTACTGTAGAATTAGTAAATCAGTCAAGGGATGTCGAAGTTCAGTTTCCAGGGGGAAATCATGATTTTACTCAAAAGTGGAGTGTGCCTTCCTTAATAAGGGACACTTAGCAGCATGGGATCTCATCTCTGTGTTCTGTCACGCCCTTCCACGTGCTGATGTGCCCTTTGTTCTAAAAGCCACCAACCCTCACTGGATCAATGAGGCCTGATCGATTGTTTTTCCCTCTGAATTATCCATATGGGCTTGTTAGCTGAGCTGCTGGCAGAAAACAAGAGGCAGCTTTCTGTCTGTTTACTGTAAAGAAAGCAAAGCAAACTACAGGAGGGGACAGGCTGCGGGATATTTACTGTCAATACGGACGGAGAGAGAGAGGAGATATAAGGAGAGGGGAGGAGAGGGGAGCAGAGGCTGCAGACTGCAACTCAAATGAATTACCTGAGTGTAAAAATACCCATGCAGTTTCAGATGGAAAGTGGGTGGGCTGAAGTCAACAAGGGATAGCTGAGAGTGTTTAACAAATGGTTTAGTGAAGGGCTAGTGAAGCAGGGAAGTACTTGTGGCACACAGAATAATAATGCTGTGCACGAGCACACTGAATCTGCAGTGCAATCTGAAAGGCACTTCCAGATCTGCCCTCAGACAGAGCAGTAGCTGGGATATTTTCGTGTGTGCCTGCATGCAAGATCCACCATTTAAAAGTAGTAAGATGAACAATAATGCTTGAACTTGGAAAATAATAATTGGAGCTCGTTTTCCGAAGCAACTGGTTGTCACTGTTTTAACTGAGACCAGAAAAAAAAATTAAAAAATAGGCATACTTCCTTGCTTCTCTCTCTTCTTCATCCACAGAGGAATTAGGTGACCTGAGCTTCACAGCACAAGAAGGCTCTGAGCAGCTTGCTCTGAGTGTCCCTCTACTTCCAGAGGCAGGTGAATGAGTGAAGAGTGAATTTGCACTTGAGAGAGCAGCGAAGACCATCTTGCCATGAAACCATTCACAGATGAAGATGTAGAAATCTACATCCAGAGCAAGGTAAGGCTTTATCTGTCCAGATTTTCTGTCTCCCACACTAGGTGTTGATTCTGAAGGGTGCCAAACTTGACAGTTAGTTGC
The DNA here is from genome assembly GCA_013398915.1 of Dromas ardeola. Lineage (NCBI taxonomy): Eukaryota > Metazoa > Chordata > Aves > Charadriiformes > Dromadidae > Dromas > Dromas ardeola. The sequence continues at coordinate 156,598 of VYZM01007308.1, read as the reverse complement.
TTGCCTGCTGTCTTCATTTCTGAGATGAGACTGGATGAAGTTTCATGAGAACTGTATTTCTAATGAGGTTTCTAGGTTTCTGTTGCAGAATGTTATCAGGGATCTCAGCTGGTAGCCTAATTTTTCAAGGTGCTTGTCCTCTTCTTCTTCGGATGTTCTGAATTTTTGCTCCCAATCTGGAATTCCAGATGTGAGACTAGCTGTAATTGCCAGCATTTAATCTAAGGAAAGGTCCTTGCCTCTCTCCTTGTCCAGTGGTTTTGGCTTGACAGAAATGAGGCTGAAACCACACCAGGGATTGCCTCTAAGAAAGATGCATGTAGGAACTAGAGAGAGAGAGAGACAGATATTGTTAGAATTCACCCATCAGTCTGACACCTCAGCTAAGGGTACTTCTCTATATACCATGATTAAAATAGCATACCTCATTAGCATATGGAGGCTGGAACCATGTTTTCTATTTTATGAGATATTCCAGCACTCAATTTTTTTCCCCATTATGAAATTAAGTAAACCAGAACAAAATCATCAATTAAACAATACTGTTTAATAAAAGTAACTCTGTGAGCCATAACATTTTTTAAAGCTAACATGTTTCATTGCAGTAGTACTTAGCTAGTTCCTTTTTCAGAGTTTGCTTTCCCCAACAAAATGCAAGATGCTAAAGTGAAAAATCATTTCAAAATGGAAAACTGTAAGGCATTCTTTTCTGTAAAGGATGAAATATGCTAGTACCATGAAGGGGCTGGTAAGAAAGGTTTGTTTTCTCTGTGGAAGTGTTTTGGTGACAAGTAGGTATATTTCTGTGGGAACTTTCATTTTCAGCCATGCAGTGTTGTGCACTGGAAAATCATTCCATGAGAATCTGTTCAGTGAGCTGTAATAGTGAACACTTCTTTGAAGATTTATAAAGCGGAGCTACAAAGGAGGGAACAGAGGGAAGCCATGCACAGGAAGATGCTCAGATGACTGCCATAAGTACAAGGAACAGAAGCAGAGTGTAGTTACGTGAGGCTTATAGTTGCCAATGTTTTAGGTTCTACTGAAAGTCTGTTTTCTAGCAGCCTTCCATGGCTGGGTGCCTAGTTTCTGCCTGCTCCTGAGTCTTCTGTCCAAGTGAGGCTGCCTAACCTTCAGGCAGCCCCTGCTCTGCTTGTCAAATGCTGCCTGTTTTTGAAAATAGGTCAACCACCTGGTGCAATGAATCTCTATGATACCAGAGATTTCTTCCTTAAGCCACTCAGCAAAGTTAAAACTCAAGTGCATATGGAGTGGATGTGACTGGGTAAATAAGAACAAACCCGAATGTTCTTAACAATCCCCAGTAAATCTCAGTCCTGTTTTCTTCCTCCATAATAAAACCTTAATCGACCTTGTTGTTCTGATTTTGTGCATTTGCTTTGGCATGATTTGCGAAGTTAAGACCTGGTAAGGGGAATGTCAGTAGGTGGCAGAAGTGGCTGTCCAACAAAGAGCTTTTTCTGTCGCTTCTCACGACATGTCCATACTGGTGCTAAAGACATCTTAGATAAATGCCTTGGCTCTTCAGAAGCTGCATTCACTCACTCATCTTCTGTCTTCTGGTTTTTATGCCTTCCCGTTGAAGGAAGGTTATGTCTTCCAATAGCATGATTAGGGAGCTAATTGTGGTTAGCAACAGTGAGCACCATCTGTCACGTGCCCTTTCTTTTTATCCCTGATCCAGTGATGAGGAGTACATGCAGAAAGAGGTGTTTAGCGGTACCTCCCTTAACAGTTTTTTTGAGAGTCTATACTCTCTTAAAGATTTCATGACAACTGCTGCCAGTAGGTGATGAAGTCACAATTAAATGAGGCCAGGCTGGGTTGGATGGATTCTCCCAGGATACTGGAGGTGGTAGAAAGTGTTTCTAGCAAGTGCTCCTTAGAGAGAACATAGCATGAACGATGCATACAGCGGCACTCTTAGATCTCCGTTTGAGCTGACTCACAATGATTGTGTACTTTCAACAGAAGAAGTCTGGGGTTTGTGTCTAAAAGATCTTACAGGTGCACGACTTTCTCTACCACTTCTACCATTTGCTTGTTGGAGAAATCATTAGAAGTCTTGTTGAGCAAATCAAGCTTATTGGGCTGCTCTAAGGTGTCCTTCTGGCTGAGCCAAAACATTGCGGAGAAAATAGCTATAGCTACAGATGAAAGCTGAGATATGCAGGTGAAAATGAATATGGGGTAAAATTTTTCAGTATAAATTTTCTTTTTAAAAAAGTACACGTAAGCTAGATAAAACTGGTCTTAGGGAACAAGGATGAATTGGAATGAGGAGGAGGGTGAATTACTAGGGAAATTAAAGGGTATTATATGAAAATAAAGGACCATGTGTTGTTAACACAGCAAAGAATCAGGATGTCAAGGGTAGATGAGAACCTAGCAAAGGGAATATGATACTGCTGTCTGATGTATTTCACACTTGCAAAAGCTGTACAGAGTTAGTAAAATACCGTTAACTTTTTTGGCTGGGGGGGGAGGTATTCAAACTCTGCTCACCTTAGGTTCCATGTTAGTCAATTGCAATTCATCGGTTAATTGTTCTTAGGCAAGCACCAGTCCTTTTTAGTCCGTTATACGGTCCTGTTGTTGTGAAGAAGTGAATCTGTTTGTCACCTCCCAGGGCCTGGGGACACTTTTCAACACACTTGAGTGTTTTGTCTGAGAGTTCAACATTTGACATAAAGGTGTCCAAATTGACCTTTAATTAAGTGCTTGTCAGTGGTATTTCCTAAAATGGATAAGAGTGTTGCTTAGATGCTGAAGAAGATGCGAACCAAACGGGACACAGGAACTATAGAATAGAATCACAGAATGGGTTTGTTTGGAAGGGACCTTTAAAGATCACCTAGTCCAGCCTCCCTCGTGTGGGCAGTGACATCTTTCCTTAGATCAGGTTGCTCAAAGCCCTGTCCAACCTGACTTTGAACACTTCCAGGGATGGGGTATCCTCAGCTTCTCTGGGCAACCAGTTTTGCCTTCGTTGTAACATGCCTTCCTTATGCCTTTGCTTCCTTTTGCTTTGGTATTTGATAATAACAAAAGACTGTAGCAATTATGTTTGACTGTGGCGATTATGCTTGATTATTCACTTCAGCCAAGCTGTTAATGATTTAACACTCTTGTTTCATACCTGCAAATAGCCCAACTGGGGTTCTAGTTCTAGCTTCAGGTGGGTTTTCTTTTTCTGGTCTAGGTCTTTCAAAACTCCCATCTGTTTCTGAATTTTTTTCTTGCCTGCAAACAATGAGATTTAGTAGAATATCATGATGAAAAAGAAAAACCAAGAAGAAATTAAAGCAAAAATTGTGACTAAATGAGATAAAGCGTTAGGATGCAAAGAAGGACAGTAAACAGTCTTCATATCTCACTCTGCATTGGTAATGCTGGATGAATAAGTAATAAGGAATATGTTCATTAACTTCATTAACAATAGCTGAATCTCCTTCTCACTTTGGTAAATGTGTAAGGATCTTTGGGAAATATTTAAACGTCCTTTACTAACATGGTTCCTTCGTGTTCCTCCTGTTGAATTTCCTTGTTCGGATTTTGACCATCCCCTTATCCTCCATTCATTTTTAGTCATATGTGAAGATTCAGATTCATCTTTTATTTTTCTGAGTTGTCCATTCTTCACCTCGGTCCTTCCAATACTCAGAGCTTCCATTGAAATAATTTTCAATAAATAATTATGCTACTACTGCTTGAATTGAAGAACTGTCCATCAAGTCACACAAACACCTAGTCCCCAGTAGGACCAGCTTTGGAAAGATACTTTCTCACTATCTAGGAGCAGACTCTCATCTGTACTTCAGATATGAAGACAGTCTGGGTACTTTCAACATATAATGTAGGCATCTAAATACTGCCACATACATCTGCAGCCTGACTAATGCACAGAGTATCTGTAATTCTGTAAGTCTTGTCAGCTCTTGGAATGAAACATATCCTGGCTCTGAGAATGGCTAGTAGATGCAGGGGAATAACTGGGTATTTTGCATCAAAGGGATAAAGAATGAGACTGTAGCCGGTTGATAGCAAATTTATCCCTGTAATGAACTATTTCCCTTCCATCCAATGGTGTTGGCATGGAAATATCAATTAATGCTAAGCAGTCTTGAGTATTGGCTCTTCGGTGTTTACCAGCTGTGTCTCATGGTAAGTTTGTTGTACCCCACAGGGAATGACAAGTTTTATTCCCAGCACAGCACAGGCACAAATGTTTCAGGATGCTTTAAGCTGATTCTCTATTTCTTGCTGGAGACAATGACTTGCAGTTACCTGTAAAATGAAGTGTCTTCCTTGGAACTGACAGGTGGAGCGGCGACATTATCTGGTTTCCAAAGCAGTGGAGGAGGTGCAGAAAATCATCCAGCAACTGACCGCAGAAATCAGCTATAAGGCCACACGATTCCAGGCTATCTCCAACTCTGGCATTCACAATGAGAATATTAAGGTATGAACAATAGCTCTGATATACTCTCTGGCAGCTTGTAGGCAATCAGTAAATTATTTCTCCATTGTGTAAGTGTTTGTATGGACAGGTTCCTCACCCAAAACACCACAGACAATGCATTGACACTTCACTGTGGAAGTTCTGGTGACTGACTGGGTCATAGAGACTTACTCATGGGCATCTTACAACTAGAGGCGCATCGGAGAGGGCTGGGTAAATCAGGCAGAGCCTCTTTTTACAACTGCTGCTTTTACAAAGAGTGTCTATTGCCAGAGCTGTCAATCTGCAAGCAGAAGTCAAAGCTCTTTAGGAGACAGAAAGAAAAACTTGTACAGCAGTAACAGAAGAAGAAAAAGATGCTCATGCCTTCATGAGCTATGACTCATATTTTTTCACAGGTGGAAAACCTGTCAACTCACTGAAAAAATTTAAAAAAATAAAAAATCCTTCTTCCGCTATGAACATTAGAAAACTCCTTCAGAAAAATATGTTTTTTCTTGGTCATGGATTGGAACTTCATTTTTACTGGGAAGAATTATGCTTATTAGTGGGAGAAGTTAAATGTCTCCCCATTTTAGACCATCAAATACCAGAATATTAATGTCCTGTTCCAGCTGTGACAGGAGAAAAACCAGTTATTTCCTGTGACTACTTAACACAAGAATAACTAGTGTAAGGGTATAAAAAACAGTCATAGCAATGCCAACTTCAGATGAAAATGATCTTTTTCATTTGAACTAGTTTACATACTCTGGCTATGTCAACCCTTATACTAAAATGCAGACAGTTATGGATCAAAACACAGCAAACATGTAAAAGCATGAGGCAACTTTTGCAGCTGTCTAGTCTTGAAAGGGAAGAACTCCGTGTGTGTCAAGCTGCTGGACGGGTATGGAGGTAGAAGCAGAATATAATCATCCAGTCTGAAAGGCTCTGGGGACAAACATTCAGATTTATCTTTTCTGGAATTTCACGTATCCCAGGGCATGTGGCTTTGCCAGTAGGAATGACCACAGTGATATAAAACAGTGCCACATCCTGGTCAACGTGTTCCTTCGTGCCATAGTCTGCCATCCACCTCATGCTGGAACAAACCTGCTTGGCTATGAAGTCTGACAAGACCGGTGTCAGGGCAAAACCGCTGCTCTAGAGAACAAAGCAGAACAAAACCAAGGCAATCTATTCGGAAGAATAATTTGGTATTATGGTAGGCTGATCTGAACAACCTCTGCTTAAAAGGAATCCCCAAAATTTATTTTCTTAAAAAGTAGCAGATTTATTATTCATACTTAACCCAGTGCTATAAATCTGTGATAGTCACTCTAAGAGGGCCTGGGTAACTGTCCTGTAGGTATGGGGCAGCAAAGAATGGGTTAATACGAAATTTTTTTTGGCTTGGGCTGTTCAGCTTCCAAAAAATAGAATCTTTAAAATCACTGCCAACATAAATCAACATAGAGGAGACTTGTGTCAAAGGGAAAATTTACTATCCTGTGTTTAACTTTGCAACATCTTTTTTCCTGTCAGTTAAATTTGCAGGAACTTTTCAGAACTTTCAGCTTCTGATTTAACATGGTGAGGCGTCTAGATTTGTTGAGAAACTACAAGCCTCCTTCTAAATACACAGGGATGAGTGGGGAATATAGAAGAGAAGTCTTTAGACATTCAATATTTTTCTGTAACCACGGGGACAAAAAGTCAAAATCTTTAATAAAAAAATTTGAAATAAAATTCATATGGACCAAACTGGAGTATTTTATTTTTAAAACTTTTAAATTTCTGTTTTAGTTGTGGCCCAGCATTTTAGCAGCTGTCCACTGTGCAGGGTTGATGCAAAGGTTGTGGAGGCTTCAGTAAGGCGTAACGATCAGGTTAACATCCAGAGTAATTGCTAATACAGCACTGCCCAACGACATTGCCAAGTGTTTAACTCTGTAATCATGGGACGGGGGAGGGATTTTCCTTTAACAAATAGGCTCGAAAGAAGCTTGCAGCTTTGCTTTGTGAATGAATGACCTGGCACATGCTTTCTCTCTGTTCTGGGTACTGCTTGTTTTCCTTTCTGCTTCTCTCAGGATCAGCCAGCTTTACTGGCCAAGTGGTCAGCTATGCTTCGGGGGAAGCGCCCGTTCCACCCATCCATCCAGGTACAAAGTCTTCCTGCCACCTGGTGCCTGCCGGTCCATGTGCCTACTTCCTTCTTGCCCACCCTCTTCTCCAGACAACTTCACCCACCCAACCAATCCTCCCATGACTATTTCATCCTGTCTGCAAGAGATTTGCTTTTTTGATCAAAGCGTAAATATTTTATTTCTAACCTGCTTCTGCCTCCCTGGGATATCCTGGCCAGGATCACAAGAATGAGGCTGTATTTGGTATTTTGTATTTTGTAATTGGCCATAAGTTATACATCCCAGAATTCAAGGCTCTTATTCAATAGCCTGGGACTTGCTGGGGCCTGTGGTCTGCATACAGAGCGTAAAACCATGGTGTGATAGAGCATGGGTATGGGACTGGGAATTGTTTATGCAGAGGACACCACCTGCCCAGCTTTACAGAGCCATCTCCAGGCTTGTGATTTCTGGTGTTTCCTGGTAAGCACCAGGTGGAGGAGCCTTGTGAATGGTATTTGAAGGCACTCGCATAACACCTGCAGCTCTTCCCTTTAAAATCTGTTGGGTGCCAGTGTGTACAAGTCAGCATCTTGGTATGGGAAGGAAAGGTTGTTTAACTGCAAATGTGGTGGAGGCAGTAAGATGAGCAGGAACTGTATGACAGCCATTTTATTTTTCCTTATGGAGCCCAGCACTTTGTTCCTGAGCTGCTCACAGGGTTTCTCAGCCCCAGCCAACCTGAGCTGTGCATGTCAGCTTGGTCTGCAATGTCATCCTTCCAGTATCCTTCTGCCTTTAGGAGGTTTATATTTGTCAAAAGAAGGGCCATTTCTGTGCTTCTTGCTGGCCATCTTCTGTACTTGAAATCTCTTGCCAGGGAGCAGAGAAGATCGGCTGCTCCCTGTGGGAGAGGGAGTCAGGAGGTGAACATGACAACGTGGCAGCGCCTTGCCCCATGCCCCCAAGCAAGGCAGACCTAGGGGGGGCAGCTGGGGTCAGACGAGAGTCTGGATCATCAGGAAAATCTGTGCTGATAAGGCGGGTCTGAGGTCAAGCCAGGAGTGTACTCCTTTGGGGTCAGGTCAAGACCAGGCCCAGCGATGGTAACCAGGGTCAGATGTAGTCTAGCAATTGTCAGACAAGTCCATAGTGGCCAGGTAGGTCTGAAGTCAGGCTGGGAAGGCAGTGTGCAGGTAGGACAACAAGGTCTATGGCCAGGCGCAGGCAGAGCTGTCACACAGTTGAGACCAGCACTAAATGGAAGTGCCAGTCCCATTAAAGCCTGTTAGTGCCCTCAGGGCCCTGGCACCTCTGCAGTAATGTTTTAAATCAGCTGAGCTACCAGGAAGGCTACCAGAATGTTTTTGGTTAGCACAGGAGAGTGACAAGCATGTTTCATTCACCTCAGGTGTATCCACCTTCCAGCAGCAGCCATCACTTCACATCCTGCTTGTGCAGCAGCTTCGCCTTATTAATGCCAGTGCAAGTTAAGTTTGGTAGCAAGTGGAGTTGAAAAGCTTCTGAGTCAACACAGTAAAAGTCTGAAGGAGTTTGAACACCCTCTCTGGAACCATGATCGCCAAATGCTTCCAAACTAGTGTTTGGAGAGATGTCTGGCTATGCCCTGGGCCAGTATGACATTTCGTGGTATTTATGTCACCTTATTCACTCTTTGCAAATACTGATTCAGCACTGGTTTTATTGGAAAATTATCGTTCCCAAAGTGAGGCCAATTAATTGGCTTGCAAACAAGCCTGTTTGAGGGTTTGAGGTCCATCGGTTATTTTTTCCATCCTTACACTGTTTCTGCTTATGCTTATTATGAGATGCAGGTTCATACAGCACAGCTGGCCGAGAGCTGGATTTATTTCTGAGTGCGCCACTGCCTATGTAGGCTCAGGCACGTCACTTGCCTCACGTTTCTGTCTCTTAAAGGTCAGTGATGCAGAGTGAAACACTTTTAATATAAATGGGACGTAGCCTTATTTTACTAATGTCGGTAGTGAACTTCGAAAGAGATCCGAAAAGTACACTTTTTGCCATAGTTATTACTACTGTTGAACTCTAGGCTTTTCTCTAGTAACAATTCTGAGGTAATAACTTGCACTATTTTGTTTCCCTTTGCTGGATCTCAAAACATGCTCTCTGATATTTTCCTGCTCCTTGGAAGCTGCTAGTTACTACATCTCATGCAATCACAGACTAGAAATAAAAGGAATGGGGGAAACCATGGCAGGTGTGGTGGCAAGTCAGTCAGTCCGCTCTTGTCTTCTATGGACCATGGATGTCACATCAGACTCTTAAGACAATTTCCTTTTAGTCTGTGTACCTCCAGAGTAACCCTCAGACAGGCATGCAACAGGTCCTGGCTGTATTCAATTGCTCCCATCATACTGTGGCTTTTCCTTCTCTCCAAAAGCCCACAATTTTACCTATTACTTCCTTAACCCTCTTTTCCTTACTCCAGACTCATGGATCTGCCCTTGTCTCCTGTCTCAATCTCTCTGCACTCTCCTAGGTCTTAGCACCCAGCCAATTCCTCATCACAGTCCCTCTGCGTGGCCTGACCGGGTACAGGGAATGCCAGGTACGGCACTGGCGTTATTACACCGTGCATGGAGCCAAGCTCCTCTCCTCCGTGCGGGACCCTGAGGAATTGCACCAATGGCTAGAGGTGGAGCAGTTCTCAAAAAGCCTTCAGCAGTGGCATGAAACAGATGTGAACATCGAAGGTGATCTGGTTCCAGCCAAAGTCCTTATCGTCTTCCGGGAGCTGGTGGAGAAGTCGATTATCTCCTGTAACCTCTCCAGTGAGTTTAGTGGGGACAGGTATAAGGGGAACTGGCTGTCTTCTGCAGCTGATAGAGGGAAACCATCACACACACAAAGTGTTTATTTGGCTCATGTGATCAGAAGTTTAAAAAAAAACAAAACCCCTCCAAAATCAGGGAGCCGTTAGCCCATTGCAGTGATGCATGTAAACCTGCATTAAAGATAGAATTAAGTAGCTCTTGGGCTCTTCATACCCAAGATGTTGCTCCTTTCTTAGGAATTTGGGTAGGGTCTCCAGCAACATCCCCCTCACAGTTCAGCCAAGATGCAACTCAGATTTTCAGAACATTTAGGAAATTTGTTTGGGAAAAATCTTTTTCTATTACAGCACCTGCAATATAACTAGACTATCAAAGTAGATAGTGCAGGAAAATGGGATACAGGGAAGGTGCATAAGTTGGAGGAGAAAGTGCTTGAAGATGTGTATAGGGCAGATAATGCTCTGGGGAAACCTTAGCTGCCCATGCCCATTCCAGCATGGGGTGGTGGGAACTAAGTAGAAGGATTTCTACTTAAGCAAAGTGTGTTGGACAAGTGCTCTTTTTCCCAATGTCCAGGCTACTCCAGTCCTGTTCAGCAGAACTAGATGCAGTAAGTTTGCTTTCAGTCATGGTGCTGACCCCTCTGTGAGCAGTCCAAAGTGCCTGTTTATTTCCTGTGGCTATATGTACTGGAAGTGCTGATCACTGACATAAGGCAGTCAATGGTTCATGCAACATGCCTTCATAGCTGCAACATCTGTAGCCAGATGCTGCCTAAATAGTGATCCTCTGGCTTAATTCTTAGCATCCTAGAGGCTTCAGGTAGTGAACACTTGGCTTGGTCCAAGCTAAACCGTCTGTGTCCATCTTTTCACACTAAGATACTGTGATATGATCAAATCCAGACTGTGGTGCCCCTTCTCATAGCGTGTTTCCAGGATGACTTTACTCAGCAGCCTGATATGGGTCTTCTGTATTCCAGAGAAATAGAAGCCATTTCCACTCTTCCGATTGATTGCACTCTGAATTTTAGTCACAGGAGAAAACATGTTAAAATCAAGCTCAGCCAGATCATTGCATTCTTCCAGGAAATATTTGTTATCATAGAAATGGAAAGGTTGATGGGAATGAAATTTCACCATTGAAAGACCAGATGGAATGGGCTTGCATCTGAAGGTTTACTTATGTGAAAGTCATTGCGTTGAAGTGAAAACCTGCCATTGTGTCTAGCAGCAGTACATCGAGTTATTGAGCCAGGAGAGGTACTTCCAAGGGACCCGGGGAGTGATATTTGGGCTGCTGATTCTGATGCCTTTTTTGTAAGGCCAGCTGGGAGAAGCCTGACACAGGGGAGATAAGATGAAGTCAGGAGAAGTAATTACCATTTTTGTACATTTCTGTGAAGTGAACTTCCTTCATCCCACAGCACAACTAAAGTTACAGAAAAATTTCCCTGATTTCATTGCTTCCCTATTTTTTAATTCTTTGAGCACCAGCAAACCCAGAGTTTTTGAGGTGTCTCACTTTTCATTGGTGGAAAAATCGGTAGTGCAATTGTGGTGCTTTTGGAAATGATGTGAATGTATTTACATGCTGACACAGCAGTTGCTCTAATGCTTTTCAGCTGCTAGGGATCCCTGCTGACTGCTTGGGAGCAGTACAGTTCCTGTTTTGGTTCCAGGTTTGGCTCAGCAGAGAAATAACATGGCAGATTTTACTGAGAGTTATGAAGTTCGGGTTGGGATGGGCTCCACTATTTGCAAGGTAATTCACCCCTGCACTTCCTGGAGGAGATGCTAAATTAACCATTGGGAGTAGGAAGATATTTCTTCACTGAGGGTAGATGTTCATCACCGTCCCTTCAAGTCTATTGCGCGGGCTCCTTGTGGAATCGCTCCTTAGCCCATGCCAGTCAAAATGAGGTGGGTGAACACACTACTATTTAACCTGTTTATGTTAATCTGCTCTGTGTTCTAAGAAGCTGGTCATAGGATTTAAGAGGACCCACAGAGGAAAATAAAAGCATGGTAACTGACTGTAAAATTGAGAACTTCATCTTCTTCCTATCCTCATTTCCCCGGGTAGATTAAGATGATAAGTTTTTTCTTGTATTCTGCTTATGGCACTGAAGAGAAAGTGTTAAGATGGAACAATAGAACTGCAAGGCCCTAGGCAGCCCTTTGCTTGGCTTGTGGAAAAGGACCTTTTCCTCATTATTATCTTCTCTTGCTGTTCCTTCACAGGTAAAGTGACGGTGCTGGAGAGCTTCAGCTCAGTGATCCGGGTGGCTGTGGAGACATCAGAATCCCAGATTGAGGTGGAGCTGGTCCCTGCAGTGGAGATTCCAACTTGCTGGCCCAAGAAAGCCCGGTGGCCTCGTTGCCTTAAGCGTTGGCCTTCCCAGGAAAAAGTGCAATGCATCAAGGTGAACAGTATAAAACGCATTACTAACTCCGTGCTGGAATTTACTTCGCGGATGTCTGACAGTGGTTTCCCAGTTGAAGGCCTTGCATGGTGATGGCAGGCCACAGCATGGTTGGAAGGGTGTATTCTCTAGAGAAACGATATTTCAAAGTATTCTGTCAGATCTTATTGGGATTTTTTTCCCCTCTTATGGTGATGAATTCTATGGAAGAAAAACTGAGTTAAGTGTTTATTGCACGAGTCTCTTGCACACAGCTCTGCCTGTCTAGCTCAGTCCTGACACACATCATTCTTGCTGTTCTGCTCTGCCTCATGTAAGCCTTCTGCACGTGGGTCACTACCTTGCAGTTTTCCCTCCAGCCTAACCCCATCTTTCCCTACAAAGCTCATGGCTGGATTCTGGCACTCCAGCTCAGTCCCAGCTGCCATGATCCTGCAGGTCCAGTTATGCCTTCCAGTCCTGCTCCCCTCTCATGCACAACCTGCTGCTCCATGGCAAAGAGCCTGCAGAGTTGTGCCTCTGCTTTAGTAGCACTGCTGGTACTGCACCTGGTGGATCTAGAGCTGGATCTGCCAGAAGTAACTGATGTCAGCTCATGATGAAATAAATCAAATTGCACAGTCATTTGACTAGGAATTAGGATGGGAGCATGACCCGCGTTTGCTGCCTTGGCTAACCCTGTTTAGAATACAGTGCCCCATTTTGAGAGATGCCAGACATCCTTTTTGTAACATTCCTCTGCATTGCTCAGAGAAGTTTGCCTCTGATCTGGTGTCACACTTCCCTTTTTGACCACAGTCACTTGGTTTCGACCTTTTGGCCCGCTCCAATTATCACTGGCAGCTGTGCTTCTCCCGTGCTGAGCATATACTTATGGAAGGCCTCGATGAAGATGGTGGTTGTCGCATGAAGTGCTTCAGGGTCATGAGGCAGATGAAGGAAGATGTCTGGTGTGCTGGAAATAAGCCTGTCATCACAGCTTATCACCTTCAGGTAGGCATCACCGTGATACCAAGATACAGTCTCAGTATCTGCTGCAGGGGCTAACATCCAGTAATGTCAAAATATCATGGCATAAATCACTGTAGCATCTCCTATGTAACTTCTAAGGGAACTGTCAAAATTGCAGTACCATTTCATTGCCTTACAGTAGCAAGAAATTCAGTAAATCTATGTCCCAAACTTCAACAAGAACAAAAGTCTGTAGGAACATTATGCTTGCAGCAACATAAATAACGTTAGAGTTGAGGCCCCTGCTCTGTTGTGACTTCACATAGGCATTGTAATACTGTCTTTAATTGCACAGTTACTTCCTGCTTCTTGACTGTCCCAGCCATTCATATCCATCTATCTGTCTGATGGAAACTTGTGTGTTTGTCTTTCTGGATGTGCAGCAAACAAAATTCTCTTAGGTGAGCGTTATTTCACGAATGAGGTGCAAACTTGACTGTTCTGGTGGTTTTTTACCTGGAGTAGGAAGGGAAGAAAGAGATAAAGGGGTGGCAGCATCCTCCTTGCACATACTTCAGGGTTCAAGATGGCTTCACTTTACAAACAACGTTTGCGAAGAAGAGACAGAAGGTTTGTCCTATGTCCACAGTTGTCTTATGACTGTGTCCCCACCCCTGAGACACTGATGGACCACAGGCAGAACCATTTATCAGACAGTAGAGCAATCCTGTTTTCTGAGTCTCCATCCTCCTGGAGCTGCCAGGGAAAGGCTGTTCTTCTCCCACCTTGAAACCTCAAGCTGCCAGGCTTCCGCAGTAGTTACTGATCTTTTGGTGTCCAAAACCAGATGTGATGCAAAGATTTCTCCTAAAGAAAAGGTTGTGACCACCAAATGCTGTTATAGTCATGGGACTAATCTGAGTCAAGAGGGAGGAAAAAAGAACTGACTAGGCTGGTTATAGCTTAGCAGAATGCAAAACTTCTCAGTGCCTCTGAGAACAACCTGGTGGAGATAGGAGAAAGTGGAAAACCATTTAACCATTAGTAACGATCTCTTTCTCTGGCTGAAGAAGAAGAGATGCAGAAAGTGCTGTTGCATGGACTCTTGATCAAAATAAAAAGCTCTTTAGAAGCTCTTCAGTTCTTTACTATAACTGTACTTCAGGCTTTTACTGCAAGAGAGGATTGGTTTACCAGGTAGAAGGAATGCTTCAACATTACTTACATTAAAAAAAAAAAAAAAAAAAAAAAGAGAGAGAGAGAGAGAGAAACAGTCAGTGGAGAAATGAGCTGCTGAGCAGAGGCTTAGTGTTAGGTTTCTTCACATTATTAGGTTTCCACTGTCTGAGGTATCCAACAATTATTATTAAACAAGACTCCACACAAAAAAGGCCCTCCATGACAGAGAAAATCCTCCCCCCGCAAGTTGTGAAAGCCTTGGAGGACTAAGTAAATGTACTCATTATGCTCACCTCCATAGGAATGAAGTTCGAAATCAGAAAGTTTGGCAACTGACTGGAAGAGCAGCACTATTTTCCTTGCCTCCAGAAACTTAATTGCAACTGCTGCCCGTGGATCTTGCTGAAGTAGTTTTAGTGTGATGAAAGATAACTGCTCTGCAAATCTCCAAGGAGTAGCTCTTGCAGAGTTACAGCTTGAATTCCTCACCATGCTGTTTTTTCACTGGCAACATTAAAAAAAATTCTTTGCGGTTACTGCAGCTGCGAACAAAAAATTGTTCACATTTGAAAAGCTGTCTGAGAAGAAATTCCACAGCACTACAAATATTGCAATGCCTACTGGAGGAAAAAAACGAATCAGGCAATCCAGAATAGTGTGGCTTATTTTGATGAAATTCTGCCTCTGAAGAAGCAGTAGTTCAGCCACATCTCACAGCATCTGTGGGTCCCTTTTCGGATTGCTGAATCTGCAAAATAAAATTGGGAGTCAGAGGGCAATGAGGAAATTAGCAGAATTATTTAACCCAGGATGGATGACTCTGTACTTTTAAAACTGATTTTGGGTTGACCAAGGCAGTCAGTATGGCTTTTTTGGTACGGTAAACGTAAGTACCTCCAGAAAATTCTTCTCACTCATAGGAAAGTCTGTAAAAATGCAACATGGGCAGCATAAAAGTAATACTGTAAGATCAATAATCATGGGCATTTTGTTATTATAATTATGGATTTCTCAAATGTAAAATCACGTAAAATAAACTTGTGGGAATAGAACATAGCACGTGCTGTTAGTATCATGTGTCAGAAAAACACAGGCTGCACTTGACCAGAAAGCATGCCCTGCACCTGCAATAGTTGCTTGGAAAACTTGTTTGGGATGCAGATCTTTGTGCTTCTTCAATACAAATACAGCTGAAGCTAACAAATAATTATGTTAATCTGGTTATTCTTCTCTACCTCCTTGCACCTACTGGCTTCCACACTTGTATAATAGGCCCTTTGCTACAGCCTAAAATGCCTGGCATTTCTACAGAGGCTCCTGCTGGAGGATGGCAAATAGGCTAAGATTATTTTAGCAAGACCATTTTCCTTGGGCTCCCGGCCCAGTCAATGGAGAGGGGCTCCTCTGGGGAGAGATCCTAGCCAGGCATATCAGAGTTGCTCTGCCTGATCCCCAGAGGAGGCTTTAGCTGTGATCCCTCCATCGCAGAAATGTTAACGCAGGGAGAGAGCAGAGCAAGTCTCTCTGATTTCTAAGGCTGTCAGCCATTTCCCAGCACTAAAACTGCCTTAGTAAGCTGTGTGAGCCCTCGACAGAACCTCTAACACCTCTTCTCTCCCATCTGCTTCTTGCAGACAGTGCTATTCTGGACGTGTGAAAAATACCCACGCACCAAGGATTGGCGCTGCTTCCCTGAAGCCTTCCTGAGGCTGGTGCAGAAGCTGCACAAGTGTGTAAGCCAGCACTTCCTCAAGCATTACTTTGTTAAGAACACCAATCTGCTCAAATATGCCAACACCAGTGACCTGGACTTGGTGGCCAGCAAGCTCGCTGTCTTCTTGGAGAACCCTGTCTTCTGCCTGGACTAAGGCAGGAAAAGGCCTCCTCACCCCAACCCTGAGCAGATCCCTCGCCTCCTCTCCCCACCTGCGGTTGTTCTTCGTGTCCTTCCAGTACATGTTGCAGCTGGCTTTGTAAGACAGTTGGCACATGCAGCGTGAAAGAGAAGTGTCAAGCTGGCAGCAGTGGGTGGTGAAAACTGATGGGAGGTATCGCTTGATGCCCAGCTGATCTAATTTGCTTTCAACAGTGACAGCCTGCCTGGAAGCTACAGCCAGTGAAACCCAACTTTCTGTGTCAGTCAGAGCAGGCAACTGCCTTGTTCTCTGTCTTTAGTCTTGTGGCACCTAAGCAGAACGATGGTGCAGGGAAGTCTCGCTCTGCTGCCTACCCGCCGTGTAACCTAGCACCTGTATTTTTGCTGCCTCCCCCTTTCTCACAAGGACAGTGGGTTTAATTCCCTGCTTGCCTCACAGGCCAGCTCTGCAGAAGAGCAGAGGAACATTTCTGAAATGTACTGAAGCTGGAAGCTTTCTCAGAGGCACTTTGATGCCTCCATCTCCAATTAAATGGGATCCTGCTCCACCACGAAGATAGCCATGCAGCTAGTGTTAAATAGCTCAAGGGAAGCAAGAGGAGGAATGGTGGTTTTTGCCTCCTCGTTTTTCTCTCCTCTTCCACTCTTCTTCCAGTTGCTTCAAATATGTTTTCCTCATGTTTGCCTTTGCCAGTTGTGTTAGTGCCATACAACCAGGGGGCTTTGCCAGAGCAGATTTCACTCCCACCCCTGGCTCCATCCAGCAGGCTGGAGGAGAAGCAGGTCTTTCCCTAGTTGTTCGCACCCACGTATTTTTGGGTGGTGTACAGAAGGATAATATTTTTCAAAGGCTGTTAGGTCCAAAACCCCCAGTGCTTTTAATATTATGGATGTTTAAAAAGAAAATCAGCTTTAGTGTTTCAAAAGAACAGAGTTCTAGAATGAGTATAAAGAATGTTGGCTTTAATGTTATTAAATCATTGAAACTAAACCAAAGTGGGCTTTTTTTTTTTCTTGCACTTGTGCAGAAAAGTAAATAAGTATCTCCTTTGCCAAGGGAGGTGGGAGAGGTAGGATTTGCAGCCCATACTCCAGGAAGCCGCTGCAGTGAATGGCCTGCAAGATGACCATCCGTGGCAGAGCATCTCCCCCTTGTGTCAAATTGTGGTCTAACCACGCATCTTCAGCACAGCCTCTGCTTTCTGGCTTGATTTTGTACGCGGGAGTATGTCCACAAGTCTATGGGGCCTGATGGGATTCACCCTAGAGTACTAAAGGAGGTAGCAGATGTTATGGCAGGATCCCTCTTGATCATATACCAAAGATTTTGGGAGTATGGGGAGGTCCCTCCTGACTGGAAGCTAGCTAACATTATTCCAATCTACAAAAAGGGTGTGAGGGAAGACCCAGGGAACTACAGCCCGGTTAGTCTAACCTCAGTTCCTGGAAAGATTATGGAGAAGATTTTACTGGGTACTATTGGAAGGCTTTTAAAGAACAATGCAGTTATCAGGTACAGTCAACATGGGTTCACAAAGGGAAAGACCTGTTTAACTAATTTGATTTCCTTCTGCAATAAGGTCACCTGCCTAGTGGGTGAAGGGAAGGTGGTAGGTGTAGTTTTTCTGTATTTTAGTAGGGCTTTTGATATTGTCCCTCACAGCATCGTTCTGGGTTCATGGTGTGCTGGGTGAAGAACTGGCTGAAGGGCAGAGCTCAAAGGGTTGTGGTGAATGGGGCTACATCTGGCTGGCAACTGGTCACCAGTGGTGATCCTCAGGGCTCAATTCTAGGGCCAGTTCCATTCAATATATTTATCAACCATCTGGATGCAGGAGTTGAATGCACCAGTAGCAAGTTTGTTGATGATACCAAACTGGGAGGTGCTGTAGATTGGAGCATTGGGCTAATGATTAATGGGATGAAATTTAACAAGTCCAAATGCCAGATTCTGCACCTAGGATGAAGTAATGCCAGGCACAAGTAGAAATTAGGAGAGGAGGGCTGTAGAGCAGCCCTGCAGAAAGGGATCTGGGGGTGCTGATGAGCAGCAGGCTCACCAGGAGCCAGCAGTGTGCCCTGGCAGCCAAGAGGGCAACCCGCATCCTGGGATGCATCAAACACAGCATCACCAGCCGGTCTAAAGAGGTGATTGTCCCACTGTGTTCAGCATTGGTGAGGCCTCACCTGGGGTGCTGTGTGCAGGTCTGGGCCCCACGATTTAAGAAGGATGTGAAGGTCCTTGAATGCATCCAGAGGAGGGCAACAAAGCTGGTGAAAGGGGTGGAAGGAATGTCCTATGAGGAATGGCTAATGACTTTGGGCTTGTCTAGTTTGGAGAAAAGGAGACTGAGGGGCAACCTCCTTGCTGTCTGCAGGTTCCTGAAGAGGGGGAGTGGAGAGGGAGATGCTGGTCTCTTCTCCCTAGGATCCAGTGATAGGACATGTGGCAATGGTTCAAAGCTGCACCAGGGGAGATTTAGACTGGACATTTGGAAGCATTTCTTTACCAAAAGGGTGGTCAAACACTGGAACAGGCTTCCTAGAAACGTGGTCGATACCCCAAGCCTGACAGTGTTTAAGAGGCATTAATAACGTGCTTTAACTTTTGGTCATCCCTGAGGTGGTCAGGCAGTTGGAAGATGATGATCATTGTAGGTCCCGTCTAACTGAAATAGTCTATTCTACTCTATTCTATTCTATTCTATTCTATTCGCTTCCTTACCCTTCACCAAGTGGAGGAAGAGGCTTTCTTCTACAGTTACTTCTTTAGCAGAGAAGATATGGGTCAGGCAGGATCCCAGCTGTGTGGTTGCTCTTGCATTGGTCTCCTACATTAGATCCCACTGGTGTGCAGACCTGGCCCTACCTTGAAACCAGCACCCTCTTTGCTCAGGACCTGGGAGTACCCTCCAAGTCACCTTTCCATGTGGGTAATGGCCTCGTGTGGAACTATTTTGACAGGTCACTTCTGTTGCTAAACCTTTGTTCTCCAGGCTTGTTTCTAAATGGGGCACAAGCAGCAGTTTCGTGATGACACCCCCCGTTAAAGCATGGCTTTCCTGTTCCTGGCGAGCAGAGCTGTTTCGGTAAAGAGCAAAGAGATGCCAATCTGCCGAACAGAGACAGGCAGCTGTGACTATGAAATAATGTCTCCTGTTTCATCTTGGTTTTGTCTTGTGGTTGAAGGGCTAGCTGCCGAAGTTGGAGGAATGCAAAAGCAGTTTGAAAGGACAGTGAAAAATGTTCAGGGCTCATAATCCCAAATTCGATATTTTAGGGCCCTTGATGCATGATCCATTTGGGATTAGTTGTAGCTGTTGAAGAATTTATCTCACTTTGTAGCCAGGGG
Source organism: Dromas ardeola (assembly GCA_013398915.1). Taxonomy (NCBI): domain Eukaryota; kingdom Metazoa; phylum Chordata; class Aves; order Charadriiformes; family Dromadidae; genus Dromas; species Dromas ardeola. The sequence continues at coordinate 137,405 of VYZM01007308.1, read as the reverse complement.
GGAAAGTGTTTCAGTGGTGATACCTCAACTTAGCTGCAGCTGTGTATCAGAGTCCTCGCTTGCTGCGGTTCACAGCTTGCTATGAAGTGAAATTGTGGGCACACACCGTGTGCCGCAGAGCCCCGAGGTGGAAGGTGCTGCTGCTCTGCCAGGGCGGCCGCCTCTCGCAGCCAGGAGTGAATCAGCAAAGCCAGTAAGTAAGCACAGAACGATGGATCCCTGCTTTGAGCCAAGTCTAATCAATTTTTTTCTCTTTTTTCTTGTTGATAGACAGGCAAATGCATTAGCTAGCATATGCTGCCGCAGGAAATATCATCATGACCATATAAAACTAAAGATCTGCCCCGGGGGGGTATGTTGCTACTGACCACAAAGGCACAGAACGATCCCCAGCTTTTTCTCCAGAACAGCAAGACATGACACAGCTGGCCACTAGCAAAGGGTGGGGGAAAAGTCTTCGAAGGAAGAACTAATATGTTCATTGAAGTAGCTGAATACAAGAAATAATTCCATCTCAGAGAGAGGTTGGGGGCATACTGCAGACATGATCTTACATCATCTACTTCAGGTCTGGTTGGGTGTGTGGGTTTTTTGTGAGGCAGTTTTTTGTGGTGGTGGGAGAGTTGTGGAGGAGGTCTCTGATAAAGAAAACCTTGCCAAATGTACTTGTTGCATATTTTTATCACAGTAAACTTTCTGCAAATACCTTTTCACTTACACATCCAGCCTGATTGCAAAATCATGCCCTTCTCCCAAAGTTTTCCTCCAAAAAAGGATATCATGATGTGTTTTGGCTAGAGAATAAGTTTTATCTTTCATATTTTTGTTTTTCTTTAAAATGGTAGTATCTTCACAAATGCAGACTTTCTTGAAATACATAAAATTTAATCAAAAACTCTATCTTTGTTCAGAGCACCTGCAACCAGGTCTAGTGGGAGGTGTCTCTGCCCATGGCAGGGGGGGTGGAACTAGATGATCTGTAAGGTCCCTTCCAACCTAAACCATTCTATGATCTGGAAGGAATGCAATGACCATTCATTCTCTCTCTCTCTTTAATTGCTTTCATGCATATTTGCTGAGTCCCAAAGGCACTATCAGGGAAAGAAGAAGAATTCTTGACTTTCATAATTTCTTTATGGTTGGCTGTGACTTTTTGCTTTTACCTCTCAAGTTTTGCTTTCTCTCCTTAACTGAATTATTGTCTCTAAAACAAGAAGAGGTAACCAGTGGCTGAAAGGGAACTGTCTTGCATGCATGTGAGGCACAGCGCTCAAGAACAACAGGCATTCCCAAAGCATTCGCATAAGCAAAGGAGGGAGACATTAAAACGTATATTTGTGATGAGACATGGGGTGCAAAGAGTGTTTACAGAAATCCTCTGTTCAGGAGACATGAAACAGCGACTATGAGAGAATTTCAGCTGACTCATGGCTGAGCTCTTGGCCACCCTTGCCTTTGCACAAGGTGATGGCACTCGGGCTGAGTGCTAACTGAGGGTGTTTTTGACAGTATTTGAAAGGTAGCTTGTTCAAGGTAGCTTGTTGGTAGCTGCTAGCTGGGCAGAAGAGGTGTGCGTGATCCTCACGGTTGAGCCACGTGCTGGGGCCTTAGCTGGGATGAGGGATGCTGAGATAGCCCATGGTGGGTGCTAAGGGCCTCCTTACAGCTGCATGGCATTCTCAGCCCTCACCACAGACACCATTGCTGCATCTGTCAGAAACTTCAATTAGAAATACGTTGCTCTGTTACCATACAAAACCTTACAAAACTCGTGATGTTTTAGTCCTTTTACATTGTCTGCCTTTAAGTCACTAGAGGGCAATGTCTCTCTCAAACACGCACACTGATCCAGGATGTCGCTTGCTCTTAAAATCAGTGTTTTGTTAGTTATCACTGAACTGAGACAAATGAACTCGATAATTTAATGCTAAATTCTATTGCCAAAAAGGAGAGAAGGAAAGAGACCATGGGAGAGCTTTCTAATAAATAGCAAGACTTGGGTAAAAAGTCTCTAGCCTCCGGGAACCGCTCCAAGAGTCAGATTATGGATTTATTGCTTTCTGCAGCAAAAGATGGGCTTTGAGTAATTCCCAACAGCCTTGGTTTGGGGAGAGCACCGACAAGCAAAGTGCAGGCAGGGTTCTGGGAAGGAGTGAACTTGCGGGAATAGCCACCACCCTGCTCCATCGAAGTACGTGTCCTGCCCTCTCTCCACAGGGCTGGGCCATGGGCCCACTGAGAAGGCAACGTGACCGTGACTCCCACGTGTGCCTGCTTCCCAGGCACCTGTCTCCCTCTTTTTCTCCTTCTTCCCCCCCTCAAGAGAGACTTTCTCTGAACAGGTTTTCTGATGCCACCCCTTTGGCTCTGGTAGGAATGGTCGTTTCTGAGTGCACATCGTCTATCCTTTATGTCACGGGACCCAGGTGTACACAGAAATTATTATAGACCATCTACCCCCCCCTTCCCCCCCTGCGGGTTATGCTCCATCTTTAGTTTGGAGTGGTGCCCAGCAATGAAGTTAGAGGACCTTGCAAACTACATTCCCAGTGGGAGCAGCCTGGCCTCTCTGAGCAAAACTGGGGCATGGACAGTGATAGATAAGATAACAGGCTAATTCTGCCTTCACACTAAATATTTTCTCCTTAGCAGTGCTAGCATTGCTGGTTTTGAGGATAAACGTATTTTTTATTATTTTTATTACCCTCCACCCCCTCCCCCAGGACTCTCATCTGAGGCCCTTGCAATGTCACAGGAGATCGTGACACAGCACCAATGCTCAAAACATGGTAAGAGATCCCACTCGCCCTATCAGGCCAACCTTTGCCGTCGCCATAGGAGGTGTGTGGTGCCCTTGACCTCTTTGGTGTCTGACTTCTCTGGCTGGAGGGATATGTGCAGTGTCAAAGGAAATTAAACAGCTCCAGGTAGCAAATGTATTTTAGCCTGTTCTGACCCATTCCGTCGCAGCACAAAGAAATGGAGAGCGCTTTCGTCATGATACAGGTATTTGCCAGTTCTGCTCCAAGCAACGCCTTTGGTCTGAAAGAAAGGACAGGATCAGAGCCTGCCTTTGAAAGCATCTCCTGGATGTGTGGTTAGGAATGCACAGATGCTACCAGAGACCAGGACTGTGGAGAGTGCAGAATGTATTTTCCACAGGAAAGAGTCTCTAATTTACCCTTAGCATCCTCACAAATAGAAATTACAAGGAAATGCATCAAGGAAAGAATTAATCAGATTGAAAGGCTTTGTGGTAATTAGGAAAAAGAATGGCATCTTCTCAGACTCCCCTGGGTGGTGGTAATTACCAGCTGCACAACTGTGGCTTGTGCAACTTAAAGTTTTCTGAATTAAAAAGCTAAATATCTTCTTGTTTCCTTTCTTAGAGAAGCCACTCTTGGAATCGGGCAGCTACACAGGCCAACAGCTCAGAGAAACGTGCATCGAGCCTCCTTCAGCCTGGCAGGGCACCACTTTACACGTGGGGTGGTCCAGAGCCTGATCCCAAGCCATGGCTCAGTTGCGTCTGGCCCACCGTATTTTTGCTGTTGCCTTGGAAGAGATGGGTACTATTTGTTGTCCAGCGACCCCAAACAACCATACTCCTTCTGCCACAACTGCAGGCAGCCTCAGACCCTCTGCTGCTGCACCACATCCCAGCAGGAAAGGCCAGGTCACAGTCCCTTCTGGTGCCGATACTGTCACTGACATGGCTAGGGGACATGAAGGGCAAGGTTGCATGCACTGTAGCTAACGGGGGCTGGTAAAGCTTTCCAGGGAAGGAGTTTTATTAATTTAAGAGAGCTTATGGAAGTCCAGTTCCAAGCTAGTAATGAACCAGAAAGAAAATGCAGCTCAGGGGAAATAAAAAAAAAAACCCTCGCAAAAAGAATTTTTAAGGAAACGAGCATTAAGTGGTGAATTCCTGTGATCCCCTTTAAAAGGGGTAAGAACACAGGGCTGGGAGGGATCTCATCAGTCACCAAATCCATCCAGTGCTCTTTCTGGTCCTTTCCCCTAAATGAATGGGCAGCTATTTCAAAGGTAGTTAGGTGCTTTGTCCCTGGCTCCTCGGGCAGGCAGATCATTTTGGACCCACACAGATCATTTCTTTGAACTTTCAGCTTCATTGTGTTCACAGCCAGAGTCGTCTGGTTTCGTACCAGTACAGGCTCAAGCTGCTGTTCTCCCTCCGTAGGGTTTGCTGTCCATGCAACCATCACAAGGGTAATAATAAGCTCCCTTAGCTTTAGCTGAGCATGACGAGATATGCCAAACTCTTTGGTCTTTTTTTCTCTGATAAAACCTCTGTTCCTGTCCCGCTCTGCAGCTTTTCCAAGTGTACTTCACCTCAGCATGGATAACCAGGGTGGTTTGCAACGTTCCAGATGGAGTCTCATCAGTGCTTCCTGTAATGGCACATCACATAGATAGTACTAATCCATGCAGCGTATCCTCTGTGCCGAAGAGAAAAGCACACCCAAGGGTCAAGTTCCCTTAAAAAATAACTGCAACTTCAAAGGAGGAGCGACTATCGTCAATGATTTCCTTTGGCAAACCAGGTTAGGCCGGTTAGAAGGCTTGCCATGGTCTGGTTGTCTTGGAAGTCAACCAAATTCCCAAGGCTATGAGCCAACAGATTCATCATCTCAGTGAGACCCGAGCTCAGGCCAGAATCAATGCGTCTGTTTCAGCGTGTTCCTCTCTGCCTTCCCCAGTCGACAGCCGGCTCTGGGCCGTGTTTCTCCCCCACTTCTTCCCCTCAAGTCAGTGGTAAACACTGTCCCTCCTTGTAACGCAAATCTGGCTTTTTACCACTACGCCAAAGAGTTTGGCTGTTTTCTAGCCGTGTCATTAAAATACTATAGACTGGAGAGGCAAGAGACCAGTGACCAGAGCTAATAGCAGCAAAAAGGATTAAGCGAACAATAGGTCCTGAGTGTAATTTATGAATGCCATTAGCTGCTGAGAAAGAATTACGTTATGGCTGCAGTTCTGAGGGGGAAGGATGGGTCTTATTTAGGCAGAAAGAAAAAAAAAGTGTCTGATTGCATTTGGATTAACAAACAATAATATTGATTCGCCATGTGATACGTCTCAGGCTCTTATGTTTGGATCAGATCTAATAACATCTGAACAAAGACAAACTGCATTTTCTGTATTTTGCGCTCAGACCTCCGTGGTCAGTGAACGTCGTGTTTGTGTCTCAGGGATTCTGGTCACGCAGCATCCACCACCCCGCCACCCTGCCTGGTAAAGCACAGTTTATCACCAAAACTCTTGCAGAAAGGCAGGTTTTCTTCTCTACGAGGCAGGACATCAGTTGCACGAGCGTTTCCTTGCAGACTGTGCACCACATCCCAGGGATGGGACTGAGCAAGCAATGCCTTTGTTTGCGCTATCTCCTCCGCCCTTCGCTTGATAGCCAACATGGTATCTCATTAAACTGCTTAGCTTGGCAGCTGGGGCCATTTGTTATAGTGTGATACGAAGGATCATAATCAGATTAAACCTCAGGATCATATTGTGGAGGGAGAGATTAGACTGGAGAATAAAGTGAAATTTTAATTTTGTGTGACAGTGCAGACTTGCCTCTACTTGGGGTGGTGAGGGGGACAGAAAGCGATCGAGGAGGCCCGAGCAGGGAAGGATTTGTTTCTCTGGCTCCCTGCTCAGTTTTGAGCAGAAGGGTTTTAGCACCCACTTTGAAATATGGGGTAGCTCTGCGGACACCAGCCCCCCACGGGGCTGGTTCACTCTGCTTTTCTTCCCAGATGAGGACTTGAATTGAGGGCTTGTATGGGGAAGGGAAACCCATGGGGTGTAAATGATGCCAGAAGCCAAAGCTGTGTGTGGGCTGAAGCGCGGTGCTTCTGGGAAGGGGATGCCCTTGGCACTAGCCACTTAATTCTCATTATCGCTGTGCTGGAGGCCCAGGTGAGATGAACTGCTGTTCCCCAGCTCCTTCCCACTCCAGTGCAGTTAGCACAGTGTCCAAGAATCCCCCAGCAGTCTGGGGGCAGGAGATGCCCTCCAAAAGTCAGCAGGAACCCCGCGGTGTGAATATACAGCTAGGAGGTCTTCTGTGAGCTCCTCTGAGCAGATTGGGCTAGTATTAAAAGTAGCAATAAGAGAAAAGTTGGCAGGTTGGGAAAGCAACATGGAGATGCATTTCTGTCATCTGTACCACCAGAGGGAAATGTGATTGCGGGTCAGAGCAGCTCTGGTCTCTGTCCTGAGTTCGTTTAATGGGCAGGTCTGTCGGAGAGACCCCGGCTACCACCAACCTCAGAAACAAACTCAGCTCTCTCCATGGGCATTGCAATGGGCAGCAGGTATTTTTTTTAAATGTTGGCTCTCATAGTGCAGCTCGGGAATCTCTGTCCTGTATTTTTTTCCCCTTAGGCAGCGGGCAGTTAAAGCCAATGAGGGGGCAAAATCTGGAGAGAGAACTGCTTTGGCTCGGGGGAGCTCCAGGTTCAGAGGAGGCGCGTGCACTCACCTAATCACAAGCACGTCCTGTTGTCACCAGTGAACCCATTTGTAACATATAAATATACCCATTTTAAAAAACGGTGGCCAGGATGAGTCCTATCTCAAATGAAGTAAATAGCTGTGAAAAAAAGTGGAGATAAAAATGGATATATAAAATTTTTAAAACTGTACCTAAGACAATTGTAAGCTCTGTCCCCACAATCCTGCTGTTACTTGTCCTGGAGATACACTTAATGAATAATACATTCTCTCATCAGCTTGATCTTTTGCTCAGATATTGTATCCTCTTCCTTCTCCTTTGTCTGCTCTCCAATCCCTAGAGACTAAGTACTTTAGGGCAGCAGCCTGGCATAGAAAGATCTTGAGTTTCATTGTGCTTCCTGAAACTTAACACAATGCAAACCCCTAGCAAAACCTCAAAGGAACGAAGAAGATCCTGATCTAAACAGCTGGAAAGCCGCCAGAGCCTTTCCAGCCACCCAAGATGACTTCTGGGGAGATGAGGAGGCATTTGAGGGGGGGCAGACAGATGAGAAACTCGCACCCCCCTCCGCCTGAGTGCTACGGCCATGCAGATCGCTAACGAAGTCCCCTGGTTTGGGATGATGAAGTGCCAGCGTGCAAGGGATGGCGGTGCCAGATGCTCAGTATATGGCTTCGGGGAACTCGCATCCAACATTAACAACCAAAAAAAGACGGCAACAGACTGTCTTCCCCTCCTGGTGCCTGACAGAAACTGAGAATGGGCACTCGCACCACGGGAAAGCATAAATCTAGCTGTGACACTCTTTAACCTTGCAGCAGGATGGGAGGATGCTCACTGCTCCCCCCGGGCGTCCTGGGCTGCCCCCAGGAGCTCCACGCAGCATGTTGACTTTGGGCAAGCTCCTGGTCCCATGAGGAGCTGGGGAGGCTGCTCTGGAGGCAGAGCCCTTCAGCAAAGCTGAAGCTCCCAATGGTGGGAGCAGAGCAGAGGCAGAAATCCTGCTCCGGCTGGCCGAGCCCGCCTTGGGTATATACAGCAGTGGTCTGAGCCAGTGCTGCACGGGGGTGAAAGCAGCTATGTGCCCTCCCTCTGTGGCATCACACGTTCCCAAAAGCATCCCTGATGATGAAAGAGGTTGCCCTCAGAAAAGGCATCTCAGGTCTTGCTGAAAGCTTTAATAAGTGATGATGATCATAAAACGCTGGGCTCTCCCAGTCTGCTTTTGCCTGTGTTTTAACAGATAGATATATATGGATACGATATACGTTATACAGTGTATGTACCAATCCAGCCAGGCCTAGGCTGTATTTTCCTCCAGCACTCTCTATAGGTACAGGGGCAGCATGTATTAGGGGCAGAGCCCAAGCTCTCTCTGCCTGCGGACCCAGCTGGAACCGAAGGCGGCTGCCCCTGTAAGCACGTCGCAAAGCTCACTGCCGAGAGGAGGAGACTGACCCCATCGAATGTTGTCCTCCTGTTGCCTTGGTGACTTTGTCAGATAAGGCAGCCTGTGCCCAGGCGCTGTCTGTTCTTGTATTAAAGACTCTTAAGGGCAGTGATCCTGCTAAAGCCCCCCCCCGCGCAGAGAGGTCTTTACTACACCTCTTGGAGCTGCTGCAGCACAAGAACTTATTTGAAAATGGCTTCAATTATGCTTCCAGCAGGCAGCGTCCCCTGAGAAAGGAGAATCTGAGGCACAGCAGTGAGACATCAGAGGTGGTAAAGTCAAGCCCCATGATACGCACAGACTTGGGGCCTATGGAAAGGGGAGAGCAACACCTAAAAATATGGGTACCAACCTTCTGGCAAATAAAGTACCTCAAGAGCTGTTAAAAAGACTCCAAAACAAGAGCAAAGACCTGAGACGATCCCTGCTCTGCCTGCTGCGTGTGCAACAGCCACGTGGCGAGCTGGACTGATGGAGGTTGGGATGTGAAGGGGGACGGGAGGTGAGGGCAGCTGGGATGAGAAGGGGGTCAGGATGTGAAGAAGGCTGGGACGCGGAGGTGGCAGCAACCTCATCAGGCAGCCTGGGCAAAGCCATTAATGTGATCGCAGCACGGAGAAGCTGTAGCAACTGGTTGCTGTCATATGCCAGGATTTAATGAGAGCAGAGCTTTTCCCACGCAAAGTGGAGGACCGCATCCCTGTTTGTGTTACAGTATTTAACTTTCCCTTTTTCCTTAGGAAACCACAGCAAAGGCCACTCTTGGTGTTCTCAAGTTGGATCTCTTTGAACCTTCAGCCTACAATCAAAACAAGAAAACAACGCTCCAACAAATAGTCATTGTTTACATCCAAAATATATGTAATTTATGAAAAACATGCTAGCATCCAAACCCAGTGTCTGCTCACTGAGCTCTGCATGGTTAGTAAGCAGGAGTGCGCTGGGGTCTGGGTGTGTTTTTCTGAACTGGAAATATCTCAAAAACTTAACTGGCAATACTGGTAGAGCCCAGCGTATTAACACATTTCTGTTTTACCCTGTGCCACGGGCAACGCAGGCGTAGCTCTTTGAGAGGCTGCTCGGGTACCCACAAACTTGCTGCGCTAAGCCTGTACTGAAATTTCTCACAAAACTCGGAGGCGCATCCATTTCTTGGTTCACAGGGAGACTGATCTGGTCTGTGACCAATAATAAAGGCAAAGTGTAGTATGTGCCAAATTCTGTGGCTTAATAGACAGAAGCACTAATGTCTGCCCAGCAAGAGCCTTGTAATGCTGACAGAAGAGCTATAGGCGAACAATATAATGGTTCTTACACTGGACAACTGTTCAATCCAAATATCACTCTATAAGAGGCTGCAATTCAAGCTTAGCTGTTATTGATTTTTTTTTTTTCCAGTGGTCTGCTCTTACTAGCTGGAAAAACCCTATAACAAAACCCTGGTAAATGAAATGCAGGTGCTGGAGTCTCATTTGAAACGCTTGTGATGTAGGGCACATGGTAGTGCTTTGAAAGAAGATGACCATTAAAATCACCTGGTCTCCCTTTTTTTCTTCCTTCCTTTTCCCTTCAGTTTGTGACCACAACATTGCCAAAAGTGTCCTCAGACCCTCTCTTTTCCTTGGCCTGGGCAAGACGAGAATGCCCTGGAAGCATCAGCCCACCTCTGAGAGCCTGCAGAGACTGGGTAAGACCTGAGCTGGATTTAACAGGACTTCTAAGATGGGGGAGCTGTAGTTTCTCCTTCCAAGCAAGGCCATTTGGCACGGGGAGTGCTGTGCGTCGTTTTGGGAGGGGGGAGGGAGGTGTGACTGTGGTGTGGCATATTCTAGGCTTCTCCTTACTCCTATCAGTGCACGGGGTGAAAGGGTGGCTGGTGGCTTGTCCACGGTGATGCAGCAGAGGGTGGGAGGCAGACCTGGACCCAGCTCTCCCAGCCCTCTGATCTGACTCCTTAATGTGTGCTGCGCTGAGAAAGGCATCTGCGATTGCAGGGCTGCTCCTGCATGCAGAAAAGCTGCCGTTGCTGTTAGTCATGCTGTCTTGTTTTTCTCTCCGTTGTTAGTTGATATTCTTAATGGTATGGTTTCCTTTCTGCCTGTTTAAATGCTTCTTGGTGATTATAGAGCCATCTCTTGTCAAACTGCAGTGCTCTGTCTGCAGCGTTTCTTGTGCCTTGGATGCAAATAGCCTTCATTAGTTTCTGGCTGTAAATGCAAGGCTGTCACAAGGAGAGCATTATATATACTGCTGCCCTGGCCTCGGTTTAAAAGGTGGTCCTGCAACAGGGCAGGTGTGACTGGAAGGACGGTACTTCTCACACTGACCAGAAATAGCAGTATTTGCAGTAATTCTGTTCCTCTAGCCTGGGCAGGAAGCTAAATGAGTGTCTGTACCACTGCGGCTCTCTGCCCAGAAACACAGCGGCAGCAAGTGAAGGGGTGCTATCGCGCTTACCTGCTGCAGGGAGGCAATACTTCTCTGCCCCCCCTTCTGCCACCTGATCTGGCTGGCTCAGGTGAGAGCCCTGCCGTGGGCTGCCTGTGTCTCTGTTCCTACAAAAACACTGGGGGCCTAATGCTATATTTGGGGGCAGTTTCTGCACTGCAGTTGCATTTCCAGGTGGAGGGGACCCTCCCTGTATTTATTTCTCCCCCATCAGGGGCAGGGCATCGCGCCAGCCCTGCTGCTAGCAGTTGGGTGCTCTGGTGTCCATCAGGGTGACAGCGGGTGCGCAGCTCCTGTAGCTCAAGCTCTGCCCACTGCCTTCCAGGAAGAGCCCTCCCTGGTCACCTCCTCCTCCTCTGCTCCCTGAGCTTGTAGGGTCTGGTGTGTGCGAGTTGGGGAGGGGGCAGCTCGGTCGTCCCTCTGATGCCCTACAGCCTGCGTGTGCCCACTCGTGCCCTCCAGAGTGCCACAGTGTGATCCCTCCACTCCTTCCCCTGGAAGTGCTGGGAGAAGGGGCTGGGGACGCTCCAGGTTACCCGGGTTGTGTTCTCCCTTGTGCCCCACGTCTCTCTGGCGCTGGGGAAGAAGGTGCTGGCAAGGGTCCTGCAAGCAGCCCCTGGGTCCCCAAACCCTGCGCCCACGGTCCTTGTGCAAGACCTTCCTTTTTGGGTGGAGAGTCCCACCGTGTTGCTGGAGGGAGGCTGGGACAGCGGGCAAGCAGGCTAACGGGAGAAGCTTGCTGCCACTAAAGTGGCTTTAATACCGAAAAGGTGTTTTCTGACCGAGAGGTGTCGGTGGCGCCGGGGAGGGCTCCTGGGGGCTCTCCCAGCGGGGAGGATGCTCCAAGGGATGCAGAGGGAGCCCTCTTCCCCCGCCCCCGGCAACGGGGTAGCCCCCACCGGGCCTGCGGCAGAGCGGCGGCCGCTGGGGTGCGCTGCAGCCCCGTCATCCGCCCCGACGGGACGGGGACGGGCACCGGCTGCGGGCGCCCAGATCCCACCGCATCTTTCCTCCCGCACCGGGGAGCCATCAGGATGGCTGAAGGCTGCTTGAAAAGAGCAGTCCATGTGCACTTAAACCTCCTCCATTCCCCCCATACCCCTTTCTTTCCCCCCCCCCTAACCTGTTGTGGGGAATGTGGTCTTCTGGAAAGCGTACCATTAGGAAGAAGCTCCACTTGCGGGGAGCAGCAGGAGGCCCCGGGGCAGGTAGATCTAATCCCCCATCTGTACTTTAAGCTTCTGGATTCAGGGTAATCCAGCACCACAGCCACCCCTGCCAAGGCAGCAGGCTAACTGCCCAAAGTAAAACCTGGCCTCCCTGGGCAGAAGCCACCGCTGAGCCTGTCTGCATCAGGATGGAGGAGGGCTGCTTGAAAATAGCAGTCCATGTGCATGAAAACCACCTCCTTTCCCCCCACAACCCCTTTCTTTCCCCGGCCTGAACTTGCCCTTGCAGCCAGGTAATGCAAAGAGCGTTGCTTCAGAATTGGGCAGCTCCACGCAAAAAAAAAAAATGCTTCTCATGCATTTTAATTTCATCCCAAGGTGCACGGGGTTTTTTTCCCCACCTGCTCTGATCCAAGCCTAAATTTTCCTCTGCGTTAGCTGTGCCAGCATGAGCGAGCAGGCTCTTCCTGGGCAGCAAAGGCGCTCATTTCCCTGTGCCTGCTCCATTACCCCATGCCCCTCCTCGTCTCCAGCTTGGGCCAAGAACATCATGTACCTGCTGGGGGGTGGTGTGCATCAGTGCCTCCACTGCACTGTTATGATCCTCAAGCCAACACCAAAAGTTGTCCTTTTTCTTTTTCTTTTCTCTCTCTCTTTTTTTTTTTTTTTTTTTTTAAATGAGCATGTTGGATTTACTGGGCAATGGAAACTTTCCATTCCAAATGACTCAAGTTACACTGGAAACTGAAATATTTAAATATTTCTCAGCAGCCTTTTACACAGCACCCTCCTCTTCCTTCTCTCCTGAAGAGCTTTTAAACCCGCAGATGAGCCGGGGGCATCACTCGTTGTGTCCTCCCCACCCTTTCCCCAGACTGAAGTGCAGACTCCAGGTTGCTGAGCGCTGCAGCCCCCCTGGCTGGGGGCGAGGTGTCCTCAGCCAGCGCGGGGTCCAGATGCAGCCAGGCGCTTTGGATGCAATCGCTAGTCCTAACGCCAGACTTTCGGATTGCTAGCCCTGCCATGGCGGCGTGTGCCTCCTTAACGGCAGCTGCTGTGGGCTGGTAATCAGATCCACTGGGTCCAAATTCCTTCCCACCCACCCAGATACCAGCTCACGGAGGCAGCTGGTGCTGTGCCAGCCTGCAGGAAAGTCCACACGTGAGAATAGCTGCCGTGTGTCCGGGGGGGAAGGTGTACCCTGCGCTAATTAGCACACTGCTTCTGCCCTCCCGCTCTGATTTGGGGCGCCCCTGGGCTCTCCTGATCCCACCTAGCAGTCCAACAAAGTTGGGGTGATGCCGCGTAGAAACTGTAGGCAGCACCTTGCTGTCTGCTTTGAGCCCCATCCATCTCAAAAAGCTTGTCTATAAATGGAGTTATTTCAGAGCAGGGGAAAAGCACTCACTCTTTACTCCACACATGGTGTTACTTAGGCAGAGCAATTAACATGCAAATGCTACTTGCATCCAAATTAATTGCTGAGCAAGGGCATGCCCTGTGTCAGCAAGTCAGCCCAACCCTGGGTGACGTGACTTTTGAAGGCAGCGCTGCCTGGGATGGGCAGCCAGGGCACAAAGAGCAGCGGGCTGTTGGTGTGACTCCCTGCTGGCACCCTGCGCGGCTTGGCTCAGCCCTGGGGACGGCGCCTGGGCTGCTGCTTCCCCTCTTCCTGCAGTGTCCCCTGTCAGCAATCACCCTCCCTGCCACCAGCCCCAAAACCTGCAGCAGTCCCTGGGTGCGGGCGGGAAGGGGTGACCCCGGTAGGGATACTTGTCCTCCCGCACACCTTTGAGGCACAGCAGCCCGGCATGCAAGGTGATGAGGTGTGGGAAATATGATGTCGGGGGTGACTTGGACCCTACAGGTCCCCCCCACTCAAAAGAGTTGCAGTAAAAAGCGTGTCCCCCTGCTGCTGCTGGCGGGGAGACAGGTACCTCTTGTGAGCATGCTGGTGGGCCCCCGGTACCCACGTCTCCTGTCCCATGTAGCACACATGGCCCCACGTCACAGCCTGGTGCTTCCAGCCGCAGGCATGGGGACCGCAGAGGATGAGCGTGGCCCCATTGCGGCCAGTGGGGTGAAGACAGTCTGTGCAGCTGAGCCAGCTGCAGGCAGCCCAGAGTGTTTAACCTCACGGCTGGTGTGACCAAATGACTCATGTCACCCTGGTTTTCCAAAGAATAACAGGCATTGGCAAGACAGGGTGAGGCTGAGTCATCCTGGCCAGAGCGGGTGTATGCAAAGTGCAAGAGGCCATCTCGGATCCGTCTGCAGCAGGAACACGGCCGCAGTCAAATCCGTACAGCTGGGTGGGAGCCGGAGCAGGGGCTGGAGCCGCCACCGCAGCAGTAACAGCATCGGGTCAGCGTGCCGCCTCTTGCAGCGCGGCTGGAGACTTGGCTCTGAGCGAGAGGTTAAAATAATCCCTCCCTGTCCTTTCGGGGGAGGTTGGATTTCCACTATGAGAAACATCAGCTTGGATGGGAGATTTCTGATTGAAGCACTGCTCTGCCACAGCGCTGCCGGGGGATGGAGAGAGCAAGTCATGCCTTGGTTTTTTTCCCCCCCTTCCCAGCTCTAGCACCATGTACACTGTTTGCTGTCTTCCCCTCAGTCTGCACCCAGACCTTCTTCTGCTTCCCACTGGGGTTTGGTTTGTGTAACTGACAGGGAAACTTTTAAATCTGTGCAGCTTCCCTCTTAATAGCAATCATTTAAAAAAAAAAAAAAAAAGACACAAAACCCCACAATCAACAAATCAAACAAAACGCCTTTTCAGTTTGTACTGTTTTGTACGTCAAACCTGTATCAACGATCACAATTATTTGTAAATCACTTCTGTGGTTCTCATATTAAATATTACTTCTCAAAGCCCCAAAGAGAAGATGAGAGACCTTGCTCTTCATCTCAAATGTGATTGAAACCTCAAGATTCCTGCGCAGGTGGCTGCACTGGGCAGCACTGACAAGCACTCACAGTAGTTACTCCAGTAAAGCTCTAGAGCTTGGAGCCATGTAATTATGAAAAACATTACACATTTTCATTTAAAAATAATAAAGTGTCTTTCCAGGCCTGAGGTATGTGTGGGGGGAAGCGTGAAAAATGAGCCTACAAGCCTCACATTTCTCAAACTAAGCAGCAAACAAAAACCCTACAGATTCCTTTAAAAAAAAAAAAAATCTTGCCTTTTTTAGCCATCTTTATGACACTTGAAAGCCTCACATATGGGTTGGGGTTTTTTTTATTACTGCTTCCCCCCCGAAAGCTGAGGAGCTGGCAATAAAAAGGCAGCCATTAATCCACTCATCAAGTGGTTCTGAAAATACAACCTGTGGCAACGTAGCTGAGATGGATGGTGGTGCCGGGCTGGCTGTGTACATAGCCAGGGAGGAGCCTTCTATATTTAAAAGGCTAATATGGTGGTTAGAGCAGAAAATAAGACAAGTGAGTCCGTTAATTAGGAATAGAAAGCCTCAGTCCCTGCAGCTCTGGTACACATCACACTTTCCTCCAGCCCTTGGCTTCCTCTCCGCCCTGGTTATTGCATCTTTCTCGTTCATCTTGTATTTGATTATGAGGTCTTGGAGCAAAGGCTTTCTTGCCCCAGCACAGCAGGGCAGTCAGCTATAATGGCCTTTCCTACTCTTCAGGTCCTTAGAAGTGTTCCTTGGTGATCCCCATAATAAGTGGCAATAGCTCCCACAACCGCCCAATGTCAGGTGAGACTCCTTTGACCTCAGGGTGCCATTTAATAGCAAAGGATGACCTGGCACTGGTGTTAGCAACCAGTAGATGATGTTTCTTTGCGGCATCGACTTTGAAAATTTTCCAGTACCCAGTGTCCTAGCGATGTTCTGCTTGAGCAGCCCTGGAAAAGACAAAATATTTGACCTTCAAGATTTCAAAATCCGTGAGTTTTGTAACTTGTGGCTCTGTGCGGGACTGAAGGAGTCATACCAAAATTCGGGAGAGCGAGCACTGCTGTGCTGTTTTTGGCCTGGTATTCGAAGCAGGAAGTGCCCGAGGTCTCAGGAAGCCAGTTTCCACAAATCCAGCCTAATTTTGGCAAATTCAGGAGGCTTGGAAACGACAAGCCGGCTCTTAACATGACCTTAATCACGTGGAAGCGGGAGGGTGGGGAAGAAGTCTGGTTCCAGGGTATTTGAGGGTTTCCTCAGTGCTGACAAACAGCCCGAGTTTTACAGAACAAACTCTGCACACATCTGTCGCGGCCAGATGTGGTGCTACGCCCCAGGCTCTGTGTGCGGTGGCCCACTCGGGACCTCTGCTGCCTGCGAGTCTCACCAGCGGCCTGCAAGGTGATGGGGTTTCCCCGCGCCTCCACGTTGGGTGTCGCTGGTTGGCCCTACCTAGCGTGCTTTTTCTTCGTAGGCTAGCAAGGCCCGTTTCCCTGCTCTGGTGAGACAGGGAAAGGGTGTCTTGGCCCCATCCAGCAAAAGCAAAAGGCCGGTTTGTGGATATTCTCGGAGAACGGGGTGGGAGCGGGTGTCTCCCCATCAGACGATCATTGTAACGCTCCCAAAGGCTGCACTAGACTACCAAACCCAGTAAATCCCTGGGGTGATGATGATGCGTACCGCACTCACTCCCGCTGCTTTGTGTTGCTCCGCAGCTGAGAAACCATCCTGCAGCAATCAGAGAGGTGGTTTTCCATCAGGGGTCAATTACACTTAATACCAGCCATCTGTAAAGCTCTCTGCTCCACCTACAGCCTTAAGATACCTCTTCTCCTTAATAATTCAGTGCCTCTAGACATGCACAGTAAAGATTTGGCTCCTTTCAGCGGGGACTTTGTCTCCCAGGTGGCAGGCCCTGGTAAAGCTGCCTTTCCCTTTGGGATGGGCTTGCCTCAGCAGATATCAGAGGCAGAAATGCAGCTTTTCCCTCGGCACTGGAGAGCTGCCATCCCCACCTGAACCTCCCTGAAGCCAGTTTTAGCAAAGCTGTAGCCTTCCAGATTTGTTCTCCTGCTGCGATTGCTGGTGGAATCCGATGTGGGGCATCTGGGGCTTCCCAACAGTAGCCGATGTGGGGCTGCCCCATCAGTGTGGGGCTGGTGGGGTGACCTCACGCCCCTGGCAGCTTCCTATGGTTGGCGGTGCTGAGCTGATATATCAATACGTGGTTCCCTCTGTCCCACGACTACTGCTGGCTGTACCAGCGCCTGACATGAAAGAGCCTGTTGTTCCCTGTGAAGGGTATAGTCTTGCCAGGTATATCATGTCCTCATTAAGGGAGGGCTGCTTATCTCCTAACCCGTGGTGGCGGTTCCAATGTGCCCTTGGTTATGTCTCCATTCACCTGTAGAAAGCAGCCAGGGCCGGAGCCTGGATGAAGGGAGCATGGGGGTGCGCGCGCGCACACACACACACACACACGTGCTCCTTTCCCCGCGGCTGGCCGAGGGCTGGGTGACCTGCACACTCCCCCTACCAGGCTTCTGCCCTGAAACACAGTCATCTGAGGAAATTTAATTAGACAGAGAGAAACGAGCGGAAGGCACGGGGAGATAAATGGGCGGTTAAGTGAGAGAAAAGTAGTGACAATGTTTTTAGCCTTCCCCCGCGGACAGCGAAGATGCCCCCTCTTGCTGCTGCACCTGAGAGCACACACAGCTGCAGGCATCCCTCTCTTGACCTTTAGCTTTGGCCGCACTGACTCTTAAATTAACTGCTAGTCATACGTGAAGAAAGTCCAGAAATCAGCTGAAAACCCCAGCCGCCCACCAGCTGATGTGACCAGCATGAGCAGAAGCCCACGACAGGGCTCCTCGAGCCAGTGGGAGAGGAGCCAAGCGCCGCTGCAAAGCTCTCTGTGGGGCTTCACTGCTTTTACTGAATCCCCATGAGCATCAGGAGTGCTGGAGCGGGGAGGGGAGGAGAGATAAACACGGGACCAACCACGCTTAATTTGGTCTCACAGTAGAAGGAAAAAAGCCAGACCCTGATGCCCTCCATGCCGGTGGGACATAGGCTGGTCTGCAGGTGGGCACCCCTGCGGGGAGGGTGGAATGTAGCCATCAAGGACACAGATGTGCATCTCGAGGTACCCAAGGAGAAGAGCTGGCTGCTCCCGGGATGAGCCGGCCCCAGCTGCAGGGGGACAAGGGACACCTGGAAAGCCACGCAGGGAGGGGGGTGGCCGGCGTGCAGCGGGTCTGGGTTTGGCACCACCGGATCTGAGCAGTGCCTGGCAGCACCACATCTTCTGGGCACCGCAGCCGGTCTCCCCAGCCCTCCCGCTTGCCCGGTGTGCGGCCGCGCTTGTGGCTTCTGCTGCAGTAGTTTTCCATTGGGGAACATGTGCGCAGCTGGGTATTTTCCAGAAAGCAAGGCAGGAACGCTGACATCTTCCAGGACCCCCCCCTCCCCTTAGTCATCAGCTGCTACAGCTGACTCATTTTTATCTTGTTTTGAGGGCTGTACCTGCCTCTGTGCCTCTTCCTTTCTCCCCACCCCTGTGTCTCACCCCGGCACAGCCGCTGCCTCGCCTCCTTGCACCACTCGTGTGCCATGTGCCATGCAGGAAGAAAGAGCCAGCTGGCTCCATCCCTCCTCCAGCTACATCTCCAGATGAGACACCTTGCCGGTCTCTCCTCCCGCCCCCGGGTTTCTCACCTGGCCTCTCTGCATCCTCTGATTTGGCCCAGCAGGGTCCTCTGCGCCCTCCAAGCTGCCCACAGCTCCCTGCAGACCCTCTCCCACACCCTTTGCCAGCACTTTTGGATGCTTAGACCCTCTGTGCCTTTACTGCGCCACCCTCCCTCCTCATCCTCCCCCTTGCCCCCCCACACCTGCAGGCAAGGCGAGGAAGCCCCTCAAAATGTGGGATGGCAGTTCAGCTGGCATGTGGTGGGACAGTCGGCATCGTCATGTGGGGGACAAAGTTTTAACCGAAGCTCTGCGGAAGTACTTACAAGCGAGGTGGTGCAGTGCCAGCCGCCCTTTCTCCGCGAGGGAGGGAAGTAATATTATTTCTTTTCTAAACGCCCTTAATTGCTCACCCCGCGTTTTTCTGAAATTTGAGTATTTTTACCCTGCACCTGCCTTTTCCAAGCCCCTGGAGCCCTCCCATTTTGGCTGAGCTCTGTTGCGCCTCTGTGCCCCCCACCCTCGACCCCCATTAGCCCCAGGGAGGGCAGCAGGGATGGCCTCTGCCACGCTGCCTTGGGACACCCTCACCCTTTCTTCTCTCAGAGGGTGAGTGAGGAGAGCGGCCACGCTTCTCCAGCTCAGTGGCTTGCAGCTCCACGGGCACCCAGTTGTTATCTTAACGAGCGGGCTTATCTCAGGATCTTTTCCATGAGAGCGGGCGCATAGGCAGCAGGAAGGCAGGCTGTTCCCAAGGCGGGCCGTCCCCAAGGCCTTTTCGCTCCCCTTCGCTGTTTCCCCTCCTTCTCTTCATCCTTCCATCTCAGCTCTCGCTCGGCGCAATTCCAGCCACCTTACGTACACACGGCTCGGATGCACGTGTCCGTCCTGTTTACGGCGATAAAAAGAGCCAGCGGAGGGAGATGTACAAACGCGGGCAGAGACGCAGGCGGGGGCTGGAAGGCAGGCGCAGGGAGAGGCACACGAGCAGCGTAACCGAGCAGAAAAACACAGATGCACGTAGATGTGCGTGTAGCCGCTAGGCAACCTGAGCAATTAGGAGCGAGACGCGCGCTGGGGCTAAAGGCGACATGCAAACGTGGGTGCACGCGCGGGCAGGCACGTGTGGACAGGACATCTGCAGATGCCCGGGAAGAGACAGACAGATGGACAGGCAGAGAAATGGCAGGCAGGTAGAGAGGGACGAGGACAGGAAGAGCTGCGGCGCAGGCTTGTGCGCACAGGCATGTGCCACGGCCCCTGTTCCCGAGGGAAGGGGCGAGTGGCTGGACGAGTCCGGCCTCCTCCCTCCTCGCTGGCCGGATTCAGACTGTAGACAGCAGCTGCTTTCAGCGCCGGGACCCACCCGGAGCCGTCGCGCTCATTTATAGACAGTTTCCTGCCCTTGGCTGCCTTACAAAAACCTCGCTGCAAAAATCACAGCGGAAGAAGTTTGTTGAGTGTTGTGTTGAATGCTGAGCTGCCCAAACCCAAACTCAAGGGCCCAGAAATGCGGGCTCGTTAATGCCTCCTTGCATTATTAGGAGAGAAAGTAAAATCCTTACTTGGTTGGGAAATTTTGAAGCTGTCCCCTCGCTGGAGTACTTGCTTGGCAGCTCCAGCCTCTTGCTGTGGACTTGACCCGACTAAGCCGTTTCCCCTTGCCTCCTTGATGTCCCCAGCCCGTCTCCCCTTCCTCCCCCAAGAAGGAGAAGGATCAAGTCCCAGTCTCCAAGAAGAAGGTTTTATGGAGCCCCCTTGTAACGAGAGCTCCAGACCACATGAGAGCTGCAAACGGGGCTGCCCAGAGGTGCCCTGACCAGAGCTCACCTCGCACACATCCTCCTCTTTCTGCTCTGGCTCTGACGATGGGAAGCCAAATCCCCGTCGCTCGCTCTGAGCCACCAGGGTCTGCTCGTGGTCACTTCCTGGAGACACTGGCTTTATTCCTTGGACCAGTGGATGGCTTTTGGCACGGGAGCCAAATCAGTGAATGGAAACATCCTCCCTGCAAGCTGCAGTGACATCCTGCTATTGTTGGCACCCCTTGGCAGGTTTGTTCAGCTGCTTTGTACCAGTTGACATCTCCGGGCTTTCATCAGTGCATCGGTATTACCATAAGGCACATGGGCTTCCTGACCTAGTGCCCAAGGAAAGCCCTCTTCTCCTGTTTACGGTCAGGATGCGAAAGTAAAGGAAGTTGAAATGCTACTCAGGAATCCACTCCAGGCTTTAATCATGACTGTCACTGCTAGAAGACGTGGGGAATGTTGAAAAATAATCACTGTGCTGTGTAATAGGATGCAGATGTTCAGGTTGCGATCTATCCAGACACCGTGACCTCCTGGCTACTAGAAGACAAGCCCTAATCAAAACTCTGAAGCTGAAAAAAATTGCTCCTACAAGCCTCCAAGAAATCAGGAAGAGCTTTGTGTGTGAATAGTAGATGCACAGTGGCTCCGGCCAGGACCTTGGTTGGGGCAGGACAGATCTCCCTGTTGACAGCACGGGAGAGCTGCGGTGGCTTCTTCTTGTTATGGCATCGCTGCCTGGGGGGACAGGAGCAAATCACTGCCCGGTGCTGGGGTTCATCCCCGATCTCAGCAATAAACATGTGCTGACGCTATTTAGGGGACACGGGGGAATCTGTCTGCGTGCTGCTGGGGTGTCCCCAGTCGCAAACGAAGGGGTGGAGGTGACATACCCACAGTGGCAGCTCCTTTCTCCCACAACGAGCCCACCTCCGGGCACAGCATAGGGCAGCCTGGGTTAACCATGGCTGGAGCTGTTTTGGAAAGGGTCCCGGCAAGACAAGAACATTAAAATTATAAGTGTCTTGTAAGCTGCAGTGTGTTAAGGTACATAGACACGCATGTGTACATACACATAGGCGTACACCCACATCTCCCTGCGGAGGGGAGTGGGTTCCTTTCTGTGCATGGCAGCTGGGTTTGTCCCGTCCTGCTCTTTCCCATGCTGGAGGCGGCTGTTTGGGAGTCACCAGGGCAGCTTTGGGAAGAGCAGAGGAGGAAACTGCCTTCTCCTATGGATCGTTGCGGTCCTGCCATGCCCCTGGGAGGCAGAATTGTGCAGACCTCCTTCAGCTGCCGCAGTGACCCTTCCTGCAGCCACAAGAAAGCTGGGGTGGGGAGAGGAGGTCGAGAAGGCACCTCCACAGCCAGTTGTGCCATCTGACCCGGCCTCCTTCTCCCCTCTCCTCCAGCTCTCGGCATTCCCAATGGCGTCTGCACCGGCTGGCTTGGCTGGGGACTGCTGAGCTATGGTGAGGAGGCGGGCAGGGCAGCACTGCTCTCCGAGGAGGAAGAGGAGGCAGAGGCAGGGGATCAGGACTCCCATCTGCATCTTCCCGCGGTACCCGAGCCTCACTGAAGCTCCCGCTAAAAACTGATGCACCGGCCAAAAATACCAGCAAAGCAGCAGAGACGCTCTCCCCTCCATACACACATCCTCGGCGCGCGCAGCTATGGCAAATCCAAAAATAGCAAAGTTAGATAAATACAGAGAAAAGAGTTTACAAATTTCCGAGAGGGTGACAAACAGCAGTGCTCGCTAAGGAGGGGAGCTTTTTTTAACCGGACAGCTTTTTCTTTCTGCAGATTCTTTCCCAGCACAGAATCAAAGATAATTTACTTTTAAAGCAAAATGACCTGAAACATGAAGACTGTTTGACTGACTGAGAGAAAAGAGAGAAAAATTGTGGCAAATACATGCCTGCAAGACAGAGAACAGCCCGAGCCTCAAGTTTTCTTTCTCACCGCGCCATCACTTTCTGCCTACTGAAAGCCTGAATCAGGAACTATTTAGGAAGCATATAGGAAAAGAAATGTGCAATCTCACTGGAACAGGGAACTGAGATGCCTGTTTATTCTCCCAGTTCTGCTGAAAGCTTCCTGCATGAGCTGGATAAATTGCCATGCTTTGACAGATCACGGTGCCAACTTCACTGGAGTCAGCGAGGCACATTCAGCTGCCCTTAAAAGTCAGCAGCACCTGGAAAACCTTCACGCACTGCAAACAGACTATTTTTAAATCAGTATTTTTGGTCACAGCTGATCCTCCTGCCGCACTTGATGAGGATGAGGGCAACGCAGGGCCATACGTTTGCCTGCTGGGGATGCACCATCTTCTGCTGGTGCTCCCAGAAGGTGCAGGGCTGCAGCTGATGCTGGGGCGAAGGTGGGGAGAGGGGCTGGACCCCATCCTCGTTTTACTGACAAACTGGGTGCCTGCAAACAACCCAGCGTAGAAGCCAAAGCTCTTTCCCAAGCTCCTGTGCTTTTGGTGCCGGGCCTGCTGGGACACCCAGCTGCTGCAGCGGGTACAGGGCAGCCCTGGGGACGTTCGCCCGGCTGAGCCGCAGCTCGGCTTTCAAACCAGACCGGGCGCACTGGGTGTACCGGAGACCCTGCCGGTGCCCCTTTCTGAAAGGAGCATTGTTATTCCACGGAAATGACCTTTGGAGTCCAAATGTCTTTATTTAAAATGAAACAAAACCAACCCTAACCGCTCTTTAAGCAAAAACAAATTAGCTGTTATTGCTGCACAGCTCTAAATATGCCGCGGTAATCTTCCACGCTTCCCTCGCTGACGGGTCGGTCAATACGTGGTGCTGCCTTAACTCATCGCTGCCGCTGCTCCCACGCAGGTGAGAATGGCAGAGAAACTGGCAGGTTTCCTCCCGCGCCTCGTATTTATTACCCCCTCAGAAAAAAAAAAAAAAATCTTAAAATGACCAGAAGAGGAGGAAAACAGTTGTGTTGGTTTCACACTGTTGAGCAGGAAGCAAAAAACCACTGCGAGTCTGAAGTATATTATTTTATGTTTAAAAAAACCCACTGCTGGCTCACTGGGTCGCTCCTCTTTCTTCTTTTCCTGCCGTGAGCTTCTGGCCCCTTTCAAGCATCCCTCTTTGCTGTCATTCCTGAGGAAGGTTGTGGGAACTCTGCTTCACCCACCTCTTGGCTGGGCGGTGAAAATGAACCGTAAAATTTGGAAATCAGTCGGTTTGGCTGCGCTGCTTGTTCACTTGCTTTTTAGAGCATCTAACTCTTTGCTTGGACCTTTATGCCCAGAGAGAGCGAAGCACAAAGAGTTTCCCAGCCAAGCTTTGTGGTAGCAAAAAAAAGGTGTGCGCTCCTGTTCCTCCTCTGCCTCCCGCCTGTTGTACAGCCCCAGCCAAACACGGTTTCTGTTAAAAGTTTGCGACCCTTGCACAGTATTTTTTTGAGCCTTTCCAAGCCAAACCCAGAGACTTTGTTTCCGAACAAACCTGAATTTTCCACTGGGGGCTGGATAATCACAGTGCAGAGGAGGACACTAAAACCAGAGCTTGTGCCTCGGGATCACATATGTCTGTAGCATCCCTCATCCAGGAAAATCCCAAAAGCCTGACGAAGGGCGCATTGCCGGCCACCAGAGGCAAGCAGTCAAGTAACCCGCTTGCCTTGAGGACTTGGTATTTGAGCAGCTATTTTGGGAGGGAGGAGGGGGCTGCTCAGTGCAGCCAGGAGAGGAGAGCTGACCTGGGGAGGGGGCTCTGGTGTGGCCGTGCAGCCACAATGGTGGGCACGAAGCATCACCGGGCACCTCGTCCCGGCGCTGGAGAGCAAATCCCCCTGCACCTCGGAGGAAATCTCTGAAGGTAACGCCAGCACATGCCCTCGGCGCTGTTGGCCCCCTCAGGGTGTGAGTGGAAGAGGGTCTGTGCGGAGGGGCAGGGAGCAGGAGGCATGTTTCTGCACCAGCTCCTGCCTGAGCCTGCGTCCCCGGCAGGAGACTTCCCAGCCCGGGCAGACATGTTGTCTCCTCTCTCTAATTGCAGCCTTGCGCAGGGCTCATGTGTCCCGGAGCGGGAGCTGGCTCCTTCCCCTCCATCGCATTGTCTCTTCCCACAGCCCGGCTCCCGCGGGGCTCACAGCTTTTCCTCTCCAGCTCCCAGCCCGGCTCTGTGTCGCCCCTTGCATCTCAGCGTCGCCTCCTCACCTTTCCCCTTCCTCTTCGTTTGACTTTTCCTTTATTTATCCCCTACCCTAGTGTCCGCCCTTACACTGCCTTTTGCATGAAAGTCTAAAAAGCAGTGGGGCTGCGCCAGGGAGATGCAAAGGTGGGCTGCCCACTCCGGAGGCTTTCCTCCGTCCCCTTCACCTTGTTGTCTGTGCTGCTGGGCCACTGAGGTCCCAACCGTGCCTGCCTGGTGGGGATGAGAGGCGCCTTGTGCGGCCCTGGAGCCCGGTCGGACAATAGCAGCACTGTGCTGGAGAAAGCGGCTCTGTCCGGCTGCCACCGCGCTCTGCATCCGCCGAGCACGTGGGAGGGGAAAGGTGTCCCTCCGCTCCCCGGCGTGCTGCTTGCTGGGCAAAATCATGGAGAAGACGGAGGGATCAAAGCCCAAGACCAGCATCAACCCGCTCCTCCATATGCTGCGAAGGTGCTTTGCAGGGGACTAGGGCGGCTCTGCGTTCGCCAGGCGCTGGCTGGGTCACAGCTTGGACCTTCGCTCTGCTACAGGCTCCCCGGGGAACCTCGGGCAGGTCCCTTGGGCCACGCTCATGCTTCATGATCCCTGCAAGGTGTTGAGGCTGCCTGGGCCAGCCGCACAGCTGTGTCCCTGCAGCTCTGCACCCAAGGTACAGGCAAGGGAGCCCCAGCACAGAGCCATGACAGTGTGCCCCAGCCCTGGACTGTCACCGCACACAGGGCCATGAGTTACACCAGCTCGGTGGTCTCTGAGGCAGCCCCATGCTGTGTGGGGCGAGGAGACCCACAGACTCTCCCTGTGTCCTTTGCCTGGGTGGCAGTGGAGGGGACAGCAGCTCAGCCCCACTTCACGGGGGCCATAAGACAGACCTTCCCCATATCCTGGCTGCGCTTCTGAGGTGGTATAAAGGGTGGCTTTCTCAGCCCTCTCCACATCCATTAGCACCTCACAAAGCAATGAGTTATCGTAAATGAGTGATTGCAGCATCAAAATAACATTGCTGCCACTTGCAAAGCTGGGGTTGCACCCAGCACCCCTGAAGAGGGCAGGAGGAGGGAGGCTCCTGCTGCAAGCCCAGGAGAAGAGCTGCCAGTGGAGATGTGATGGCAGAGCTGGGTGGGCAGCAGAGGCTGACTGTTTTGCTCCATGGCCTTGCAGAACTCTGGGAGGGACAGAAATTGAGAATGATGTGGGGGCTTCCCCCGACACATAGGCATTCCCAGCTGCGTACCTCACCTAGAAAAAGAAAAGGCAGCTCTTTCCAGGCTTGCTGGTGCGTTGCTTGCCATCGTCACGCGGAAGAAATCACAACTTACTTCCTTCTGAGCTGTCCCTAAGAGGTAGTTTGTGCTGAGGCAGAGGCAACCTTGAAAAGAGACTTTCCCATCAGAGCTATAAACTCCCTTTGAACCTTGACTCAGAAAACACTCATATTTCTTTTCCTTCCCCTAAGGTTCCCACCGTAAGAAACGTCTGCAGAGCTCACTGCTTCACAGCTTCGGGCTGTAACACGGTACAGGCGTCTTAGACTTGCGAGGGTTGGTGCCACGCTTTGTTAGGCTGGGGCCTTTCCTAAGCGCTGGCCCTCTCCTTTGGGTTGGCCAGGGAAGCAGTGGGCTGGTCTGATGGTGTCTGGGAGAAGATATGCTGCTTGGTTATTGTAGGGCAGCTCGAGATCCTGCAGACAGCTGACCTGTAGGTGCAGGTTTGTTATTGCAGGCTTGCTCTGGAGCGTCGCTCTGTGCCCACTTGTTTAGTGCATGATGGTGATGGTCTGATGATGGCTGAATCACTGATACTGATCTCCCACATCTTCCTCTTTTCTTCCCACTTCCTGAAGGCCACCACAAGTGTCTTTTGGAGAAGAAGGAAACACAAAGGGCCTGTTTGGGTTTCCCTGCATGCCCCAACTCCTTCCATGCACATGTGTGCACATACATGCCATGGGCACCATCCTATTAAAAAGTCTCCTCTGCAAGCTTCCTTTTAGCTCTTAGAGAAAGAGAACATCTCCTGTGCTTCAATTCATGCACTGAATTGAAACTGGGTCTTCCTGCTTCCCCCCTGCGGGGACTACAAGAAGACCAGGCTGGGAGTTAGGGACCAGGAGGAAGGGTGAGTCCCGGGTGTCCCGTCCCATCCCCAGGGCTGTGGTGGAGGCCATCCCCTTGCTGCCGCAGACATGCAGGGAAGCTCTCTCACATGGGGCCAGCACGGCTCATACTGGGACATACCGGAGCCAGTCCTTCCTACATCCTCATCAGACAGATCCAAGTCCAGTTGGCTTCCCAGCAGCAGAGCTAGGAAGGGCCTGAGCAACCATCAGGCTGCGAGCCAGTCACTTTGTGATGGTGCGATGCCTGCAAAGCTGGGTTCCTCAGCTCCAGCAAACCCTCCGTCTGGGACAAAAGCCCCAAAACAATGGCCTGGCTTCCCAGTGGCTGGTGTCTTGAAGGATGCCGCGTGCTGGGGCAGTCAAGCACGCAAGGATTAATGACAGCTAAAGGAAGCCGCTCTCCGGCTGCACCGCCGTGGGATTTGGCAATACAATAGCCAGAAGGAGCACGCAGGCTCCTCGGCTTTTTCTCAGAGCCTAGGTAAATAATCACCTTCCACGGGAACCGTATGGATTCCCATAAAGCTGAATAGCAAAAGCAGTTCCCAGGCTTATGGGTAGTTATCATTGTTTCCCAAGCCACGTAATTATTATTTTGACTGTCGGGAACCCGGGAGAGAGAGTGGGAGACACGATATTTTCCCAATCAGCTCACGGAGTGCAATTTAATTCCGCTTAAAAGGAGCCAGCTGTGGAACAATAAGCACCCCTCAACCCTTGGGAGAGGAGCAGGGCCGGTGCCCGTGCCCGGTGCAGCCCCCGCAGGCCCCCTGCCCCCCACGCCAGCGAGGACTCGGGGTTAATGGCGCATGAGGGAAAACCACATCTCCACATCTCATGCATTTGTCTCCGGGTCTGGGATGCCACAAAAATGCTTTGGAAATCGCTGCAGGGCAGAGCGAAGCGAGGAGGGAGGAAGGAATGTGCTCAACCCGGCAGCTTCTGTGTAAGGGTTAGGAAGAAGCAGGGTGCAGGGCTTTCTGTAGCCACGGCCCAAATATTTTGCGTGGCTCCTGCAGGAGAAAGCAGCTGATGGGCATTCATTTGTGGGTGAGCTGGCAGCATGGGAAGCCGGGTCTCTCCTGGCAGCTACCTGGAGCTGGCAGCTCGGGGCTTTGAGCAGGAAGAAGAGGAGGACAGGAATCCCCATGTGTAGAGGGTGCAGAGCACCAGTTAGATCATGCTTCTTGGTTACCGGCAAATTAATTTGCATGGCTGGACAAAAAACGATGCTGTGGGCAAAATCCTGCCTCTACAGGTCGGAGCAATTCCCCTGGCAGCAGGGGTGGGACCGGCGTCAAGGAGACTCCAGCCGGTACCGTCCCACCTCACATGCCGGCGAGCCTGCGCAAAGAAAGCGGATACATGCCCTGCCGCTCACGCGTGCCAGAGCCAGCCTGCCGCAGGCAAACCCTGCCCTTGGGAGCAGCAGGGATGCGGCTGGCAGAGGAGCAGGCTCTGCAGCACGGCATGGCATGGCATGGCAAAGCATGGCACGGCACGCTTGCCGGAGCAGTGAGGTTTGCAGGCTGCCCATCGCCCAGCACCTTCCCCGCTCTGCCTGGGGGTTCTCCTGCGTCTGCTCGCTCCCCCCAGCTGGGGTGGCATCGGGAGAGGGAAGACACGATACGATTTGGGGAACGCAGGGCTGATTTGACAACTTCGGACACAAAAGGGCGATGCTTGAAACACATGCAGGGTGAACGGCGTCTGTGCGAGTTTCCGGTCTGGCGGCTTTTCAGACTGGCTTGCCCTGTTTACGGGCTGTGCCATCACCCGGTTGTCCAGATCTGTCCACGCATCGTGGCAGAGATGGTTTGGGAAAGCAACAGCCGGGAGAGAGACAGTCGCTGGAGTGGATTCATCCATCTCCTCTCTCCTGAGCTCCTCGGGGGGATGTGTGGGTGTTGGCCCCAGGGGTGGGAGTCTCCCACCTGAATCTCCTTTCCAAAAGGCTTTCACCTCCCGGGTATTGTGTAACTGCTTTCCAGTGCCAGCACCAATTTTGGCTGCTCAGGTTACCGGAGGATTGCAAGAGCCATTTGAAATAAAGGAGCAGCATTTAAAGGGGCACGGCCACAGCCCCAGAGGGTCTGTCTGCTTGTAGCACCCAGCTGCAAAATCTGCCGGCTAAATGCAAAGCCTGCTCCGTGCTGGGCTTGCAGAGGAATCCACGTTCTTGGAGAGTTAAAGACCAGAGAAGGCTGCTTTTAGCAGGTTTGAGGTGTGGGCAACCCAGACAGTGATTTGCCTGAGGTTACAGGCAGCAGCAAGGTGCAAACACGGCCTCCTCCCCAGCGTTAGGACCAGTGTGCTTTTGGCTGCAGTCGGGTTTCAAGGCAGTTTGTGGTTACTGATGTTCTCAGAGCCATGCTATGGAGGGAAGAAATGTTGGCTTGTCTGCTTCCAGGTCTGGGTAAAGGGTTCTCCAGCTTCAAGACTTGTCTTGCAAGCAGGCATACGATTGCTCTGAGGCTTGTGGGACCTGCGATTCCCTCAGCCTCTGCAGCTCTGCCAGAGAAGGGGGAGCCAAGTTCAGGGGTCTGCCTTGTGCCCACTTCCCAGACAGTAACATGGCCAGTCAAATGGAGAAAATTAAATGCCTTTTCCCTGAATCCAGTTCTAGGGCAGATCGGTCATCATGGGGCCCGTGGGTGAGATTCTGGCTTGAAAGGGAATATTCTCCAAATAGACCTTCTCCAGGGCATCGTGTCCTCTGCAAACCTTTCTCTGCAGACTGTGATACCATCATGGAAATGGGCAGTTGAAGTTGATGGACTGTTGGAGTGGAGCAGGGATAACCCATGTGCTATAGCTCTCCTGATGCATGGGGATGGAGGGGGGCAGGTGGGCAGGGAAGGGCAAAGCAGGTTGCCTGATAGACATATCATGTCCCTGAGCCCCACACTGCATGCGTAGACCTCATGAAGGTAGGGCACAGCCCAGGTGGTGGCAAAGCAACCCTTCCCCATGCATGCTCCTTTGCAGGACAGGACCTGTCTGGACCAATCACACTTTGGCCACTCAGCTGAGCCAGCCATAAGGGCCACGTTGGACCAGTTGGCACGGGCTGGGTTTCTTTATGGGAGGTGGATGCTGATGACATTCGGCTTCTGCCAAGGACGGTTTGGAGGTGGTGCCACAGGAGACAGGCACCTTCTATATGGTTTGATCTTTGAGCAATGGGCTTGTCGATGCTCCACAAAGATGCCCAGCCCCTCAGAGCAGCCAGAAGCTGCTCCCAGCAACACAGACGACAATAAAATTCCTGTTGCCTTCAATTGCTGTCATATTTGAGCCATTGCATCTGTTGACAATACACTGTGGGGAGAGCTGAGGCGATTCCAAAAATGTCTCTTCAGAGCCAGCCTGTGAGTGATACAATTCTTTTGGTACCCTGTTGAGGCACCAGTGCAAACATCAGCTCAGCACCCTGAGTGGCAGCGGCGGTGGAATGATGGAGAGAAAGCAAGTCCAGGGGGAGTGAAAGACAGAAGAGGGGGTGAGTGGAAGGATGGAGACTATAATCCAGACCTCTTGCTTTCCCCTCTCTGACAGTGCTCCCCTCCTGTAGCACTTACGGTGAGACAACCTGTTTATATTTTGTTTCTGTTCTGTTTCTCTCTTTGGCCTTGATAGAAAAAAAAAAAAGCAGCGGATGCAATGGAAAAATGAAGTGAGAACAGCAATGCTCCTAGGTCACCCTTTTTTTCCTTTCCACTGCGCTTGCCAAGCACAACCCATTTCGGTCTCCGCTAACAATGCTCCGTGCTGCACTACAGCCTGCTCCAGCCCCGTGGGGCACGGGCTGAAACAGAAACTGCTGGCAGCCCCCAGGGGAAAGGCAGCAGTAAGGAACTCGCCACGCAGCTTTTACCCTGAATCCAAAGCCATGGGGTGTCACCACCATGAGGTATGTGTGTCAGGGTACTCTGTGAGGGTTGCAAATGGCCTAGGAAGACACCACGTCCAGCATCTGAGTGAAGGGCCAGCTACATCTCCGAGTGCGTGAGAAATGGCATGGCTGTTACGATGAGGCCGTTGATGAGCCCCGAGGGGTTTATAGACCAGTCTGTTGTTGTTAATCAAAAAGATAGTATTTTCTTTTTTCCCTCCGCCTGTCCACAGTCCTCTTGACTATGAACAGCTTGGCTTTTGGTCTGTCCCGAAGAAGAGCTTCAAAATACAAATTGCTTCCTGGGAGCGTAATCCAAGGTTGAGACCAGGCAATATCACATTCAGATGTCCGATCCCTTGCACTCGGTTTTAAAGAGCTTAAATCTCAACTCTCTTCAACAAAGTGACCTTTGGCCTGTGGTCTGCAGAGCCCTTGTTTCTGAAAGGTCTGTGAAAGGTAATTAAGGAGAGCACTAGCCTTTTGCTGCCAGGCTAAATTCACTGTATGGGCCCTGTGTCTTTAAAAGGAGAAAATATTGTGAAGACCTATTATCAGAAAGATTCAAAGCCACTGGTCCAAGAAACTGGAGACACTTACGGGAGAGAGGACTGTGCTGGCTGTGGTGTATCTTTTTGTTCCTGAAGGAGATGTTTTAAAGCTTTTAGAAAGCACTGCAGGACCTGGTTCCTCTCACAGTCGTCCCTTAAGCATTGGCTGCAGAGTAAATGGAGGATGTTTTCCTCCCCTGAATATCTATGTCCTTCCTAAATAAACCATGGGTGAGTCTGTTGGGTTTTTTTTTATGGAAGGAACACAGACCAGTAGGGATCTTACAAAGCTTTTAATAGCTGCATTTGGTCCCTGGGCACTATGAGGACTGGTGGAATCACTGAACACAGAACAGGAAAGGGCCTTGGGATCGGCTAACTCATCCTCCTCTCCAAGGCAGGATTAACTAAACCTAGCCCATGCCTGACAGATGTTTTTTGACATGCCTTTAACAGCCCTCCAGCCTACTCAGGAAGTGATTCACTCACCTTATTATTTAGAGATGGTTCATGGTATTGACCTGGATCTTCTCACTGTGTTTTAGGCACGTGAGTTTGACTTTTCCCCTGTGGGCAAAGAGAACGGGTTATTCCCTTCCCTTCTGCAGTGACCTTTCACACGTTTGAAGCCCATTACTGCGGCTCCTCTCAGTCTCCTGCAGATTGGATGAAAACACAAGCAGTGCTTTCTAGACCTCCCATTGCAGTTCAGGTGGGTGTGATGGGAAAGCAGCTGGGCAACCCTTTGTGCAATTCTTCCACCACCCGTGATGGTGATGACAGAGAGGGAGTGGACAAAACTAGGATAGGTCGAATGCCACCCCTGCTCTGTGCTCCCAGAGCTCAGCTGAGCGCAACTCACGTGCATCAGCACCAAGGCGCCTTTTTGCAAACCATCCAAAGGCCTAGAACCGTGATTCTGCAAAACTCCCCTTGTCCTCGTGAGTCACAGGATAAAAGAGCTGCTGGATTTGGACTCTCTTACCTGGTCTGTACCCTCTATTGATATGAACCCTGTGATCTCTTCTGCTCTGACTCTTACCTCTTACACCACGAAGCTTCCAGAAAATCTTGGACTAAGACTCAAACACTCGCTCTGCGTGGGCAAGTTCAGACACAGGTTTTTGCAAGCAGGTCTTTGCTTCACCCATAGACAATTTTCATCAGGATGGTTTGTCTCCAGCCCCATCTGTTGTTGTGGGCTCACACATACAGCTCGTGGCTTGTTCTTGCCTCTTACTCTTTGGCCTGCCGAAGTCCCATCCTTGTTGCAAATACCATAGCCCTGAAGCAGCCAGGTACAGTGCTGCTTATCACAGAATCACACAGAATCACAGAATGGTTCGGGTTGGAAGGAACTTTAAAGACCATCTAGTTCCAACCTCCCTGCCATGGGCAGGGACACCTCCCACTAGACCAGGTTGCTCAAAGCCCCATCCAGCCTGG
Source organism: Dromas ardeola (assembly GCA_013398915.1). NCBI lineage: Eukaryota > Metazoa > Chordata > Aves > Charadriiformes > Dromadidae > Dromas > Dromas ardeola. The sequence goes on along the minus strand of VYZM01007308.1, from coordinate 105,237 downwards.
CCCTGAACACTTCCAGGGATGGGGCATCCACCGCCTCCCTGGGCAACCTGTTCCAGTGCATCACCACCCTCACGGTAAAGAATTTCTTCCTGATATCCAATCTAAATCTACCCTCTTTCAGTTTGAAGCCATTACCCCATGTCCTATCATTACACTCCCTGATAAAGGGTCCCTCCCCATCGTTCCTGTAGGCCCCCTTTAAGTACAGGATTATCATATTACAGGAAAATGGATCTTTTTCATCCACAGAGAACTAAAACGGCATTTAACTATTTTCTGAGTCAGCACCACTCTTGAGGCTAATGAAATGTTAGGATGTGGTCCATGGTTTCTGCAAGGCTGTCATATGGTAAACCTAGGTTGATCCCTTCTACGTAGGTGATGCCAAACTTTGTTTATGACAGGACATTGCTCCATATCTAACCTATTGCACGGACACACTTTCTATCTCTAGTGTTATTGTCTAGCCCTCCCACACTTAAGATGGTGTCATCCCCATTAATATTGCAGTGGGGTGCAATATAGTCTCGCTGAATTCAGCAACACACAATCATGTTTGCAGGTAACATTTCAACAGCTCTCTTTAGCCAGGCTGAAGCATGGGGCATGTTTAGGGTGTTTGGCTGACTGAGTGCAGATTGGCATGCTGACAATCTTCATTGTGGCATGGTCACAGGACCTTACACTGTGGCCCTGTTTCCCAGAGGTTTCCCCTTAGCTGCAGTGCAGCATCACAGCATCCTTTCTGTGACCACACAGACATACCTAAAGGCTTGCCTTGCGCTTCTTCTGCAGTCAGCACCATGGCCATCATCCTCTTCATGCACTCAGAAAGAGAAGCCTCTGACCCACCAACTGTGTGGTAATGAAATGGTGGGTTTGGTCATACAGGTGGCCTGGGAAATGCCCAGCTATAGAGTTCCCTCTGCCAGATGTTCCTTGCCTCTACCAGAAAAGATTTTGCTGGTGCAGCTAGATATGGCACCCATGCTAGCATGGAAGTGCTACTGTCTGGGAGGTGCTGTCTGTAGAAGGCCCTGCAAAGCCACTATGAGGCCCCTGCACTGGGGCTTTTTCTGGGATACAGTTGTCATCGCACAGTGGACTTTTTTAATTCCCCCCAGTACGTACTTGTACAAGCTTTCAAGAGCAGGTAAGTGCTTCTCACAAGCAGAGCAATTGCACGCTGCAAATCAGGGTGCACATTAGGTTGGTGGTCGAGTGTCCCCTCCCAATGGCAGTTTTTGGTTGGTCACTGACACATGTGGGGACCACACTGTGTCCTCAGCAAACGGCAGAGCAGTGCCTCAGACAGCTCAGCCTCTCTGTGCTCGGTGCTGAACGGCTTTGCCTCCATCCCCAGAGCAGCTGTTTCACTGGCCTTGGAGCTTTGGTCAACCTCACAGGTCCCCACTCAGGTTGCATGGAAAAGGAACATCCTTGAAACCAGAAATGATGACGTATTACTTCTATTGAGGGCACAACTGGGAGTCCCTGCCCTGAGATGAGAGTTTTCCAGTGGAGATCCATGTGAGATCTGTGCAAACAGACATGCTCTGTGCAAACTCCCGTAACGGACTGCTTTCCACCTGGGATCTGAACAAGTCACATCTCTACTGCGGAAATGCAGTTGCAAATACAAACTCTCCTGATGCACGCAGACCAAACACTGCCTGTCTTTTTGGGTTCCCACCTCCAAATGATCACTTTTAAAGTTTCTGGCAAAAATTATTCTGAATCCATATTCTAAAAGGACAGAGTTTCCTTGTTCCAGAAAAGACGGAAAAGCTTTGATGACAACCTACCCTTTACCATGCTGCTTTTGTTCAGAGGGCTTCTTGCACCGAAAGCCAGGTCTGATGCTTGCTTAGCTGCTCTGAGCAGTGTGAAAATACTGTATTATGTGGTCGTGAGAAAACCATGATGAGGCTTGTCCACTTGGGAAATTTTACTGACATAACTTCTTTGACTGTATGAATTATGCTGGCATAGCTAAACAGATGATAGATATGACCACATATTATATGTCATTCCTTAGCTAACAATACCGTGCAAAGAACATGTTGTGGGCAATACCCTGTTTTGATGTCTCTGGCCTGTGTAGACAGCGGCTTCCTCAGTCTGCAATCAATTCCCAAGATTGCACTTGTGTCAGCAAGTCTCTGCTGTCTTGTACATGGAGGAGTTAAAAAAACTACAACTGGTAGTTAGTGTGAAGCCCCGCATGTGTTGCTGTGCAATACAGCAGTGAGCTGCCTTGAGAAGGAATTTCTCAAGAGAGTGGCCAGTCAAGAGAGTTTTGCATCTAGCAGCCTGCGATCAGCCTCACCAAGCACCCACATGAAGAAAGGAAAAAGGTTTTGTGGTGTGAAGGGCAGCAGAGGCAGATCCCAAAGCAATCGAGTCCTGCAAAGTCCAAGCAGGGCTCAGACCAACACAGTGAGCTGTTTGACAGCAAAGCCTAACAACTCTTCACGTCTTGCCCACTCCTCCCTGCCCATGGACACCTTGACAGCTTCACCAGCTGATGGGAGAAGTGGGTTCCCAGTAAAGAGAAGCCAGATAGCCCTCTTCCACACCGCTCTGCCCCCAGGTCACTTAGACTAACCAGCTCCATCTGGACACCGTCAGCTCCAGAGATGGACAAGACACAAACGCAACTAAAGTAGAAAAGTAAGACACCTTTTTTTTGGCTGCAAGGAACAAGTAGACTCTGGTCTTTTATGTTCCCTTATGCGAGAGGGCTGATTAGGAAAGGGCAAAGCTGGGAGGCTGAGCGTGTAACGGAGATCTGTGTTATGCTAACGAGGAGCTTTGCTACACACGGTGCCATTTGTTATGCCGCTGTTTGGCCAGGCTCCTGCTGCTCAGCCGGTCACGCAACAACCTCTCGCTCTCATTAAGGCCAGATTGGGTTCCCGACGCCGCTCTCCCACTGCTTTTAATCATGTGGCCACTGGCCAAGGACTGCTGGGGAAAACCCTACCCCTTAGGTTGGGTGTCAGCTGATCCTAACTAAACCACAGAGGTCTTGGGATGGGGGGCCATAAAGGAAAACAGCTGAAATGGGGACAATTCACAAGGGAAAAAGAATGAAGGTCAGAAGGTTAAAAGTGGAAGAACAGGGAGCCAGGAGGGGACACAGAGCAGAACCCCACCATTCATGCCCACCTCTCCCTGTGAGCATCCAAAGTGCAGGGAGAGAAATAGTCACTGCGGTTCCCCCTCTTCTTCCTTCTCCTCCTGAAGCTACATATGATCAGCCTGACCAAGGCCAAGAGGAGGCTGCTAAGGTCTTGTGACATGGTAGGGCTGGAGGTGGAGATGGTGTGAGTAGAAAAGCAGGGAGAAAACCACTTAGCCCCTTGGGGAGCTGGGAGAGGGGCCAGGCCATGCCAAGTGCATGTGTGCCAGGGTCTCTCTTATGCTGCAGAAGGGATTTGTGTCCGGGGACCCCATAAACCATGCTATGACCATGCCTGTGCCTGCTGCTTCTGTGGGGTGTGGAGTTGGCTCATGGAGCAAGCGGTCCTGCTGGTGTCCTTCCGCATCTTCTGAGGGCAAGGGCTGACTCCATTTAGGGGCTGGGAAAAGGAAGCAAGTGGAGTCCAACCACTTGTAGTCCACAAAGGCTCTGATTTTGGTGACGTCTGCCAGGACTGTCCTCTGGAGCACTAGGGTCTCTCTGTTATCTGCACACAGGAGGTGGGGGATACACAGTGGGGAGTCACCAAGGACATCCCTCTCTGCCCCTTGGTGGTTGCAGGAGACCTGGTTGCTCTGAGATGTTTGCTCTGGGCTGGGAAGGAATCGGTGTCAGATGCAGGCCCAGGCAGAGCATGGAGCTGGTGTCCCTGGGGATGGCACAGAGCACAGGTGAAGGGACTCACATGGCCAGCACTCTTGGCCCCACTAATGTGGGCAGGGGAGGCTGTCATGTAGGTGACCAGACAGTCTCCATCTGCACCAGGTCTTCTGGGTGAGGAGAAACACCTTTCAGCATGTGCCATGAGAAACACCTACAAGCCCCAGCTCTCAGCATGAGCCCCCTCGCCTCACTGCGCAGGGATACAAGGGTCCCTGGTGATACAGAAGGCAAGGCCAGCCCAGAGGCACTTGCTGTGTGAGGGTACCACTGTAGCACTTGTACTGTGGTGGTATTTTTAGGGGCAATGACACTTGTGTTCCCAGGCGCACGGACACAAGATCAGTCTGACCCTGGTACTCCTTCTTATTCCCTGGCCCCAGGCAATTCCCCACACAGACCCTCTGAATTTCTCGCCAGCCTCCTAAGTGTCCCTAACAATCCCCACTGTCTGCACACGGGGCCTCGGGAGGGACACAGGTCACCTGAACAAAAGGACGGTGTGGTGGGTTGACCTTGGCTGGCTGCCAGACGCCCACCCAGCCGCTCTCTCTCTACCCCTGCCTCAACAGGACGGAGGGAGGAAATAAGGTGAAAAAATCTCCTTGTGGTCAAGATAGTGGCAGTTTAACAAGAAACGTAAACGCTGCACACAGAAACAAGGCAAAAAGAGGAATTCATTCACTACTTCCCATTGACAGGCAGATGTCCAGCCACATCCTGGGAAGCAGGACCTCAGTACGCATATTGGTTGCTTGAGAAGACAAACACCATAACCACAAACACCCTCCTTCCTCCTTTTCCTGAACTTTTATTGCTGAGCAAGATATATGGTATAGTCATACAGAATACCCTTTTGGTCAGTTTGGGTCAGCTGTCCCAGCTGTCCCCTTCCAATCTCTTGTCCACCCCCAGCCTACTTACTTGTGGGGTGCAGAGGGGAGACAAAGCCTTGACACTGTGCAAGCATTGTTCAGCAGTAGCCAAAACACTAGTGTGTTATCAATGCTGTTTTAGTCACAAATGCAAAGCACGGCACTATACGGGCTGCTGTGAAGAAAGTTCACTTCCTAACTCCATCCCAGACAGACCCAGTACAGACAGTAGGCATGTCTTGTCTCTTTTGTACTCATACTTGCAATTGCCCACCTTTTTTTTTTGCACACTCTTGCCATCTCACTTGGACCTGGGTCTGCTTCCCCAGTGATACCCATTTCTTAAATTCCATTGTGTTGGTTCTATCACGGATACAGTGAACCGTTCTCTGATGTCCTCGACAACCTCAGGAGTGCTCCCACTCAGAGGCGTCCATCTCTTCATGCATGCTACCACGGACACCTGCAAATGAGCCATTACACACATTTGTACTCATACAGACCCATTTGTTCCTACCATAAATGCAGCTCGAACATGATTTGAACCTCTGCACTGGCAAGCTACTTACTTAGCAACCTGAACTCTTAACATAAACTAGACTGACTGCACTGGTGAGCAGCACTTACAATAAAAATCACGTTAGTTTCCCTTCTGGCTTCCCATCCAGACAATGTGGCAGGCTGGGAGTCATGTTAGGTCAAGAGACGTAAAAGTCTGGACTAGCTGCGGCTGCCTCGAACAGCTCTGGAAGGATCTTTGTCTTTGTTCAGTTTTGATCCTGCTTTAATAGGCAAGAGTGACTGGTTTAAGGCAGCACGCAGAGTCCCTGGGAAACCACTGCTGGAGCAGACACTTGGCTTTGTCCTGTGCCCGAGCACCTCATGCAGAATGGGGACTTTGTGTTTGCGTTTAGAAGATAACTAATTCATATTGGAGGTTCATGAATATTCAGCTTGTGCTTATGTTGGGGAGAAAAATCCCTAAAACAAAGAGGCAAATTCTTTTACCCTTCATTTGGGGGAATGCGGTTCTCAGCCTATGGGCTGCGAGTAGCCTGCGGTCCCTGTCTGTCACAGTAGGATCCATTAATGACCCGTGTTTTTCCAAGCCTGAGCATGCATCGCTTGTGAAAAAGGGATGCAGTCACTGAGGGCTTGGAGTTAATGTTTCCGGGTGAAGGAGAGTTTGGAGGTGAGTCCAAGAGCATAAGGAGCCAGGCTGAAGTCAGTCTATCTAGCTGTTGTAGCCTCTCTGGTTTTGTCCCCTTTCTGTGGCTGTACCTGTCCTGGCAAGCTGTAGCAGAGTAGTCTCACAGCAGTGTGGACACGGTTTTTTCTGCATAGCCACTGTAGCTATTCCTCCTTGCAGTGAAAAACAACTGGTGGAGACTTTGTCTTCACCAAAGAGGTTTGTCAGTAGCGTGCTAGTCCCAAAGCTGTATACGGCCTCCTCCCCTACATTTCTTGCACAGCATACATTTTAGAGCTTAGACACACTGTCAAGGTATTGATGCGAACAAACTGCTACTAAATAATGATTGTACCTTGTTTGTCTTTGTTCAATGACCCCGCAAGTGCTGTGAACTCAGAATTCTTTCCCAGGCAATATGCAGCTGATGAGCAGGAGTTTGCTACGCCACAGCAACCTGGGTACATACCCAGGCTCTTGTATACATACTTCTCCATACACAAAAGTTGTTGACGTTGTTTGCAGGAATTCCCAAGTGAAATAAGCTTTCCTGGTAAAAGTGAAACGAGCTTTCCTGGTAAAAGTGCTCTTTTGCAGCATAACTCTACCTGTACTTGGGTTCTTACTGCTCTGACAAAGTGCTGTCTTCCCTCCTCTTCCCAGCCCCCTTCCAAAATGATTACACTGGTAACACTTTTAAATACAGCCTTGTTTTCCTTGTCTTCACCCCCACAGGAACTCTCCAGGCTCCTGTAACTGTTCAGTGTTGTCCTACCAAAGCGGTAGAACAAGTCGGGTGACCACTGTGTGACTGATTGCCACCCCGCAGCAGAGAAGGCAAACAGTCAGGGGCTGGAGCTGGGTGAAGCGGGCACTGCTTGCGCCAAATGAAAGCGGTGTTACTTTTGTGGATCTCTGCTCTGGCTCAAAACTCTTCTCCAGTGGTGGCAGGTGAAGATGTATTCAACAGTGCTACCTCCTGGGCGTGCAAGGCACTTGCCCAGAGATGCGTGTGCTGGGCAGGAGGCTCTACGTGACCTCGCGTCTCTGCTATATTTTCCCACTTGACAGAAAGTGTGTGCAACACCAGCTCCCATCACCAGACCCTCCTCCATACTGCCACCCATTGCCTTTCTTTTGCGAGGGTGTCTGTGTGCTCCTTTCTCCCCTTCCCTCTTTTACCCCAGGATCTCCACTTTCTCCTTCTGCTCAGCTCCAGCTTTTCCATCCCACTCCATACTGCAGCCCTCCATTCCCCCTGCCTTCCTCCAACCCTGTCTTCCCCCTCCACCACTATTCCTCTTTTTGTTTTCTGAGGAGAGGCGTCACTCAGGCTGTCCACCTGCTGACCAAGGAGGAGGAACAGGAATGAAGGAAAGACGCGGTCCTGTCCATGGGTGGCAGGACCTGGTGCAGCATAACCGCATGCTGCTTTTGCCCTGAGCGGTGATGGAGAGGGCTGTCACACCGCTATTGTGTTGGCGTGGCAAAGGTGGGAGGCAGAAGGCAGGGGCTGGAGGGGAAGGGACTTGAAACGTCAGCTGTTCCTTTGTTTTTTCACCTCCTCCAGTTTAGTGCCCTGTGGAATTTATGATCCTCCCCTCTGCAAAGGGCTTTTGTATTTCAAGTCACATAAGTGCCTTCCAGCCGGGTGATAGACCTCACATCGTTTGGCCAGCTACTCTGCTCTTTAACAACCTCGAAAGGCTTAACAAGCAATAACAAACTTTCTCCCAGCAACAGATTTGGGAAGACTGATTATCTCTCTTTTACAAGTGGGGACACAGCATCGATCCAGTCCAAGTCTCTGTGGCAGAGCTGAGCGATGGATACAGCCCACGATTTCTCATACGTTACTCTGAGGCTGTTAACGATTCCTTGTCCTTTCTCCCTCTCCATACTCAGCTGGATATTTGCCTGGCTTAGGGAGACTAAGGACATTAACTCTTGCCACTTGATGAGGCAGAGAACAGGTAAAGCAGAGGAGAACGGGAGTGAGTCCAGCAGGAGTCAGATGGAAAAATCCCATCTCAGCAGCAGGAGTTGTCATCTAGGTATTGCTTTTCAGGTAACCCAGATGATGGACCTTAGGAGTGTCAACCTTATCTGTTTCTCATGTCATTGCTATACCATGTTGTGAAGGGGACAAAAGGCTTGGTTTGAGAGGACGTAGCCCCTGCAACCTGCAATTGGAAAACCACAGCTTTCAGAGCAGTTCTGCTAGTGCTGGTTTTGACAAACAGAGCAGCCCCTCAGTGAAGTCCCAACACCAGCAAGCACGAGGGGCAGCCCCCCGCCCCACCACCCCGTGTCAGATCACTGATCAGGATCCATCTTCCCCTCCCCAGGCAAGGTCATGCGTGGGGTGGGCCCCGGCAGCGCCAGGGCAGCCCTGGCAGCAGACTCTTCCCAAGCACCGTGCCTTTTTCTGATTAACGGGACACACCTGTGAGCCATTGGGAATTAGAGATCGGCCCCAGCACCAGAAGCACGTCTCCTGCCAGCCCTGTAGCATGGTGGGAGAGGCAAATGAACGCCAGAGATGTGGATTTCAAACCTCTTGTACAATGTTTGAGGTATCCCCAGCTCCAGAGGAGGGAGGTGAGCCCTGAGCACCTGGGGACATGGCAGGCTGACCAGAAGCCCTCTGAGGACGTGGGTAGGTGCCGATACAGCCACCTGTAGTTCCTGGGGCAGGTGCAGAGATGCAAGCGTTGCTGGGGCTCCATGCCTCTTGCCAGCTCAGCTGGGGGCTGGAAGGACACGCAGACCTCAGGAGAGCACAGCTCCTGGAAGGTACGGCTGGGCATTACCAGCCCGACCTGTTTTGCCAGGGGACCTGGGGTGGCTTTGCTGCACCAGTACGAAATGCAGCTGCACCAGTGCTACTTTGTGCTCCCTGAGAGCACCGGGGCATCACCCTGCAACGCACCCTTTCCTTAAGTACACAGCAGCCTGAGGGCCCGTCAATCCACCCCTCCTCTCTGTCTAGGCAGGTACAGTGCCTTCAGGCTGTAGTAGGTAGCTGTGAGACTGTTAACTCCTTCCTCCCCTTGCTGAGAGGGAAATGCACAGATGCAGTCGTGCCAGGCAGAGCTCCCGTGCAGCCAAGACCCGGGCTGCTGGCTTGAGAGGAGTGCCCTGCTCCGTGTACCACTCCAGATGTGCCAGTCTTCCTCCTGGATGTTAAATTTCAGAGGTCAAGCTGATACCCGTGAGATTCAGCTCTCTCGCCGTCGCTTTCCCACACATGCTCTCTCAGATTCTCAGTGCCTGAGACAGGGACACATAAGCTGCCAGCTTGTTGGGTTTGCATTTATTTTAATTTTTATATTAATAAAATGTGAAAGGCCTGTTCTTCAATAATCTCCAATACTGCCGTACTGACATCCTCTCAGTGGGATTTGCAACAGGATAGCTGATGCGCTACACGTTTCTTGGATTGATTTCAGTTTGCCTTCCTCGTGGCCCTGCCACGGCTTCTCTGGTTACCACATGTAGGTGTGCATGAAACCCCAGCTCAGTAACGCACACCGTGCCTTCTGCTGCCTGTGCTTGTGGGACAGCGAGAAGGAAAATCACCTGCAAAGGCTCCTCCACCTCTGCCGCCACAGAGGGGTCGTGTAAGCCTCGGTGCTAAGACCTGCAACTCAATCCATGGGCACGGCCTTTTTGGCAAATCAAGCCGAGTGTCCCAGGTTTCTAATTCTCCTTCATTATTAATGCTTTGCTCAGGAATTAATGTGGGTTGGGCTCTGCTTGTGGGCCCATGTGCTCATTTCAAGTGTAAGCTTATCCAGAGTTTGGAGATGCAAAGGCATGCTAAATCCCGCTAAAGGCAGGATTTGGGTTCAGTCTTTTCAAAAAAGACCGTATGAAGTTATGACCCAGGGACGAGTACCCTCCACAGATGGATGGGACCCATGTTTCAGTTCCGTTTCTATTCCCATGCCAGGCAAATTGTTCACTTAGGGCCATGGGGAATTTTATAGTGGGGTCAGAATCCAGACTAAGCTTGCATTACATCAGGTTAAGGACTCGGAGAGGTGAGCAAAAAATTTAAGAGAAAGCAGCAAGCTCAGAAAAGACGGCCTCTGAGGAACGGAACATGTGATGATGGTGTGTTTTCCTCCGGACATAACAACTGGGGAGAGACCAGAAAACCTGCCCTTTTGTAAAACCTGCGATACATTATTCTCCATGTCCACAGAGGCAAGGCAGGCCTGGCTTGATTTACAATAAGGATGATTTATAGTAGGCACTGGGGAAATATTTTCAAGTTTTTAAGGGTTGCTAGTCCTCCAATAAGTACCCACAGCTTCTTCTGCTCAGCTACCACCCATCAGTTCTTAAAAGTCTCTGCAGTTCGGGCAGGGTGGGGTAGGTATCCTTGATCCTGTCTCAGAACAACAACAACGGGTGGGTTAGATCAGCATGAGCTAATCGGTGAGGCAATTAGGTACAGCCCACAGCCTTTTTCCTTGGAAGAAGAAGACTTCTGGGATATGCATTCAATCAGCACCCCTTTCATTCAGCTGTGTGGGGCTGGGTGATGAGAGCCAGAGATGTCCCCGCTGTACCACTGTAGGAGAAATATGGGGGCACCTTGTGTACAAGTGCACAGCCCAGTAAGGAACTACATTTTTCCATTTAGGTTGTAGCTGGAGTTTCCTAGGCTCCACGATGAATCCTCACCAATTAGTACGTGGTGTTTTAGACTTAAGTGTGGCTAGAAGCAGGGCGATGCCTGTGCAGTGAAGCATACAGCTTGATCTTCTTCATGGTTCAGCTCTAAACCCTACCATTTAGATCAAATCTTTCTTTCTCTTTCAGCTTTAAGGTAGAAATCTAGTCGCATAGTCAGACTGGTGTAAAAGTCTTGTAAGAGTGAGTAGCATCTCAGCTACACAGTGCTAAGCACAGAATTAGGTGCAGTGCTTTGATTACCTTTTTTATTACACTACAATCTTCCTTCAAGGCATTCCCTTTTATAGTGGCAATGACCCAGTTCATACACATTAACTCGGGTGGACTGACAGCAAGGAGCTTGGTTTTCCTGCTCCAACCACATCAAACAAGCAAAAAAAATCCTGCATCAACGGAGGCACAAGGACTACTTGCCAGCAGGAACCAGGGGTGTAACCTGCATCCACTTGCACGGTTGTTTTCCACCTCAGCCTTCTCTGACCATTACATTTGCTAATGGCCTTGCACATGCAAGAGACCTTTCGCAGACACTGTTCCTGAGCAGAGGAAATGAGGCTCCACATGGCACAACAGGAGAGTGAAAACTAAAAAAGTTAACAGCCCAAGGTGGAACATCAGATATGCCCAGGTCCCTCTGCAGTCCTGAAGACCTTCAGGTGAAGAGAGAGAGCTGACATCTTTCTACTGCCCTCCAGCTTGCCACAGCTGCCTCATGGCACCCTGCCTGGAGTCCTCATCTCTGATCACACACCAGTGCCTGTTGTGCTGTGATTATTCCTCACCACCTTAGAAGCTGATTTCAGGATTGCTTGATGGCCTCGGATCATGAAGGTGCCCATGTTTTGCTACATGGGACTCGGGAAGTGGTGCCAGAATCTAGCCAGCTCCCAATACACTGCTGCCTGCATTGGCAACACAGACAAAAAGTATTTCCAAAACTGAAATGCAGAGCAGACTCCCTCTTTGGAAGAGCAGTAAACAAATTTCCCCTCCTCTTTTACCCAAACAACACTTTCTTTTTTCTTTTCTATTTTTTTCCTCCTACTTCTCAGGGAGTTGTGCCCTTTTATCACCCTGTCTGTTCCCTGTCGCCTGGGAGAGGCAGAAAACCCAACATGACAGATCCATCTTTCTTAGGGTGGTAGCTCTCCCAAAAGCCTCAGCATTTCATGAAATCCAATACCTCAGAGAATCACCCACCACACTCATGCTAAAACCATTTCTTGAAAGATCGCATGAGACAGTTTGTTGCGCAACTCCCAGAACATCAAACAACCCCCATATTTATAGTATATACACTTACAACAATAAACCTCCCTTTTGAACTACATTGGCCAATATAGATTTAAAAGGCTCTTTTCCTATTAATCAACATCTCAATTTGTTGTTTAAGCATTCAGTGCTTTGGCTTGAGAGGAGCTGGTCTCATGACTTCCCGTAGGACTAGTTGATTAGATTTGCAAAACCTTCCATTTCCTGCAATGTGGCTCTCCGGGAGAAGATGGTACCGCTCCAATTTAGTAATGCCAGCTTCTTGCTCAATACACTTAGCTTGCATCAGGAAGCCTGTGTTTTGAGTTTGGAAGTATAACTGGGAAATGTTGCCCCAAAAATGAAGGAAGAGGAAAAGGATATTTCTTCAAGCTGTTAAGATTTGAAAATTTATGCATAATTTGAGAGACTCTTTCTGCAATAACCTTTCTGTAAAGGCCAGCAGCAGAGCATCAACCGCTTGCAAGTAGTCCCCTCCGTGCCCACCACAGCTCCTTTGGTCAGTCAGCTGAAATAATGTGTTTCTGACAGTGCCCGGGGCAGTAAGTCAGGCCCCAGAAGACACATACTTCTCTTAGTCCAAGCTGCTGGCCTTGGTCAAGGCCAGCTGTCCGTTGCCCAGATGAAGTCCCCAGTGATGGCCAAGAGAGTCAGGCTAGCTCAGGTGGCAGGTCCTGGCCAGGCAGGGCACCTGACCCACCCTGGTCCTGTCAGATCAGCAGCACCTTGAGCCCAGACAAGGGCTACCGCAGCTGATCAGCTTGGGGTGCACTGAGCCAGGAGGGAAGCCCTCTGTCCCACTCCCCAGTCCTGCTGGCCGGCACGGTGGTTTTGGCTTCCCCATCACCCAGCTTTTTCCAGCTCCAGACCCCTGTTATTTCAGCTAGAGAACAGCCGACCCCCTCCACTTCTTCCCCAGTCTTTTCCAACTCTCCATTGCAGGTGACTTCCTCAGGGCAAGGAAATAGTTTCTTTTACGTGTTGGTACAGTACTTAGGGAATGATTTGCATGCTTTAATGGGCGGTTCGTGCCCTTGCCTGGAGATGCAGGAAAAGAGGATTGCATGGGCGTGACGTGCATTAGCTCTTCAGAACATACGTCGGGGAGGCCGCCTGGTGAGTTTGGCAATGCCCTTGGAGAGGCTTGTGTGCGCACTGGGAGGGTAATAAGCTGCTAAGAATGAAACAAGGCTGGTGGTGTTTGTTACTGCTGTCTTCCCACTCATCGGGGCATAAATAACAGAGAGGAAGCTCCCGCTGTTTATGTAGCAACTGGAAGCAAGGCACAGCTTTCTCACCTGCCCATTGGGGTAGACTGGAGATGACTCAGGCTGTTTTCCTCACTTGCTCTTTGCAATTTGTATACATGTTTGTGCATCTTTACTTCAGCGAGGTCTTATTCTTAGCATTTCCAGGTGTAAGTGTTCCAGAAGAGCTATCCCAGCAAACACTCCTCATGGCAGTACTGCTTTTGCTGTCACAAGGCAGCTCCATTGGTGTAGCTGATTTCGGTAAGTGAAACAAAAATGACTATACATTAGCAAAAAGACTTGTAAGTGGATTCAACAGCATTTGCACTAAGGTTTTTGCCATTATGGAAATTTCAACTCCTCTGCCAAAAAAAGGGCGGGGGAGGAAAAAAGATGTTCCTTAACAATATTGCTATTCTGGCACAAAAAAAGACTATTACAGACCTGCCTTAAAATTAATTTTCCCAGGTATTGACTCAACTCATGATTAGCCTCTCCCCACTAAACACTTTCAATGTAACTAGAGACCAGACTTGAAGCAAGCTAGCACATCCAGCAGTCCTCCCGAACACTAACGCATAGGAACGAGATCTGAACTCTGACGCTGAGCCCTCAAACCAAAACAAAATCCTCAGGCTCTTCAGAACGGGAAAAAATCAGCTTTGGAAATGCTGGGTCTGGTGTTTTTTTGCTTTGATCTGCAACAGAGGAATCTGCTGGATTCGAGCATTAGATCGGAACATCTTGAGGCGTAAGGGTGGATCTCAGTTACACAGCTCGGGTCTATCACTAACCACAATGGGCTTTCTGCATTGTTTCTTGAGGACATGCCCGTGCAGACAATAGCTATGTCCTGGCAAGCCAAAGTCTAAATGTATCTAAACACTATATAATCATTAAAAAAACCCCACACTGGGGGATAGGGAGCTGGGCTGCTGTACTACATGTACTTGGCAAACACCTGTGCACTGTAATGTCATTGGAGGAGCAAAGCACGCTCTCCTGGGACACGCTATTCCTCAGAGCTGCTCCCCTGATCTACCATCTCCACTTTAATTGCCTCTTGGAGTGCTAGATGTTAACGCTATGGCCCCAGGGAGCACTGCTTTTTCAGCAGCCTGTGGGAAAGAACAAAGAGGGCGACAGGAAAGCGCTGGGAGCAAAGCACCTCGCTCTTCATCGGGAAAAACCCAAGCCACAAGTCAGCAGATTTATCACAATTTCAAGCGCTGCTAAAATTTCATTACAGTCCTAATACAAGTATGCATTGCACGAAAGTAAAGCTGCATTTGCCCCAAAACGCCCAGAACACTGGAAAGAGCACGTATGCACCTAAGCAGAGGCTGGGCTCTCAGGTTAACCTGGAAGTGGGATCCCAGGCAGAATATGGGCAGCTCTTACCTCTGCCGTGAAATTTCCAAGAAGCTCAGGCAAGACAAGTTTTGGTGCAATTCACTGCCCCTAACTTTAGTTTATTCAAAAGCTTAGGTCTTTGAACAGGGCCAAAGGTAGTGGAGAAACATGGGGTCAGTTTGGTGGTGGATGTCAGTAGAACAAACTGCTCTTCGGAGAGGTGCTCTCTAGTGAGTATGGAAACAACATGAATCCCACCCTTGCCCCTCTCTACCAGCTGGGTAAATCCACAAGTGGCTAATGCAAGTGCATCAAAGGGGCTATCAGAGCACACGCGAGCTCTCAGAAGGGTGTACCACGCGCACCTCTTGGTACTCATGGCAAAAGGACGTGGACGGCATCCTCCCCTCAGCAGGCATTGCCTTGGGCAGTCAAGGGAATTGATGTGTTATAAATCCACGTGATCTTCCCCGGCAATAACTTGTTCCCACATGCATGGTCTGCGCTGCTCTCGGCTGCCAGCTGGTACTTCAGACTTTTGCTAATTTGATTAAACTCAGGACCACATTTTCTTAATCTGGGTGTAATCCCTCAGACAGAGCCGATCACAGCCTCTGGCCGACGTGCAACTTTTTTATCTAGGGCAGCCAGAAGTGCTGCCCGAGAGTGTGACGGCTGCGTGATAGTCTGCCTGGTACAGCGGGGTGGAGATGGGTGGCCTTCATCGGGAGGAAAGGACCTGCCACCCTGTTCCCCTAGCAGCATGGAGGCACTGCTGAGGCACCTTGCTGGTACAGGGGAGTGCCTGAGGCAGCCCAAAAGTTGTAACTCAGAAGCACACCTGGACAGATAACTCAGAGCAGCCTTTTGGCCACCGCAGAGCAGGGCTGTAAATGCCCTTGGCCTGCAGAGCCCCAGGGTAAGAGAAGGTGGAGGAAGAAAGGGAGTAGCATCCTCCCCAGAGCTTCTCCTCAGCAGCTGGCTCTGCCCTGCCAACAAGGACCGTGTGACTTGCACCCCTGGAGGAGACAACACAGGTCCTTCCCTGGTTTGAGTCTGAGCCACCACCGCTCTGAACTTTCAGAAAGATGATGAGCTTCCTGCTGCTGTGGTCTGACTGTGGCGATGCTCAGCATACGGTCGCGCAGGGGTGCGAAGCTGGCAGTGTCCAGGTGCACTCCTGTGAGTATATTGTACGTCTGTGCCCATTCAAACCCTTTCTTTGCAACGCATGCTGAAGCTGATTAAAGTACGAGAGCCTCCCTGTCCTCTGGTCTTTACACAGAGTAAGCAGCAATATAGACAACACTTGATAGGCCTTCACTCTAATTTTCCCAGGTCTAACAAACTTCATCCACAGTAAAGGTGAAACTGCTGGTTTACGAAGGTTCTTTCTGAAGCTGTAGGGGAACTACATCTAGTCCTTGCCATTGCAGAAAGCAGACATCCCCAGCTTATTTAAAAAATCAAGCAAACATATATGCATGCATTTGTGTGAAACACTGCTGGAAAAATCTCTGGGCTAGCACTTGTCCTTGGGGATACAAGAAACCCCAAGTAACACCAGTGAAGGAGAGGGAGTTAAGCTGCGCTCTTGTGACAAAGGGCAGAATGGATTTCTCAGCATTTGCCTTTAAAGAGATGCTATACCTCTCCACCATGCAAAGGAACCCTTCTCGAGATCTCAATTACTGGTAGTCAAGGCTGCTTTTTAGGCTCTCATTTGGGTTCTGAACACATAGACACAAAACTTTTAAAAAATTACATTTTTGTGAAAGCCAGCAACCTTATCAACTATGCCTGTTATCTGAGTTGTCTCTCTTTCTCTCATCAATCCTCTTCTTGTAATTAATTTCCTTACTTTTCCATTAGGTAATATTAGAGAGTGTTGATAAGCAGCTCTTTTCTTTTGCCCCAGAACAACGATCAGTGCAAACAGGTAGGTTTTAAAATCCTTGAAGAGAAAGACTTTCTGCAAACAGAACTTGTTACTGAAACAAAATTGTGTTGCAGATAAGGAGGACTCATGAACTTAAAGCAAAAATCTATAGCTGGTCAGTGCTTTGCTTGCTCATGCCTATTTGAGTTGCTCTGGGCAGTAAACACTCTGGGAATACAACGCATCCTTGGGCTATAGCCCATCTGCATCGAACAATTTTGCTGCTGAATGTGCATTTCTTGCTAAGGGTAACTGCTCATCTCAAGGCTATAATGATACTGATGCACTCACGCCATGAACTGCAACCCACTGCTCTGGCAGTTCTCTTGTTTTATTTCCCAGCCGCAAGAGCTGGACTGAATTGTGTTTGTTGGTGAAGCTTATTTTTGCTGGCTTTCCGTCTCAGGCAGTGGAGGATTTTATGGAGCTATCCCGTCTGTTTCAAAACCTTTTTTTAATCACCCTTTTTCCCAGCAGTTACATTGTCCTGAAATAGCCCGGTATGTAAACACCAATCATGCGTATGTGCTTCATCTTTCCCAGGGTACAAAACTCCCTCTACAAACATGGTTTAGGAGAACTACTGTGAGCCTGCACCTTCTGGCCACCAGGTTGGCTGGCTGCAGCTGGTACAGCTGGCATCCTTGCTCTTTCCTAGACTTCTTTTGCATCACAGCTAAGATGATAAGCAATTTCTCTGCATGTAAACTCCAGGAGTCAGGAGTACTTCTGAGCATCAGGGATTTGCGCCACACTCAGACAGTCCCAAATCCAGACTGGAGTGAGACTGGGGTGTTTCCAAGCCCCGTCCCCAGTGCTGTCACTTCTGCAGGACCCCAGGGGCATCTTACTTGAGGCCCTACCTCTGTGCCTCAGGGAGACAAGAGCATTTCCTTACTATTTGCAGGTAGGCAGGATGCTTTTCTGGACAGCTGTGAAGTATTTGGGCATTATAAGCTATGGGACCTCTATAGGAACTCTACTTGATTACTAGCAAATCTGGGGGCTCCTGGCTCCCACGCTGTGGTGGCAATGCCAGTTGGTGGCAATGCCAGTTTATGGCAATGCTGCCTTGTGCCGGCACTGCTGTTTGTGTGGACCTGATGTGAGAGCAGATCCGCCAGTAAAAGTCTCCAAGGAAAAAAAAAAAAGGGGGGATGCTTCCTGTGTGTTTGTTTCAGGGGGAATCAGTTCTTCAACCTGTTTCACAGTGTTCGTCCACAGCACTTGGGCCCACACAGCTGCTGGGAGAGATGGGAAGTATCAGGGCAGCGGGAGGAAGGGACAGGGGATTATGGCAGTGAGGCAAAGCTTTTGCCCTCCTAGTGCTGATACATATTTTGGGACATCTAGGCATAGATCCAGACTCCTGAATGATTAGATTACACTCTTTCATAGCGAGACATCCTTCAAATGTACTTGGGGGAAATGCCTTTTTTTCACTTTGGTTTCCTCTTTACCACTCGCTGCTTTTTAGACAAGTACATAAAGGAACTACTAAAATGTTCCCTCTGTAGCGCTTGCCTGATCACAATACCTGGTTTTGTAGCTTTTTGCAAAAATCTTCATGGGGGCTGGATTATCCCAAAAGTGAACCTGCAAAATAACTGGCTCCAATACTTTCAATCTCTTCTCTATAGTCCTGCGGCTGTATAGAAGAATTTCCCTGGTTCAGGGGGGAAAAAAACCCCAAGAAATCAGTACCACTTCTAACCAACAACTATCTTCTCCCCAAAGCGCAAACACTCCCATGCCAGTTTGATAACCACCAGTTGAAAAATGCGTCTGGTGGAAGACCCAGAGTGAGAGTCTGGGCCTTGAGAGCAGGGTCCTAATCCGCAACCTATTACTGTGTGCAGCACTTGCCAAGAGAGCCCACACAGTGAGGTAAGGTTGCACCACGCTCTCTCCTTTAATGAGAAGTAAGTCCCTGATTCAGCAAAGCACTTAAGTGTTTTGATGAACCAGGGCCAGACTGAACATCTTGTGCAGAACTCAGTTGTCGAGCGAACAATATCAAATATTTTATTGATGGATGCAGACTAAAATGAAAATTAAAGACGTGGCTACTTAAGGCTGTAGGTGCCCAAACTCATATTGTTCATTTTTTATTGTATTAAAGTAATCATTTGTACGGGAACAGAAGCAGCCACCTCCAGAAAATCCATCCTTGTCATGCTGTGAAGAAAATTCTCAGTCCTCTCCCAGCACCCTGTCAATTTGATGGATTATGTAGCTTGCCTAGAAACTCAGCACATTTGCGCTATTTCAGATCGACAAGTTTCAGCCATATCCTCTCTTTTCCTACCAGGAATGCCCAGCCTTGGTACGTCTATTGGTTGCATAAAGTATGGGGAAGTGAGACGTGGTTTCCTGTAGGCCAGAACAGATATTAGAAGGTACGATCAACATGGTGGAGCACCACTAGACAGGTTTCAAGATCCTGCCGCCACCCTTACTTGGCCATCAGTCAACAGGCAGGGCGCTGAGCTCTGTGCTGACCTCAGTCTCTGAGGCTGCAGCCAGCAAAGGCCCCCGTCAGCCTGCTCTCCTCTCCCTAACACCTCCATCCGTCCTGCTAAAAAGGGCTCTCGAACTCAGAGAACATTAATCTTGGAAAAATGAAGCATTACGGCAGGTGAAGATAAACCTCAGTCTGTTAAAGCTGCTCCTTCTCATTCATGGTGCAGCGTTTCACCTGAAATGCTCAGTGCAGCAGCGCCTTGTAGCTGAAGGCTGCACCACAGTGCGTGCAGGCAGGCGGAGAGAGCAGAGGTTGGACTTTGGCGCATCCTGGCATCGGGGTGTTTCTCTTTGAAAACGTATTTTTCTGACGCAAAATTTTAATGGAAAGTTATCAATACCTTTGATATGTCTGAAAACATATCTGTAGCATAGTAAAGTGTCACTGAGCTCTTTCTAATACAGAGACACATAGGTTATTCTCTCTCCTTCTCCACCTTAGAGCAACAATCTTCAATTCCCTTTTACTTATCAATATTACACCCGTTTGCCCTCTCAGCTAGGTAAAAAAACAGTGGAGGTATGGATTAAAAAAAAAGAAATCTGTCATTTTTCACCAGCTTGTATATATACTTGGATGCAATCACCTCGCTGCCATGGAATACAGGCAGGTGCAAATGGGAGGAAAAGGAAAAGAAAAAAGAGTACATGCAGACATTTATGGCTCAACTTTGTGCTCTTTTAAATAAATTCCCATACACCAACGCTCAAACAATTTGCAGAGAAGGCGTAAGTTACATGGCACTCGGTTTATCTGCTCAGGCATGGCAAAGTGCACACACAGATATACACTGTGGTTCCAGGGAGTCTAGGGATTTCAAAGCTGCTTTATCTCCCAGATAACTCACTGGCAAAGAAGGGTGAATTAAAAACAGCATTGGTATCTAAAAATGGAACGTTAGATTATGATTACGGCCTTTAAAAAAGAAGTGTCACTTAAATGCATGTTACAGCTTTGTCCAGAGCAAGAGTTCAATGTTTTTCCTGAAGACCTGCAAATCCTTGAAT
>VYZM01007308.1:65417-76320 GCA_013398915.1 Dromas ardeola | reverse complement strand
TTTTTTTTTTAAGTTGAGGAACTGAGCTCCTCACTTGGGTGCTTAAAGAAACGAGTAACTCTTTCCACTTTTTGTCCTGACTGCAACTAATCACTGGGGTTTTTGTTCAGGTTTGGGGTTTTTTTTAAGCAAATCATGCTTGAACAAGGGCATTGAGCCTTTTCATATTTGACCACTTGTAGGTCATCTCTGCAGCTGAAAGAGCTAAACACTCTTATATTCTTGGGCTGTTCACCGCTGCCCCCGATAAGCCTTGTAACTGTACTTCTCACAGAAGTTTCAGAAAACCCGGAGGTTTTTAGATCACCTGCAAGAGTTTGTCAAGCTTTTTAGGAGGGAAGGGGTGAAGCTGAAGGTGGTGGACTGCTAGTCAAGGCACCAGCTCCTTCACCTTTGTTAGAAATCATTTCTCATCTCAAATGGTAATCAGGAAGCATGTGTTTTGTTCAGGACGGTGTTCGGACTTGTCTGCTAGAGCTCTAGCAGAAATCAAAGTTGTTATGTTTGAGACTGAAGGAGAGAGATGCTTCATGGTGACTTTTTGTGAATTGCCCTGTGGCAAATTCTTGTGACGCTGGAATGTGAGGACTGCTGGTTTAAGTTTTGTGGCTTTCTTAAGGAGTGAAATGGGAGTTTAGGTGCAGGGAAGAGAATGTCAGGAATGCTGACAGTCTGTAGTTCTGTGTCCAGGGAGAGGAGGCAAACAGCTCGGCACTGCTCCACTTACTAAAAACTGTTTCCGTTGCACAGCCCTGTAGCTGCATGCAGGGATATGGGATATGGGGGATGCAAAGCCTGCCTTTACTGAACAGGGCAAGAGAGAGCTTCTGTGCGTGTGAAATGGTATGACCATGGCTGCAGAGTGGTGTGCACAGGGCTTTCCCAGAACAATAAAAATCCTTGTCTAGATGTGACTGACGGCTTCTTTTCTAAAAGTCATGATTTTTTCTCCCTTCTTCTCCCACCCCCGTAATTTCACTTTTGGTTTTGGTTTCTACTTTTGGAGTAAATAATACAAATTTCCGGTGCTTGCTGCTCAACAGGACAGTTTGGGGATCCTAGCAGTAGTTTCTGTGTCCAGATCACTCTCAGAAATCCAATTTGCGATTAGAGGTGCTCGTGCAAAGGTCAGGCAAGGCGATGCCTTTGAAACCTTTTCTTAATCTCGTTAACAGTTGGACTCTGGTGCCACTAGCTGCTGTTTCATCTCAAAATACTTCTTGGGGATCTTACTGGATGAAAATCTCATTGCATAAAACTTGGCAGGGATGTAATAGGTCCCACACAGAAGGGAAGGGAGGGAAAAGCTGCTATTGGAGGCTTGTGAGAGTCTGGAAGTGTATGGAGTACTGGTGCCTGGTTTTGGTACTGTACAAGGTGTCCAAACTTTTTGCAGTACATGATTATTTCTGCCTGTAACTCTTCTGTACTTTTTTTTGTCTTTCAAGTGATGTTTATATGTGGTACGTCATGATTTCTTTGTCCTTAGATGCTTGTTTACCCCATCATGACAAGATCTAAATCTTGGCATGATTTCACTTAGTATTAACCGTAATGAAAGTGAATGAAAATCCATCTGAATAAAGAGGCTTTAAGCAAATCATCTGCTCTGTGAAGTGTAAGCGGGACTGAGCACAGATCGAATCTGCAAAAGTGTACTACTGCTTTGTATACCATTCTTGCTGGTCAAACTGCCATAAATTGAAAGCAGATTTCTGTTGTGTAATCAGCCGGCTAGAGTGCCAAACTGAGAATGAAAGTGTTGGAGCTTATCCCCCAGATTCAACCAGTTAGAGATACCACTTCTTATTTATCTTCAGTTGATAGGCTGCTCCTTGCCAGAGGATGTGGAAGACTGAGAGGGAGGAGGAGGAGTTAGTGCCTTGAAGGGAGCATACGTATGCACTCAGGAATTGGTTTCTTCTGCTCTTTGTCACTTTTCAGCTTCAGCTAGGGCTCACACATCAAGACTGACTGAATAGCATGCAGCTTGCTTTCCTCCTAGCTAGACTTGCACAGTGTCCTCTGTGTATCAGGGATGCTGCTGAGCAGACTTGTCTGCTCACTAGCTCATTTTTTTTTTTTAATTTATTGAAGTGGTATAACTTTAATAAACCATAATTGTTTTGTCTGCTTGGCAGTCTCATGTGCATAGTTCATGTCTACTGCTGTAGAAGTTGACTGTAGGGTGTTTCTTACAGTACTGTGTCTTCTCTTGCAGGCTGGAAGAGACAAGTATGAGCCCACTGCTACATCAGAGCATGGCGCAAAGAAGAAAAAGGGGAAGAAGGAGAGGGACATGGATGAACTTAAGAAGGAAGTCTCAATGGTAAGAGTGTAGGGATGGAAAGAGCAGCTTTAAGAATATGGACTGCCCCCAAAGCCCTGTGCTTCGTATGACTAAAAGAGCTGGTGTGCTGACAGCATGGTGTGACCGAAGGCACTGATCTCCCTTCTGGTCCCCTCTGTTTCCAAGCCAGACACGCTGCAAGTGTTTCAACATCAAGATGATCACGCAGCAGCCCTGAAAACATCACTTCTCAAAAGGCCCTTGATGCAGAACCCAAGTCTCTGCTTGCCTGCGTTACCCGTAGCGCAGTGTAGCTGTATTTCCTCACCCAGGCAAGTGCTGTCTGGATAGCAGCATTGCAGGCTTTATTGTGCTGTCATGTGAGTGAGACTGCTGTTTTCATTCCAGTTGAGTCTGTACAGCTCCTTTTATTGCTAGCCTCTTCTCAAACTGACCTCAGTATTATTATTCCTTCTAATCGTGTTTGAGGCTGTGGGGAGTGTCTCCCAGCCCCATCTGTGAATGCTGGATGATGCTATACATCTGTCTATGCGCACCACCCAGCTTAGATCTGATTTCCTTGATGTTGGTACGGGTTTTGTTTCTGTGCTCTCGTGGTTTTGGCCCCCTCTGTTAGGGAGAGGGGATACTAAAGCTTGCTCCAAGATGAGATTTTGCATTCAGTAGCAAAGCTAACTTAAAGTGTGTGCTCCCTCCCCTCTTTGGGAGAAGAAACACTGCTTAAGATGGCAGCATTACTTAAAAATGTGTGAAATTATAGGATTAATCTTCTGTACATTCCTACATTCCTTTCCCCTCCTCCCTCACCACCACCACCCTCCCCTTCTTCCCCCCAAAAAAACCCACCAAGGCTTCACAGAATCTGCTGGGAGTGTAAAGACTGCACTGAGATATAGTCAGAGTTTGTTTAAAAAGCTGTCCTGTCGTATCCAGATAGTCACAAGAATGCTAAAGATGAGACCGCTTTGAGTTGCGGAATGAGGTTGAGATTCTCTTCACAAAGAACATGAGCTAGAGTCTTGCTGTCTAACCAGACTGTTACAGATAGGAAACCTGGGGTGGGGGGTGGAACTGCGGAGCTCTTGCTGATCTGCCTGCAGGGACTGATCTCTTCCCTGCTAACAATTTTTTGCCTTTCAGGATGACCATAAGCTGAGCCTTGATGAACTTCATCGTAAATATGGAACAGACTTGAGTCGGGTAGGTAGACTTTGTTTTGCCTCTCTCCTTGCCATGATCTAAAAAGGAACAGTATTGGCTCACAGTGCTTCACAAAGGGAGATCTGGGTGGTCTGTTGTTTTTTTTTTTTTCTTTTTTGTGTAATCTCCCCTCCTGCAGTTAAGTTTCCCAGGCTTTGGGAGAATTGTTGTGCGCACAAATACTTCTCTTCGTCCTCCCACTGTACAGCCTGGCTGCACTGCTTCAGTGACTTAGTTTCTAACAAAGTCACTGTTATCTGCCTCTGAATTGTTCCAAGGTCAAGTTGATTCTTGGATTTATTTTTTTTTCCCCTGAGGAGCTTTTAATAAAGGCAAATGTTTGTTATATTGCAGATGTAGTCTAGTGAGATAGCACATGCCTAGAGATTTAATGATGGCTGGTAGCAGTTAAAATTTTACCCTTTTATAGTAACAGGTGTGCAAATGTCCTAGCTAGCCTCAAAGTCCAGTGCAGAAGCACTGCAGTAGTTTTGCACCTTTGCTCTCGTTTGTTTTGCTTAATGCATATATTTTTTTTTGCATGATTGCATATAGCAACAAGTCTGCTCTTACTCTGTAACAGCAGAGATTTGCGTATTTCTGTCAAAGACCTTGGCTTCTGAAAGCTGAACTTCCTGGAAGGCCAGTCCAAAGTGTCATCATCTTTATGGTCCCGAACTTTCACTTGTTCCATAATTTGATAGATTGCACTGATGGATTGCACTGGGCTGTTCCTCGGAGCTCAAAGTCTGCTATAGCCGCCTTCTTGTGCCCTTCTTCAGTGTTTGTAGCCTCATGGCCTACAGGCTTCTCAAGTAACATCCAACATCTTCTATCTCCTCTTTTGGCATTCAGCTGTCACATCCTGCACTTGTGTTGCAGAGCCCTGGCAGTTGTGGAGATCTCCAATACCTGTTGGCATCTCCTTATTGCTGTGGCGGGACTCTGCCTGCCTTTTCAAGTAGAAGATGAGCAAATTGAGAGCCACCTTCCCCAGTCAGTCTTGCCACAGTGTCTATCTCTTCTAGGGTTTGACTTCGGCACGTGCAGCTGAGATTTTGGCTCGTGATGGCCCAAATTCCCTCACACCCCCACCCACCACTCCTGAATGGGTCAAGTTCTGTCGGCAGCTCTTTGGAGGATTCTCGCTCCTGTTGTGGATCGGTGCTATTCTATGTTTTCTGGCTTACGGCATACAAAGTGTCATGGAGGAGGAGCCCAACAATGATAATGTAAGTAAAAATGTCTGGTTTACCTCAGAGGCAGGCTGAGCAGCCTGTTTGGCTCAAAGCAAATTAACTTCTAAGCATTCAGCTCAAAAGCTTTTCCCATAAGCACGGGAAATTCAGTGGGTGAGCTTAACACATCTTGGAGTGCTTCCACATAATGAAATGAACAGCCGACTTCCTTCATGTTGTGTTAACAACACTAGCTTGTGGACAGCCTTTGTGTACAAAACGTACCGAGTCTGCAAGTACCTCCATGCTTTGTTAATGGGGCACTTACATTTCAAGCAATTTATCTGGACAAACTGGAAACCTTTCAGGCAGATCATCCTCTGACTCACTTTCTCTGCTCCTTGTAGCTGTACCTGGGTGTTGTGTTGGCAGCTGTGGTTATCATTACTGGCTGTTTCTCTTATTACCAAGAAGCAAAAAGTTCCAAGATCATGGAGTCCTTCAAGAATATGGTGCCTCAGGTAGGGAATACCTCATTTCCTTAAGATCTGCCAAGCTGTAGCTTGCTCAAGGTTATTAACTGTTTTAAACATGGGCGTCAATTGTAAAAGGCCTGGCTGTGAATGGTATGTATTGGCGTTTAGCAGACAAGATGTCTCTTGTGCCACAGCTGTTAGCGTGGGTTACTAGCTCTTAATGTTGAGGGATCTATGAGACTCCTTCTTTATGCTCTTAAGTAACTATGCTAATAGGCCAGGGCAGTTCCTGTCACCCTGTGAGTTCCACCAATTTACTAATGCTCGTAGGACACTTTCTCGATAGTCTAGGGAGTTCAGTAACTGGTGTGATAAGCACTAAAACTCGGATTCCTTCATGGTCAGGGTCTGTATCATACCTAACCATCTTACTGTCACCTTGGCAACAAGGAACTTTAATATCAAGAAAAGAAAAATTACTATTTTTTTCTTAAATAACATATGTATCAGAGATAAACATCTTGGTACAAGTAGAGACGTAGTAGAACCATAGCACAACTATTTTAAGATACTCAGATCTCTTAAACCCGTTCTTAAGAGTTGCTTTTGACACAGACTGTTTCTTTTATGTTTTTCAGCAAGCTCTTGTAGTCAGAAATGGTGAGAAGATGAGCATAAATGCTGAAGGAGTTGTAGTTGGAGATCTAGTAGAGGTAAAAGGAGGAGACAGAATTCCAGCTGACCTTCGGATCATATCTGCACATGGTTGCAAGGTACAGGAGTGATGGGCTGTCTGAAAACTTCATTATGAAGGATAATGAATTAGGCTGGTTTCAAAGAATATCTTCTGTTGAATGGGTGGTGGAGTGGAGGAGGAGGGTGTGCGGGGATTGCCTAGTATTTTATCTGCTTTCATTGCTGAAGGCATCTGCCTCCTTGTGTATGACAAAGCACTCCCTTCCATGTAGGTGGATAACTCCTCACTTACTGGTGAATCAGAGCCTCAAACAAGGTCTCCAGACTTCTCCAATGAGAACCCGCTGGAGACCAGGAACATTGCCTTCTTTTCCACCAACTGTGTGGAAGGTATGTGACTCCCCTACTTCCCGAAAGTATTAACAATGCTAGGGATTGAACTGCATAGGTAAGCAACACAAGTGCTGTGTGAGTTCACTGTATTAGTTGGTGACCTACTCCTACCATTCAAGAGCAGGCCGGAGTTTCCCAGCAAAGGCTTTGCCCATTCCAACTGCAATACTGTATGATGGGCAAAGAAGACTTCACAGCCCTAACTGTGGACAGGCTGTACAGGATCACGTCCAGGCAGGTTTTGAATATCTCCAGAGAAGGAGACTCCACAACCCCTCCGGGTAGCCAGTTCCAGTGCTCTGGCACCCTCAAAGTAAAGACGTTTTTCCTCATGTTGAGGTAGAATTTCCTGTGTTCCAGTTTGTGTCCATTGCCCCTTGTCCTGTCGCTGGGCACCACTGACAAGAGTCTGTCCCCATCCCCTTGACACCCACCCTTTAGATATTTCTAAGCATTTGTCTCTTCTCCAGGCTAAACAAACCCAGGTCGCAAACCCTTTCCTCATAAGAGAGGTGCTCCATTCCCTTGATCATATTCATAGCCTCATAGCCCTCTGCTGGACTCTCTCTAGTAGTTCCTTGTCTTTCTTGAACTGGGGAGCCCAGAACTGGGCACAATACTCCAGATGTGGCCTCACTAGGGCAGAGTAGAGGGAGAGGATAACCTCCCTCAACTGGCTGGCCATGCTCCTTTTAATGCACCCCAGGAGACCACTGGCGGCCTTGGCCACAAGGGCACGTTACTGGCTCACGGTCAACTTGATGTCCACCAGGACCCCCAGGCCCTTAGCAGAGCTGCTTTCCACCAGGTTAACCCCTAACCTGCACTGGTGCATGGGGTTATTACGAGGTGCAGGACACTACACTTGCCCTTGTTGAACTTTGTTAGGTTTCTCTCTGCCCAGCTCTCCAGCCTGTCCAGGTCTGGCTGAATGGTGGCACAACCTTCTGGTGTGTCATCACTCCTCCCAGTTCTGTATCATCACCAACCTCCTGAGGGTACGCTCTGTGTACAGCAGTGTTAAAGTGCAGATAACGTAATGTGAACTGAGATGGTTAAGCAGAGCTATAAGAAATAATACAGCTGCGTCAGAAAGCAGGAATTTCAAATATCTCTGGCAGAACTTCCTGTTGCAGCTAAGAGTATGGCGGTAGGTACTCTTTGTGCTGAAGCCAAGAGCATCTTTTCCATATCCACAGGGTTTGTAACTGTTCAGTGATGGTGGAGAATTTTGCCTGACTACTATTGTGTCCTCTGCTGACAGATTGTGAGCAGCAAACTGCACCGTGTTATTTTTTCCCCAAAAAAACCCCAACCCTGCAGTACTGCGGGATATTCTTGATCTTTCTCAAGAGCCTTGGGGAGAGAAATGGACCTCCCCATAAAGCAGGGAAGAGGACACTGTCTACTTCTTAAAGATGGCTTCCTCTGATTCTTTATGCAATTGGCACTTGATTCTCTGGGGTAGAAGGGAGAGAGGGCATATAGCTTGGCCAGCCACACAGGAATCCTGTGCAGCACATATCTCCATTTATTTCTTATGCTGCTAGAGAGTAGAAAAAGTTGTGATGGGAGACCTTGCCATTGGAATGCCTACCTGCATTATCTTGGGCAAAGCGTGCTAAACTCTAGGACAAGCTGAACAAACTCAGTTTAGTGTGTTTGGGGAAGGGTTTTTGTTCTCTAAAACCTGTCTCTCTTCTAGGCACTGCCCGTGGCATTGTCATTAGCACTGGGGATCGCACTGTGATGGGCCGTATTGCCAGTCTGGCTTCTGGACTGGAAGGTGGGAAAACTCCAATTGCTATGGAGATTGAGCACTTTATCCACCTCATCACTGGAGTGGCTGTTTTCCTGGGTGTCACCTTCTTCATCCTTTCACTCATCCTTGAGTATACATGGCTGGAGGCTGTAATCTTCCTCATCGGGATCATTGTTGCCAATGTCCCAGAGGGGCTGCTTGCAACAGTCACGGTGAGTGAAGCTGGGGAAAAAAAAGATTGAATGAGTTACGTATATGGTTCTTAAAGAAGTGGAGTGCTTCATGCTCAGGGTGCAGAGGTAAACATTAAAGTAATGGAAGGTACTTTGTGTGGTGAGTGTGTAGGGATAGATTTTACAAATTCAGTGTAGTCACACTCGTTGTCCAAATCAACGTCAAGTTATGCAGGTGTTTTTCTAATGAAGATGGGTTCCTAAGCTAGACCTGCTCAGACGCCTGCCAGTGTAGAATTGAAGTGAGCAAGATTAGGAGTTCTGGACTTGCCTTGCCTTTTTCTGTGGCAAGAAGGGGCCTTCCTGTTAAAACTGTTCAGGGTTTCTACACCCCCATGGACACCAGCCCTTCCAGCCCTGCAGGGCTGGCAGAGCATCCAGCAAGCTTCACTCTACTCTCAGCTTTTGATCTGGCACCTGGCAGAGATTCTTGTGAGTTTGGTTTCCCAAGGAGACAGTGGGAGTATCTAGGTGTGCTCAGCTGTGTAGAAGGTGGTGGTGGACAGGGCTAGCAGTGTCCATGCAGCCTTAAGAAGTAGAGCAGCAGCTGAGCCAGGGAATGAACAGTTGGGAGCTGGAACCAGATTAGAGTCTCTGGCAAGGAAGGGTAGCTGGGGCTTGTGACTTCCTACACCAGTAAGTTGCAGCCCTATCACCAGAACTATTTGGGGCCTTCTCATACGTGGCCTGCCTCCACCTATTTTGAGAGTTCCTATGATTAGCGAACTGCAACTTTAACTAAAATGTTAATCTGGGGCATGAATTTCCTTCCTAATGCACTGAGAGAATCAGGAGACTGAAGCCTTGTGAGTCCTTTTCTTGAGGTTTTGCGATGAGGAAAATGTGCTATTTAAACAGCTACATTTAGGCCCAGCTGCTAGATTTATTTTGCACTGGCAGGGTGAGCATGGAGTTTAGGGAATCACTGCAGGGCATGGATGCTGGTTGTCATTCCATACCCACAGTGAGTTGGGTAGCAGCGTATTAGTGCACAAGTCCATCTAACCTGTCATCGTCTTTCGTGTCTCCAGGTATGTTTGACACTAACAGCCAAACGTATGGCTCGTAAGAACTGCTTGGTGAAGAACCTGGAAGCTGTGGAAACCCTGGGCTCCACATCCACTATCTGTTCTGACAAAACAGGCACTCTGACACAGAATCGCATGACGGTTGCGCACATGTGGTTTGACAATCAGATTCATGAGGCTGATACTACAGAGAACCAGAGTGGTAAGCGTGCTTGATGCATCTCATTAATAAATGGCTTTTTGTGACACTTCCTGTACTTCTAAGAACCCATGTTTCTAGCTCTCCAGTCCAAGTGAAGTTCACAGTTCAAGGACATGTAACATATGATCTACAATGAGCATTAGAAGAGTTGGAGTGACTCATGGAAAGCTTTTCACTGTACCACAGTTCTGTTTAATCCATAAACTGCATATAGTCTGCTTTTGCCCGGGATGACTCCATTGTAATTTGAGCCTCTTTAATGTTCAGCCCCTTACATCTGTCCTGTATGTAGAAATATTTGCTGTTCTGTACTTCAGGATACCTGATTATTTTTGCCAAAATATATCTGATGAAATTGCCCCATCTTAAGTCTGCTGAAAGCGTGGACAGCAGAGGTGTTGACCCTGATAATAAATTTCTTGAGACTGAACACAGATGGAAATTTCCTATGTTGAGCTAGATGGCTGCCCTTGAACAGGGGTTTTCCCAGAACATCCTGGGTGTGTTTGCAGAGCGGTAGCAATAGATGAAGTGACTGTAAGACACTTCAGCAGGAAGTTTCTTCTAGATATTGATAAGAATCTGAAATCTTGGGAGTGCTGTGCAACTGAGAGAGGTACTTATCTCTCCAGAGCTGTTTAGTACTACCAAATTCAGGAGTTTCTGAGCTGTCATCTACCTTGTGAAATGTTTTTCTTGCAACACGTTACTAGTATAAACTTTTCTCAGTGGTGCTGCTGCACCCTGCTCCCCATCCCCAGCCACTCCAAAACTTTGTGCTTGTCTGAACCACTTAAAAAAGCTGCTTTACTGTTCTTGGTCTCTAACATTAGTGCAAAGTAACAAGCTATAAATAAAGTGTTACTTGGAACCACTTGGTTTTGGCCTCGGAATGGTTGGCCTGGCTACAGTAGAAGTAAACTTGGAAGATTTTTCTTCATGGAAAATACATTAGCTTATCAGTTAACTGTCTGTTCAGTTCATCTCCCCTGAAGCCAGCTTAAGAGCCAGCATGGGAGAAGCAGTATCTCTTTTTTTTTTTTTTTAAGTATTGTTCCTTTGGGAGCTATTTCATCCAGTTCCTGGATGATGGATAAAGTGAGACAACCTGGAAATGGAACCCAGCATCCATTACTCAAGCCCCTCTGAAGGAATGTTGTCTGTCTGGAATTCCTTGGCTTTGTCAGCCTTGCCTCTGCTGCTGCTGGTTGCAGCTGTTATTGGAATCTTGAAAGCAGAGGTGTCTTCTTGCACTGTTGCTAGTTCACCCTCAGGTCTTTAAATAAGCAGTTGCTCATCAAGTATCTGGGAAGGGAGGAGGAGGAGTAAAAGATATAGTACGCTAACAGGCTCTAAGTCTTTCCTATTTCTGAGGTAAAGGCTTCTTGCTGTTAAGCCTGTGTGATTTTGGGGCTTATGTGATT
>VYZM01007308.1:14657-65392 GCA_013398915.1 Dromas ardeola | reverse complement strand
TTTTTTTTTTGGGGGGTGGGGAGACTTTTTGACATTCTTCCTCTGCTTTCAGGTGCTTCCTTTGACAAGAGTTCAGCTACTTGGACTGCTTTGTCCAGAGTTGCAGGTCTCTGCAACCGTGCTGTGTTTCAGGCCAACCAGGAAAATGTACCAATTCTTAAGGTGAGTTCCGTGAGTTCCTAAAAGAAATGTTTGTCCTGTTCCCCTTCACTGCCCTCCCATAATGGTAGTGAGATTACATCCTGTAACTGCAAAATAGAGGTATCTGCCACTCTTAATCTTCTCTACACTAGTCTAGCGCTCTTATAGATGTGCTATGGGCAGAGGAGATGGGACTGGGAAGACACACTTCCCACAGCAGATTCCTTGCCATCCAGTAGCATCTATAGTCTGTTTAGGAGGTCAGGTACTTCAGACAGGGCTAAAAAAAGATCAGAAAGCTTTCCTAGGCATTTCCTAATGTTTGGCTGTTCCAAGAATCGCTGTCTCTGGCATTTGTACGCTTAAAAACTACAAACACCCGGTTCTGGGAGCTGGGAGGACTAGTCACCAAAGCTGTGGGAGCAGCAGTTGTGGGAGACTTTGTTTGTCTTTAGCCAGTCTGTTCTCACTGGCAAGTGTTGGCTTTTTAAGCTCTTGCTGGTTTAGCGCTGGGGCAAATGCTGGCATAACATTAATTCAGATTCCTGCTTCTGAACTGTGACCCAGCCAGGGCTGAAATGAACTGTACAGTGCTTACAATCTGTCACATATTAGTCATGTTGCTTAGTAAATTTCTTCCCAAGGGTGTTCTGATGCTGTAGTAATAGAGATGATAGAACAAACTATTTTTTCCCCTAGCACTCCTCGGACTATAGCTTCAGGTCATGTTTTTTAGAACAAAGATAAAGAGCTGGAGTTCTTTCCATTTAAGGATGACTTGGGAGGGATGAGTTTTAAAAAGTCTTTAGATACCAAAAAGCAGTATAAAAATGAAGAAAAAAAAAAAAAATTCTCAGGGACAAAGACCAGAAGGGCAAGAAATATTTGGTTTAAATTGCAGCAGAGGAAACTCAAGCAGGACATTGAGCACACACAGATCTCCAGGGCTGAGAACCCCCATCTACAACTTACCAGTGCTAACCTTACAGGGGAGGAGGCACAGACAGATTAAATCCCCTCTGCCAGAGGCTTGATAAACTGATCTTACATTGGGGTGGGAGAACACATACAAGTGTTTCTGTGTGCATGTCATTAGTCTTCATCTCACATTTGCTGTTCTTGATGGCAAGCAAATTACAGCAGTTCTCAAAATTTACCCTCCAGCCTCTCTTCCTCTGATGGCACCTGGTTATCTGACTTTCTCTGCCCTTTAAAAGGGCTTCTTGACTTTAGCACCAGAAGACTGGTGCTCTCTTGGGCTAGGAGGCCTGACATTCTGAAATGCAGTATTTTTCAGTACTAGATAATAGAATTATTTATTCTTTGCTCTTATATCACGTTATGTAGAAGCTGGGAGACTGGGCTGAGATGAATACACTTCTTTTTTTTGAATGTCTGATATTCTGTGGTGAGTCTGCTGGGATGTATGCTTTGATAGTTGTCTCTTTCCTCAGAGAGCAGTGGCAGGAGACGCCTCTGAGTCTGCACTTCTGAAATGCATTGAATTGTGCTGTGGTTCTGTCAAGGAGATGAGAGATAGGTATCCCAAAGTGGTGGAAATACCATTTAACTCTACTAACAAGTATCAGGTAAGCATGTGCCCGCTTGAGGGAGAGTTGCTGTGTGAAGCGCTTATGTAAATTTGCATGCAGTGTGCCTCAAAACTTGTTTTGGTACCAAAATCTTGTCTAGCCATTACTTTCTTGTAGACTGCTCAAGACTAGAAATTTAAATTAATGGACCATACTTAGTTAAACTGTGCAAGAGCTTCTGGAGTTGCCTTGACACTAAGGTGTCAGCTGCTGAGAAAAGACCAGACGTGCTTCCTGCCTGTGCAGCAGCAGCGCACGGAGAGTGGAAGAACTCAAATCTGGGAATAGAAATGAACTGCTGGGAAATGACCTCAGCAGGTAGAACTTTGGATGCAAAAAAGGCTATATGTTAAGGAATATGTAGTAATTCCTTAGTTTGTGAACCTCTTTAAAGTGCAGTTAAATGAAAAATAGAGCCAAGTATCACAAACGTCCTGAGCTACTGTAGTCACACAACATGAGAGTGACGGTCATTACTCATGACCCTCATAGTACATGTCTATAAAACGGTTTCATTTCTTCCACCCTAGCTGTCTATCCACAAAAATGCAAATACATCAGAATCCCGTTACTTGCTGGTGATGAAGGGAGCTCCGGAGAGGATCTTGGATCGCTGCAGCACCATTCTTATTCATGGCAAAGAGCAACCACTGGATGAGGAAATGAAAGATGCTTTTCAGAATGCTTACCTTGAGTTGGGAGGCCTTGGGGAGAGAGTGTTAGGTAAGGAAAAGCAGCCTTAATAAATTGGAAAATATTGTCCCTTGTGCTCCTGTGCAGAGTTCCCACAGATTAAGTGTAGGGTTGTACTCTGTTCCTGCAGTGTAACCATAGCGTCGAGTCAAGGTCACTTCAGCAATTCACGTAGAACAGTCCTGCCTTTAGCCTTTAATCTAAAAAGCAACCTGCAGGGTCCTTGCCCAGCAGCTGGGTTGCCTAGATCAAAATGAAGCAAAGCATTTGGGGCCTTTAGTCTCCATGGGGCCACATGGTATTAGATTTGGTCCACTGCATGTGAACCAAGCTGTGTCTGGGCACCTGGCAACAGCTATTGGTTATCAGAATCTGAGTGTGACTCCTGCCTCAATAGCCCTGGCTAAACCTCTGACGCTGCCCTGTTATTCTTGTGTGGCTGTTTGCAGAAGCAATAAGCGTTCGTGCGCTCTCTGCCTCCTGATGTGTCGGAACAGAGTAAACATGGGTTTGATGTGTTACAGGATTCTGTCACTTGGCTCTGCCTGATGATCAGTTCCCTGAAGGCTTCCAGTTTGATACAGACGAGGTGAACTTCCCTGTAGAAAAGCTCTGCTTTGTAGGACTGATGTCTATGATTGACCCTCCTCGTGCTGCTGTGCCAGATGCTGTTGGCAAATGCAGAAGCGCTGGGATCAAGGTACTTTATTCCTGGGTTCAAAATTACCTTGCTTTATACCTGTGGCTATACAGGGCTTCCCTCACTCTGTGTGTTTGCTGTAATGTGAGTGACAAGAAGTATTGATCAGGATTTAACTAGTACCACTTCAGGCTTCATTTCTGAGTTAAATACAAATGTTTCTATGTTAATGGACTGAAAAATGCGTTAGACTCCAAACTGCTAGGGCACTGGCAGGCACTGATGGCGTGGTGTGCCTGAGCGTGTGATTTGGCTCAGGTGTGTTCTGCATGTCCCACAGTACTGACTGAGGTGAAAGAGCGAAGCACAGGTTGGAAACGGAACTGAATCTGTTGACTCAGGATTAACAGTTTTCTTTGTCTTCCATCCACCTCAATCCCTTGCATACTGGTAACAGGTTACTACTGCCTGTACCTCAGGCTTGCTCTGTGCCAGGGCTCGCTATTAGAACAAAAGCTACGTGGCCTTTTCAGTCTCAAGGGACCCTGCCTCTTGGGCAGTGTTGCTCTGCAGTATAGGCAAGGCTTTCATGGTAGTCTGCTTGCATTTCAGGTTATCATGGTTACTGGAGACCATCCGATCACAGCCAAAGCCATTGCCAAGGGTGTCGGCATCATCTCTGAGGGCAATGAAACAGTAGAAGATATTGCTGCTCGACTCAACATTCCCGTCAGCCAAGTCAACCCTAGGTACTGACTGGTGGGGAAGGCTGAAGCTGTTCAACGAATTAAGCATTTGTCTCTCTCCTTGCCTTGGATAATCTTTCAGCATCTCTCTCTAGACATGAAAAACTTGGCATCTGCTTAGCTCAGCATGTTGTGGCTCCTCAATGCGTATCATGAGTTATGTGAGGAATGCACAAGGCTTTCTTGAATGTGCATGGGAAGTAGTTAGGAGTAAGCCCTATACAGAAAACCTGGGCAGTTTCTTCCGTCCTTTCTCTGCCCTATAGCTTTGTGTCCTGATGGTCTGTCCGCAAGGTGGGGGAAAGAAATGGCTGTGTGGAGTCTCTTTGGGGGGCAACTTTTTCCCCCCTGAGCTGAGCATTTGCCCCACCTGTTTCATGTCACTGCACAAGCACCACGTACTGGGCACTGTAGGGGGCAGGTAAAAGTATCTAAAGTGACATGGGGGAGGGAGGTGGATGTCTGGGGGCTGTTTTGAGCAATGCTGCTGCAGAGCCTGAAACCATGTACTCCTGCAATTCCAGACCTTTAAATAGAGGCTAGGTCTAGTTTTGTCCCCAAACATATACTTAGTCAAGCTTATTTAGTTAGATAAGTTACGGGTTTGTGGGAAAATCCTAGTAAAAAGAAAATGCCTAGTTTGTTAGTCACAGTCCAGACTGAATGGGCTACCAAAAGTAAACTTTGTTTAACTGTTTTATACTGTTTACAGAAAAAAGCTGAAATGCCATCTATAAACTTGATCACTCAAAGCCCAGTTCTGCCACTCTTGCTCTCAGACTCTATTCTGGGTCTGACTGCAGATGGGCAAAGTGAGCAGGACTTGGGCTGGGTGAAGCAACTGACACTGGTCAGTGGCTAGAAGCAGAATAAATGTGAAAATGAAATCCCTTCTCCTTAGGGGTTAATGTTTGCCTTTATAGGCTAGTGCAGAACTGAGGCATCCTCAGAAAATGTGCTTTGGCATACATGGGCTGTTTGCAGAATGGCTGGGCTGTCTGCATTGCTTAGCTTGACCCAGCCTGTGTTTGGGCTGGAGGGTAGCCACGTAGCTTATGAACTGTGAATAGAGACACCCTGTGGGATGAATTGAATGGGGGAAGACAAGGATTGCGGCTGAATTATTCTCTCTCTCTTTTTTAATATTTTTTTTGAGGGTAACTTCACAGCCTAGCAATGCAGGCTGGGGATCACTGGGCTGGGTGACTGAGCAGGTCAGCAGCTGGCTGTAAGGGTGTGGAAGGAATTTCCCTGTTTAAACTGGGTGATGTCATGAGCTGCATGGATAGTCTCCTAGACCTATAAGGGATGGTATGCTGGGTTAGAGGGGTGGTATTTTCCTGTAGCATGCAGGGTACCAAACCAGTCTAAATATAACATTGCATGCTTTTGTTGCTGAAGAGTGTAAAAATCTGAACTGACATAGCGTGAGCTCTCTCTGAAGAGCCACGTGTAGATCATCAATCTGTTGCAAAAAAGATTGCCTGTGTAAGACCACAGCATCTCTTGTGATGTTGGAAGCTAACTTGCCTGAGCCAGGGTTTCCTTTCTTGCAGAGAGGGCAGGAGCTGTGGAAACAACTAGTTTTTGCCTTGATGCATTTTAAAAAGCTGTAGAAAGAATTAGTCTGCTCATGGGGCTCTTTGTCTGTTGCGTAGTGCTGTCTTGTTGTCTTTTTCTTTGTGTTTCCCATCTACCTTTAAACTTGGAGCATCAAACTTCTGTGCAGAGGCAGCCTGGATTAGTATTTAGTCACAGCAGGAGTTGGTCTTTGCCTAGAGCACTGAAGAGCCATGGTTTTATGGGGCAAATACAACTAATGAGAAGCTTAGTTTAACTTGTGAAGTAAAACATTGTATTGTCTCTTGATTGCAGGGATGCCAAAGCTTGTGTTGTTCATGGCTCAGATTTGAAGGACATGACCAGTGAGCAGCTGGATGACATCCTGATTCATCACACAGAAATTGTCTTTGCCAGGACATCTCCTCAGCAGAAGCTTATCATTGTGGAAGGCTGTCAGCGACAGGTAAAGAGATGGAGTCAAAGGACTACATATTGTAGAAGTCCCCAGACATGTATAAAGCTACCAATCAGTGCTGCTTTGTGAAGTGGTAGGGCTTGGTCTTCTCAGTGCCCTCAGGTAAAGGGACAAACTAGATCTGTCTGCCAGCAGCCTTCAGCTGCTGATGTCAGACTGCTCTACAATACATAAAGATAAGGGTCTTGCAGGAAAACATCTTCAGTTTGTGCTGAGTCATTCTTCCAATCCAAGGATGTTTGTTAACACGCTTAATTCCTAAATGCTCTGGAGATGCTTGTGAGAGGAGGATTCAACATGTTTATGTATTGTCCAACATCTAGTTTGGAGAGAGCAGCATGGTTCTCTGATAAGCCTGGTCAGAATGGGGAAAGGGGTGAGGGGAGGACAAGGAGAAACTGAAGTCTCTTTCCAGCAAATAGCTTCTTACGTTTCATGTCCTGAAAGACAGGAGAAAGCTCTTCTGCCCAAAACATCTTATAAGATGACTTCAGTCTTTCTGTCCCTTTCTTTGTGACTAGGGTGCCATTGTAGCAGTCACAGGTGATGGTGTGAATGATTCCCCAGCCCTGAAGAAGGCTGACATTGGTGTTGCTATGGGTATTGCTGGCTCAGACGTCTCCAAGCAGGCAGCCGACATGATTCTGCTGGATGATAACTTTGCCTCCATTGTCACTGGGGTTGAAGAAGGTGAGTTTATAACTTGTGCACAGTGGTGGCGAAATGGCATGCTTCAGCAGTGTTATTTACTGATTCCCTCTGAAATAGAGGTGTCTGGAGGGCTTCCTTCATTTGAGCGTGTCTCCTTGAAAAGTGTTTTCAAGGAGGGCGGCACTTTCCTCCTCCCTTCAAAGTCTTCTCTCTTTCCATGGGACCAGCATGACCCTTTGGGATGGAGGCAGTAGGAAGCAGCTGAGTAACAAAAGCTACTTTGTCCTTTTGCCTAACACTGACCCTACAGTTATCTTTGCCAGCTGAGTCTGACACAGTTTCCTCCCTGATGGAGCAATAGCTCTCAAACAGAAGCAGAACAGGGGCTACTCTAGGGGCTCTTGATCTTCAGAAACCAGAGCTTAGTATCCTGCTGCTGTATGCAGTGAACCCTGATTGCTGTGACCAAAAATAAGACTTTGTATAGGTGGTGCTGTGCATAGAGCACGCAGTCTCACCCTTACATGCAAGAGAACTCTTAAATTTGTTGCACTAGCATTTTTGCCTTTCAGTGTTACCACTGAAGCTGCTTATGAGCTACTTGGCTGCCTTCTGCTGATAAGTGAGAGTTATGTTGTTCTTTCTCTCTTGCCCCAGGGCGTCTGATCTTTGATAACCTGAAGAAGTCTATTGCTTATACCTTGACCAGTAACATTCCTGAAATCACGCCGTTCCTGATCTTCATCATTGCGAACATACCCCTTCCACTGGGAACAGTCACCATCCTCTGCATTGACTTGGGAACTGACATGGTGAATGTCTTTTTTTTTTTGTTGTTGTTGTTTCCAGAAGAAATGTGGGTATTGTTAGGTACCCTAGAGAGAGGACAGGTGGAAGGAAAATGCTTAAATACAATTTTCTCTATAGTGTTCTGATTTTAAAATAAGTGACCATTTGATACTCCCTGTCTTGTGGCTTTCTGAGTCTGAGGACCTTTCAGTTCCATGCAAGGACAAACTGGGGCTGGGATAAGGTTCTTCCTGAATACTACAGCTAGAGCTTTTGGGCAGTGCTGTGCCTCAGGCTGAAAACATGGGGCAGGGAAGGCTGTATACAGTGGAAAACTGACAGTTCTAACAGTGGTCCCACCACCTCCAAAGGTCCCTGCTATCTCCCTGGCATATGAGCAAGCAGAGAGTGACATCATGAAGAGGCAGCCCAGAAATCCCAAAACAGACAAGCTGGTGAATGAACGGCTGATCAGCATGGCCTATGGGCAGATTGGTAAGCTGGTCTGTTTTCTCTGGCGCTGGTTTGAACTTGGTGGTGGCAGGGGTTATATGCCATCCTGAGTCAGTGACTGTTCTGCTTATTTTGGTAGGGTTGAGGTTTGGTATGTCTGAACAAGAACCTCAGGCTGTTCAGAATTTGCCATGATTCTGCCCCCACGGCACATAGCGGTGGCTTGTGCAGCTTGATCCATTGAATTGCTTTCACAGTAATTTTGTGTAATTGCATAGCACTGTAAAGGAACTGGCTGACAACCAGCTCTCCTCTGGTTCGGACTTGTTCAGCAAGAACATAGATCCCATTGTTAGTTTAATTAGAAGAAAGGATTCTCTCCAGCGTATC
This sequence comes from Dromas ardeola, assembly GCA_013398915.1. Taxonomy (NCBI): domain Eukaryota; kingdom Metazoa; phylum Chordata; class Aves; order Charadriiformes; family Dromadidae; genus Dromas; species Dromas ardeola. The sequence continues at coordinate 57,259 of VYZM01007308.1, read as the reverse complement.
CCTAAACACACAGTATTAGGAGCCTTGATTAAAGGCGGCTACAGAGATGTGCCCAGTTCACAGAATGGGAGCTCATGCTTAATTGCAGCAGACCTTGGGAACCTTCTTGACTGTATTTTGCAAGGGTTGCGGGTGGGCAAGGCTTAATGAGAATACAAAGGGAGTTTTATCTTGTGTCCTTGAGTACCCACGCCATCACAGCACAGGGCAGAACAGAAGTAATTCTGTACAAAGTTGGGAGCAGAAGCTGCTCAGCAAAAGGGTTGCAGATGAGTTTGATGTTAGTGTGAACTGTTTCTACAGCTGCTGCTTGGGAGACTGATCCCCACAAGGAGTAATTTTTTTAGGTGGTTGGGTTCTTCTGAAACTGCTCTCAGTTATAATTGCACTTCACAGTAGCATCATCATTTTTTACCGTCTTTTCTTACCTGTTTAGGTATGATCCAGGCCCTTGGAGGTTTCTTCACCTATTTTGTAATCATGGCAGAGAATGGGTTCTGGCCTTCTGGCTTGCTAGGGATCAGAGTTCAGTGGGATGACCGATGGGTTAACGATGTGGAAGACAGCTATGGGCAGCAATGGGTAAGTTTTGAGACACAGCTTAGAGGCTGCCAGCCAAAGTACTCATGCCAGCTGAACTTGATGCGATCACCAGAGAGCAAAGGCAGCATGTCTGAACGAATGCTCTCTGCTTTGTTTCCTAGACCTACGAACAGAGGAAAATAGTGGAGTTCACTTGCCATACAGCCTTCTTTGTCAGCATTGTGGTTGTGCAGTGGGCAGACTTGATCATTTGTAAGACCCGAAGAAACTCTGTCTTCCAGCAGGGAATGAAGTAAGTCAGGCTGTCTGTGGAGGATTTAGAATTGGACTCTACATATTCTCCAACATATGGCATTCAAGTTCTTCGTCCCAGCAGTGTCTGGGCATCTTGGCTTAAATCTTGAACACTCCAGTGCCTTGGTAGTGGATAAAAGAGGGACTGAGTGCTCTCTTTCTTGTGGTACCTACTACTGTTGGGCTGAGACAAAGTGAAGTGCTGACTTCTGCTGTCATTGTCTGTGGGAGCTAGCCCACCTCAAAGGACAGTGACGTATTCTAGCACACAGCCTTGCGCAGCAGCTGATGTTGCAGGAGATCTGTTAGTATGAACCCCAGCCTCCTTCTGAATTTGTGATGAAGGCAATTGCTGGTTGACTTAGTTGTGAACTGGATTGTCTTTGTCTAGAGACATAAAAGACCCTTGTGACAACTCTGCCATCATCTTCGATGGCCTGATGGTCGCCACCTGATGGACTTCTAGGCTAGACCAGAACATCTGTTTCCATTGACTACCGTGTGGCAACTAGGTGTTTTTTAGGATATCATCTGTGAAAGTACTCTGTCCCTGACTGCTTTCCTGTTTCTACTAGGAACAAGATCTTAATATTTGGTCTCTTTGAGGAGACTGCTCTGGCTGCCTTCCTCTCCTACTGCCCTGGGATGGATGTTGCTCTGAGGATGTACCCTCTCAAGTAAGTTGCATCGGGCTTTTTATGCAACAGAACAATAGTGCTTTGGGTGGGGAGATGGATAAAAGTAATTGTGGGCTTGTGGAGCATGAAACCTCTAGTCTTAGCTTAAAAGAGCTCAGACTAGAGGGGGCAAGTGATCCTTTGTTGTAGTGTGGCACACTGTGGGTTTTCTTTGCTTTACTGTTAGTGGGAATGCTTATGGGGAGCCTACAGTTCAGTGCCGTACTAAAAATCAGCTACACAGCTTCAGTTGTACCAGTGTACTGTAGTGTAGTTGCTCTTGTACTTACTTGCCTGGGGTATTTTTATGGATAGGGGACTGTACTTCCAAAGAAAGCCAGTTGAATTGCTCTGAAACATGGACCAGATGACTCGTCTTTACTAAAGACACCTTGTGCCTTTTTTTACCTTTCAAAAGACATTACTACTTGTGCTATTTCTGTGGAAGATGCTACGTAGATGCAGATGACCAGTTGGTTGGTGCATGGTAACTTTCCTAATGGTTGGGAGGGTGCCAACATCTTAAGCATTGCCCAACAGCATTGCAACACTTCATGGCAGGGTTTACTCTCAGGCGTCAAACAATCCTCTGGCTTAAGTGCTATAAAACTTCTTGTGGCAAAAAAAATGAGTACGTCTTGCGTTTCATTCAGAAGTGTTGTCTGGAATTTGGCGCTGAAGTGTGAGTGTTTCCGAAGAAGGCGGCTAGCATCTGCCCAGTGCCTGCAGCAGCTAGATGTTAGCACATGTAAATCACAAGGGAAACCAATGCAGTTCAAGTGAGCAAGGCTGTGGGCGCAAAGGTTATGTGTACTTAGAGGAAATATTGCTAGATTGATAGATGGGGAGGTGCTGTAATGGAGATGAACAAAGGTGCTATGACACACCTCGTGTTGGAATTAATATCCAAAAGTGGGTTAACCTATTGCAGCAGGAAAATTGGTGGTAATTCTTGTCTTGGAGGATTCTCAGCTGAACCGCAGCCTTGAGGGAGCTGGCACACTGGCAAGCTGGGACATGACAGCCTTCCTGCACTCTTCTGTGCCATCAAGTCAGAGCTCTGCTAGGCAAAGAGCATCGCCGCTGCCTGTGTTCTCACTGTCTTCTCTCACAAACAGGCCAACCTGGTGGTTCTGCGCTTTCCCATACTCCCTCCTCATATTCCTGTACGATGAAGTCAGAAAGCTCATTATCAGACGCAACCCTGGTGGTAAGAATATGTTGCTTATCTGTGTGTTTCCTTCCCCACCTCTTCATGCTGCTTGAGCTCTGTAGAAGCTCTGACAATGCTCGGGGACCCCCAGTGCTAAGCACTATGCAGGGCTGTATTTTGCTGTGTTTTCCCTTCCTCAACATTAACAGTGCTGTTAGTCCAAATTAAGGACTGTCCCTCTCCCTGCATTCTCCCACGGTATATGAAAGTACCAATGCACTGAAGTAGATGGAAGAAAGACGGATTAATGCTTGGGTAGTTCTAGAAAGCTGGAATAGGGCCTGAAAGCTGCAGCACATCAAAAATTTGGCAAGATCTTTCCATTGTGACAAGTAGCTTACTAGCTCAGATGTTACAGTGCAAGTTTTCAGAGCCTAAAATGAGCTCTAGTGAACCTCATACTTGGTCTGCCTTAACGCTAACTCGTTCTCCCTCTTTTTCCTTTAGGTTGGGTGGAAAAAGAGACCTACTACTAAAAAGCGCCTGTAAAACATTCCACGCACAGCCCATGCCACCTCTCCACCATCTCCCCTGTGTGCGTACTTCATCTTTGCAAGTGCAGAACTGTGCCTGGGCAGGAGTAAGCTGAAACTGAAGGAAACGTGAAGAAACATGGACTGGAGGAGAAAGCAAGGGGGAGGTTGGGGTGAGGAGAAAGTCCGACCATCAGTCCATGGGGATGAGAGTTTGAGTAGTTTTATGTGCCTTTTTGTTTTTGTAAAAGGAAACTGAAGATTTTATATGTGGATTTTTACAAATAAAGATGGATTATAAGAGGATGCCCCCACATGGTCTTAGGTGGATGTTTTTCTCAAGGCAAAACCTGGTTCAGGGCAGCCTCTCCTCCCTGCTCAGCGTGTGGTGGTGACAGGGCGGGTTAGCCCCTGGCTTCCCATTTTTGTAGCAGGGAAGGGGAGCTGCTTGATCTGGAGATACAGCGTATGCAGTTCTTAAAAGTGCTGGTGCATCACACTCTGTAGCTCACTACCTAATGTGGCAAACTGCTTGCAAGCTCAGGAAGCTTGCTGGCCTCTTAACTATGCATCTTGGCTACTTTCTGCAAACGTAGTACTGAGTGGAGAGAAGAGCTGGTGGCTGGATGGCTGCTCTGGCCTGATTTAAGAGGCTGTGACTTGCTTGCTGGGTTCAGAATGAGAACAGGCTTCCACTAAATGGCACTTGGATCCAAGCATCCTTGTTCTCAAAATTCTGACACTGATTTTCCTGCTTGCTTTGCCAAGCAAGGGGTAGTGTTTCCTAGTGTCCTCTTTGCATGCGCACACCTGTTCCAGCATGGCACTTGCCCCGTACTGACAGTGGCAGTGACTCACTGACTGTGAGTGAGAGCAGAGGCTCATTGTGGGTACAGGCTCCCACATCTTCTGTTCTTGAGGAAGGCATCACTGTTGTCTGGACTTCACGTTGGCTTGTGGGTTGAAGTCGGTCGTGCTGCTTTCCTCTGAATATCTAGTCATTTTCCATATGTTTTGATTTACTGTTTAATGCCTGTATGGCTCACTTCTGAGAACTCAGTTGGAGAGATGTCCTTCTGCATGTGGACAGTCACCATGGTGTGCTAACTTCGTATTCTTGGTGCTATTGTGCTAAAGCTACCTGGAGATGCTTCAAGGCCTTGGTCCTATTCCTGAACTGCTGGTCCGTGCTCCTCTTAGACATGTCTACCTCTGCAAAAGATCCCTCTAAACCACAGCATGGAAAGTTAAAACTACATGTTGTCACCTCTCCTCCCTCATTCCTTTTTATTTTAAAGGCAGGTCACTTCTCTCTGAAGTATCTACTGAACAATATAAACTCAAACAGCAAAGACAGCGCCAGGGAGGAGAAAAAGGGGACACTGAGTGTGGCAACCATTTTAACATGTCTTGGACACTCTAATGTGGAACCCCCGGCTGGAGATCATTAAAAAAAATAAGTGTTCCAATTGTTGGAAGAGCTGAGTTGATGCAAGTGGGCTCGAGGTGAGCCTAGCTGGGAAAAGGAGATGAGGAGTTGCACTAAGGGAGGAAGGAAGAAGGGGGGATGGATGTGATGATGATGGAGCAGTGATGCATAAATGACACTTGTTCCACCCAGGCATGACACTTGCTTGAACATTTTGATTAGTGCCTGGAACTTCCTGGGAATGACATTGTAAAATCAGTGTTGCTTGTCTGATGTAGGAAAAAAAAATTAAAAGGAACCTTCTTCCCCCTGGCATTTCACCTTTAAATAGCCTTAGCCTTTCCCTAGAATAAAAGATACAGGTGAGGAGGGACCCCTGAAGGTCCATCTCCCTGCTCAAAACACAGCCACTGTTAAAACGTGGTCGGGTTGCTGATGGCCTTGTTGAGTTGAGATCTGAATATTTGCAGGGAGGATGAGGGTCCCACACCTTTGAGCATCTGTGCTAGAGCTGAACCCGTGCCCTGCAAGCTGGCACGGTTCCTTGCTAGGCTGTCCTTGTGCTGTCGTGTAGCTCCGCCTCCTTTGCAGCCACATCCTGCAGGAGCACTTCTTGGCTGCGCTTGCTGCTCTGGAGTAACATCTCCTACCAGTGCAGGAGCGTCTCTTGCATTTTGTGTGGTCACTCACCAGTCTAGTTGCGATCTCCCAAAAGAAAACTGTCCTGAAGCCAAGGCCAGAGCAAGTATTGCCTAATGTTAAAGGAAAGCTTCACCTCACTGAGACTCTTTAACATCCTTGCCTGGATAAAGGAGGGACTGGGGGAGCTGTGACCGGGGCAAATGGGGCTCTGATGCTCGGGGAAGGCAGCAGGTAACCAAGGGGTAGTGGAGAAGGCAACAGAAGATGTTTTATGTTGGCCCTAGATGTTTGTCAATATTTACAAGCTAAGCAATATGTAGTAATTAGAGACTAAAATTATTAAAGTTCACTGAATGCAGGTATAAGGTTTGGCCTAAAACTGTTACAGGATTTTATAACGAGTGACCCACATACCACCTTGGAGAGCTGGTCATGGGAGGTCATGAAACTGCGTGAACAAGGCCAGGCAAAGCTCTTCCTTCCCGTCACGGTGCAGAAGTGAAATGACTATTGCAATGCAAGTTCATTTCAGCAGTTTCCCCAGTGCTGAGACTGCCCCGTAACCGTATTTGCTCTGTTCTGCTCATGTTTATAGAGTTAGCATCAACTACATGGGGACTGTGTAGCTCAACCGATGAGCTGCGTCGCTCAACTGATGTTGAGGCTACTGTGGATGGGATGGGCCATAGAATTGTTATGGTTGGAAAAGATCATAAAGTCCAACCACTAACCTCGCGCTGCCAAGTTACTACTAAACCATGCCCCTCAGCACTACGTCTACACGTCTTTTAAATACCTCCAGGCACGGTGACTCTACCACTTCCCTGGGCAGCCTGTTCCAATGCTTGACAACCCTTTCGGTGAAGGAGTTTTTCCTAATATCCAGTCTAAACCTCCCCTGGTGCAACTTGAGGCCATTTCCTCTTGTCCTATCACCAGTTTCTTGGGAAAAGAGACCGACCCCCGCTCGCTATAACCTCCTTTCAGAGCGATGTCTGGCCAGAGCCCAGTCCCAGCCAGAGCAGCAGGCATGGATCACCAGCTAGACTTATGATCATGAAGGTGACAAGCCCGGGCTGTACCACGAGGTCCTGGGTACAGGCTGGAGAACACCTGGGCATTGTGCTTGCTGTAGGCTTGAAATCCAGATGTGGAGAGCAAGAGCAGCCGGTCAGCAAAGGTGTCCAGGGCCCTTTGGCCCTGTAGGCTTGCAGGGGTGGCGGTGTGGTGCTGTGGCTACACCACCCCCCACTGCTTGGCCCGTGGTCATGGCTGAACCAAGCCACGCTCTGCTTCCACCCCTGCTGCTGGACTCAAGCACCAGAGGACACGATGCCGCATGGCCTCCCTGCCGGAGGGCATTTCCACTGCGCTCGGTCACCCCATGCAGAGGTGGGCGGGTGGCAAGGCGGGACTTTGACTCAGTGGCCCGTGACAGAGGGGGCTCAGCACCTGCCTCCGGGTGTCTTCAGTGGCGATGGCATTGCCTGGTCACCACCCTCCCGTGTGCCCCTGAGAAGTCAGCTGCGTGTGTCCCCCCCCACCATGCCCACAGGCTGAGGCATCACCTGCAAAGCCTGGCTCAGGCCTCGCAGCCCTCCTGCTTTTTTTGGGAAGCCAGCTTGGCTCCCCCATGGCACGGGGCCGGCCGTATCTGTGGCAGTGGCACGCTCCGCCTTTGCTGGCAGAAGGGAGGTGAAAAAGCCCAACTGGAAACCACCTGAATTCGCTACACCGGTGCCAGACATGGAGGTTTAATTGCTGCCCTGCGGGGCTTGGCAAGCTGAGCAACGAGCAGCAGGCGCCTTGCACAAAGAGAACAGGGAGGGGGAAAAGCTGGAGCAGCTCCGCTCCCCTGACCTTGGCTTCGGCAAGAGTCTCCTTGCCCAGCCTGGATGAGTTAGTCTTCGAGGGGTAGCCCTTTTCGCAAGAGCATGCAGATCTTCACCGACACAAGGGCAGGTTGGGAAACCCACGGAGGGTCCCTGCTGGGTCCCACTGCAGCCCGCGGTGGGGAGGGGAGTCAGGGCTGAGCCAGGGGGCCACGGGGCGGCCAGGGAAAGCTGGTGCAAGGATGGTTTTGAGTAACAGGAAGGTCGCATCTGCCATGATTAAACAGCGCCGGACCTTGAGCGTCTGTTGCCAGTCGGCCGGGTTTCATCACACCGCTGGCATTGTTTTGCCTGTGGTTTTGTCACCGTGCTGGGGAGAGCATGTGCAAGCGGCTCCGAAGGCAGCCCAGGTTTTGTTTTGCCCCTTTTTGTGCGACTTACGGGCTCTGAATAAAGCTCTGGGCTCCCTTTTCTTTCCCACCCAGCACCTGAGAGCTTTCTGAGACCCTCTACGTGTTGTCTTCTCTAAGAGACTTGCGGGCTGAGTGTTGCAGTGGTTTTCTAGAGGAACAAAGTTTTTTTTAGGAACCAGTTAGGAAACCACATCACGTGGCATGCTGAAGGGGTCAGACCCATCCTCAACCTGCAAGCGCAAAGGCATTAAGGCAAATGTCTGTTTGACAGGCCTTGAGCCTTGAGCTCGGGAGGTCCAAAGTGGTGGAATAGCCACCGCTGGCATGTCCCATGGGCACCTCACATGTAAAAGCACTTTAGGCGTGGGTCTGGCAGGAGGGGCAGCATTTACAGCAGCTTCCCCTTAGTGCAATGGGCTCTTGCCACACCGCCGAGCTCATCCTCCTGACTCTTTTTCCACCCTCAGAGGGTGGGATGTGCTTCTGGTGACAACAGCATTTCCTTTAACCAAAAGTGACAAGGAAGACTTTGCATGAGATGCCTGTGACTCACGCCCCCCTCCCAGCCAGCAAAGGGACCTGAAATAGCAACAGTCCCGGAGCAGACGGGCGCAGGAGGGCTCCCAGAAGACCAAGGTCACAGGGGACAGAGGGACAGTAGAGGCGTGTGCCGGACCCACGCGTCTCCTTCACTCGAGGTGGGGCCCCGAGGCAGAAGGGTGAGGGCAGGGCAACGGGCCAGCTGGGGATGGTGCCCATCAGGATCTGGGAGCCTCCGTAGACCCCTACGGAGCAGTTACCTTGCTTAGTGCCAGGCTCTTGCCGAGGTGTTTTTTTTCCCCAGTAATCCTTCGTTTTCACGAGACCCATTAATTAGGGAGAAGAAAGGCACTAGTCCCTCCCAGGGACCTGCTCCCCAGCACCATTCCTCAAGGGATAAAGCACTTTTCCGCCAGACCTGACAGCAGGCAGCTCTCAGCCCCTCCACAGCAGCCACTCTCCCCTGACTCCACGGCCTGAAAACAGGAGGAGGGCACAACACCCCCCTCCAACCTGTTAGGCCTCTGAACAAGCCGATTAGCCAAAACATGAAGCAGATTAACCCCAATTAGGTGGAAATGTATAAACAAACATACTCAGTAAAGCATTTTGGATAGACTCCCCAGGAGCCTGGCTTTGAACGCCCCTCCCAGGGACCTGCCATAGCTCCTGCTCGCAGCTTCATGCTCCCGCCATCAGCTCCCAAACAGAACTGATACCCGGGGTCCCTTCTGCACTCTCCTATCGCTCCCTGATGCAAGCTTGCCTGGACCCTACCTGCACTTGCTTCAGATATTGCTGTGCCTCTCCTCTCCTCTCCTCTCCTCTCCTCTCCTCTCCTCTCCTCTCCCCTCCTCTCCTGCCCTCCTCCTTCTCTCTCCCCCTTACTCCACGTGCCACCCCAAGACCCTCCGGACCCCTGGGCTTTGCTGATGGTGAAGGGTCTGTACCTATGGAAAGTTTTACTTCCCATAGGGAGGGATAGCAATCCCTCTCATCACGCTCGTTTTTCCTCCCATTACATCTGTCTCCCTGCTTCTTTCATCTGGCTTCCCAAACATGGTAACATCTTCACTTGTGTGAACCTTTGAGCCCTCTGACTCTTCAGAAGGCTGGAAAGCAAATAGAGCCAATTTGCCTAGCTCTGGTAACAGCGCCAATGGGATCTTGCATTTCTATGCTTCCTTTCACTTTAAAAGGCCCCAAATTTCCTGCATGGTACACAAAAAAATTCCCTCTGCCTCCGGGAGGCTTGTGCTGCTGTCAGGCAAACAGCCAGTTCAAACAGCCCAGAGGGGAGATCTGATGGGGAAGGAGATACCGAAAAACTTCTCCAGTGAAATGCCACCAGAACTTTCCTACTATAGCTGGAGAAAAGCTGTGCTTCCTAAGGAGCAGGAGACTTTAGTCCCCGTGCCTGGGAAAGTCAGTGTCACCCCCCCAGAGGGTTACCCAGTCACCACTCCCATGCCCAGTGCGCTCGCCAAACTGGATTCCTGATGCACAGAAACAAGCCAGAAAGTGAGGGCTGGTTTGAAAACCGTCAGCCGTGAGGAATGGGAAAACTCTCCACAGGCAGCTCCTCCCAGTACTGTTGCAGAGAGGAGGTTGAACAGCTAGCAGAAAAAAATCACAGTAGTTTTTTTAATGTTAAAGGGAAAAAAAAAAAAAGCATCTTGACAGCATGTCATGTGCATGAACTGGGACCCACAGCTGACAAGAATCAGGGTTAAAAATAAACATCGGCACTAATGGGCTCAGCAGCCTTTAGTGAATGAATCCCAAGGTGAATTATGAAATCTAACACGCATTCTCTCCCTAACAAGTGTGGTTTCTATTGAGGGTTATTTACCTTGGTCTCCATACCTGCCGGACATAGGATACTGCTCTCAGGTTTCACAGCTAAACAGATCTGGGCCCGATGGGGAGACGGCCAAGAAGTCGACAGAAGCACCGTTATGGAGGACACAGCTCCACACAGCTCCTCAGCAACTGCGCTGGCCAAAAGAGCTCCTGGTTGTGGGCCCTCGCCCAGACAAACTGACCCAGCTAAGCTGTGGTGCCACTTGGTGAACCTGGCTTTCAAATAACCTCCTGAAACCCTTCATCTGTACAACACCTACCTGACTATCCACGCATATATTTGGTGATATATATTAGGTGGTGAGGGTCTGATCGTTTATATCCAACCCATGCCCACCTGCATTACCCATCCCTATAAATCTGATCCAGCCGAGGCAGTGTAACAGGGCTGCGTTTCTATCAAAAGAGCCAGAGCACCTTATGGAGCTCATGATGGCTTCATCCCATGTGCAGGAGGACGGGCAGCAGATCTGATCCAGAAAAAAACCCAAGAGAGCAGCACAGGCATGAAGCCTGGCTGTACAAGAATTATTGTCTCAAAAAATTCACAAAATGTTTTGAACCAACAAGTTTATACTCATCTGACCTGTGTATGGCATGGCTGGGGTGTGTTTGATCTGATGTCAGGAGCCCTACAGTCAGGTTTACCACATTGTCAAGCTACAACCTGAAATGGCTGGGAAGAGTCTCCCCGCAGCTCGGTGCTGTCCCAGTGCCCTAAACTGGGCCCACGGGCAGAGGAGAGAGGGAAGAGGCTTAGCAGGCAGTTGGATTTTCTTTTCCCTGGTTAGGCCATTTTCCCCTGTTGTTTTCATTTGCAACTACAGCTAATCATCCAGGCACATTTTTCCTCTTTCTTTTTTGTTTGTTTTTTTTTTTTTTTTCCTTTAAAAAATACTTTCCAAAAGCAAACCAGCGCGACAGCCTCCTCTTTCTCACATGTGCTTGGCCACACGCTCTTATTTGTCTGCTCTCCCAGTTTTTTTAGGAGACAATTCATCCCTAGAGAGATTAAAATAGAAATGAAGAGAGATTTTCCTTGGAGAGATGAATATTTTTGAGTGACCTTCTTTCTCCTCCTCGGTGAAAAATGACCGTCTTGGATGAATTGAATGTTGCTCCCAAAGCAACAGATACCGCTTGCAGGCTTCGAGCAAAGCCTTCTCATTACTGAGACCAGGGGTCGGGAACAGCTCAGCTGCACTGCTGGCATCCAGCACAAGCTGGTGGAAACAGTGTGATCACCCGGAAAGATGAAGGGACAATAGGAAAGAAAACTTAATACTGGCATGAGCACCCTCAGGATCTGCTGAAGAAGATCTACTTTGGTCACAGACAGAGCAGTCAAGGCAGGATCTTTACCACCTCCTCTGGAAGTAGTCAGAGACCTACAGTTTTTCTGAGGCTTCCTCTTTTTCGTTCTGGATTTCAGTGTGCTTTTGTAACCAGCTGTCTGAACTCATCAACATCTTTAAACCCCCATGTGTCATTACTGGCATCAAGGAAGTTGCACTGGTGTCAACAGGGTCCCCTTTTCATGCCCTTATGACATCGCTGGTTTCATTTTATCAATGGGGTTGCATGAAATCCCCAAATTACTACCAAATTTGGAAGAAGTGCCAAGCAACTCTTCCTCCTCTCTGTGCCTCATCCTCGAGTTAGCCCCTCACATGAAGCTCTCCGCTCACATGATGGCTGGACCCTCAGCCAACACACATGAACCCACCTCCCCAGAACACACACATGTGGTCTGTAACAACCCTGCTAAAAGAGGACTTTTCTGTCCGTATTATCCTTAAGGATTGCCCTGTCTTCACACACATCAGTAGAATATTAACACCTGAACACTCGGGCAAGATCTAGTTGTTTGAATACATGGCCACAGATGTCTTACAGCTACAGCTGTATAAATACAGCTACATAAATACTCTTTTGCCTGACCACCTTTCAGGCTTGAATAGGCTTGTCCTGGTATCTAGGGAGAGCACAGCAATGCTATGGGCCTCAGGGTATCAGTGGAACCTCACCCTCCCCCACCGCGGCTCAGTATCCCAGCCGTGCCCTAAAGGAGAGCAGAAAGATGGTTCTGGATACCCTCCAGCCTGGGAAGCCTGGGAAGGGTGCAGCAGCCCCCAGGAACAGGGCTTGCACCCTCTGCTCAGAAACACCGGGAAAGGCAGGTATTTTGCCAGAGGGTTCATGGAAATTAACTGAACTGCCAGCAGCCCGGGGGAGCAGCATAGGATGTGTCTTGTGGGGCCATATGATGTTCTCACAGGGATGTTCTCTCAGGCAAAGCCTCCCAAGCAAGGTTTGAGAAAGGAACCTTGCTAGAGGCAAGCTAGGGGAAGGAAGGGGTACAGAGAAGCCTTGTCTTTCACAGCTTCACTTGTACCAAGCCTCAAGCAGGAAAAGGGAGGTCAGTCCCTCTCTGAATTTCCAGCTAACATCTGTGATCCAACCCTAACAAAGCTTGCCCCACCTTGCTGAGGGACACAAGTGTCCTCGGATGCCTTGTGTTGTGTTATTGTTAGACAAACAGCTCTTCACATGGCGGTGGGATGAGTTTCTGCACTCACCGATTATGGTGGGGACACAACTCTCCAGTCCTTCAGAGATGAGGCGGGAATCACACACTCCTGGGAGGACACGGTCAGAGGGGTACATTTGATGGCAAGGGATGTGGCACGGGCAGGAGAAGAAAAGCCCTTGAACCCCTCAGCAGCCGCATAAGCAAGTGCATGGCATGTCCCACCTCAGCCTTCTGGATCCCCTTGAAGCTGTTCCTCTTCCTTGCGTCTGTTCCTGACAGCTGGTGGGACATCTCTGGTGCACCCTGGACTGCTGTGGTGTAGGCTGAGACTGTTCAGCACCCCACTCCTCCTATCCCCTTTCTCACCAAAAAAAGTGAACAAGGGGATTTTTGCTTTCCTTCATTGTAAAGCACTTGGGAGCCGACAGATTTTGCTATAAATGGCAACTTTTTGCTGTGCTATGGGGAAAACGATGCCACCCTTGGCCTAGGAGTGCAGAGATAGCCAAATTAGAGGTACTCCTCTGTACTCATATCATTCCCAGCTCCTTAAACTTCCCACCACCAGCCAAGGCTATGCATTGGGGAGCACAGGACGCGGGGTGAGATGTACGAGGAGAAGGGGTTCTTAGGAGAAGATCAAATCTCAAAACATCCTATTTGCACTCTTTGGGAGGCAGTAAAGAAGCTAGGCAGGCAGGACAATTAGAGATAAGGGCTAGCAACATGCTGTTCCCAGCCCAATGTCCTGCCTGCTGGTAAAAGTGGGGGTGCCGCCTGATGCATTCTTGACATTTTGTTCTCCCAACTGATGCCAGCTCAGTTCTTATCAGATATCTTCACGGCCAATGATTTTTTACAGTGGATAACACCACTGAACTGCATAGGAAAAACATCACAAACCTCTGTCCTAAGCAGCATGTTCCCATCCTGGCCTTCATACAGGGGTATTTGTGGTTTTACCTTTTCCACCCTTCTTCACTTAACCTCTTTCCTGCCCTGGACATTTATGGCTCTGACCCAGCATGAGTTGCACAAAGATGAGGAACCTCAGACCAGATCCTTCCTCCACCCTCCTGGTCCAGTATGACCTCCACTTCCACAAACAACCCAGACTCGTTCCTCCTTTTCTTTGAGACTGGACACACTCTTTGATTGTTCCCTGCTGGTCAAGCCAACTTCAAATTGCAGGGCCAGGGCGTCTGGCACGCAGGCTTGGAGCTGGGGCAGGAGGGCACAGCCAGAACAGGGGGCTGCCATCAGGCATCGTCATGGCAGCGGGGAGATGCTGTGCCTCGCTCCAGACCCCCCAACTCTCTGTGGCAGGAGGATGCCCCCGTCCACCCTCCTTGCTGAGGAAAGCCATCCCCGTGCTTGAGGATGCTCCCAGCTCTACAGGGACTCTGCATCTGCAGTCTTGGTGGTGCCGGCCAAGGTGGAGGTGCACCAGGTGTCCCCCACCATTTCAGATTTAATGTAGGGATCACCTTGCAGCCAATGGAGCCGCCTCTGACAGGAATCTGACCTTGCACACACTGGCCAGACCTCCCAGCAGAAGTGGCACCTGAAGCTCCCTCCCGAGCAGATTTTGGCCAAATTTCAAGGATGCTTTTGGTGCTGTTCTTCCTTTTCGCTGAACTACATGAAACTGGGCTTGGTGTCACCGTGCCGTGCAAGAGAGACACCCTCCTTGTTCTGCTCTGTATCCAGCTCTCTGTTAAAGCAATATTTGGGGAGCTCAGTTATGTGTGCTGGAGCCAGGGATGCAATCCAATTGTTTCCCTTTAGATTCTGTTCTCTGGGATAAGAAAGCTTTCCAGTAAGCGATCACACCCCAGTGATAACGGTGACAAAAGCACACCCTTGCCTAGGGTAAAACGTGATGGTACGTTTAACGCAAGCAAGGTGCTGCTCTGCCCTCCACTCATGTGTATGACAGGTTGAGGCTTTCTTGGGACTCCCTGGAATGGGTCCTCACAGATTAGGCAACAAGGAGCATGTTAATTTTGGCCAGGCAGGTCCACCTTCAACCTACCCCAGGCTGCTCTGCCCTCGGGGGAGAAAGGAGCCTGCAAGGGCTGGGCAGAGGAGGGCAGTGGGCTACCCACCCCGGGGTACTGAGCTCTCTTGGGCTATCAGTAGTCCTGGGGCTGCTCAGGGTCTCGGGCTCTTAGCAAGAAATCTGCAGATCTGCCTTTTTCTGTGCAGCACAACTCACACTGCAGCCTGCCTGGGCTGTCCGGGCTATATCTGTCAGGTACCAGTCCCACATCTTCCTTTCAGATCAAAGTGGGAGAACAACAGCAGAGTTCATTAGTGTAGGGCATCACTATAAACAGCCAGAACAACCCGCCTGGAGAGCAATGCCTGAGAGATGCTGCGTCACCCACTGCCAGTGTTCAGTCTTGCAGGGTTCCTCCAGGATATTAGCAATTGCCACTAGGAGCAGATATTTTCCTCAGACAAGTATTTCATAGCCCCTGCAGGGCGCAGGGATCTCTTTCAGCTGTAGCACTTTCCAACTTCTTAATCTTGGATCCAGGGGGGCTGTTTATTGTTTCCTTCTCTCTTTGTACTGCTTCATATCCCCCGTGTCTCAGCCAGCAGGGTCTTTCTCTTCAGGTTTCTGTTGAAGGTGATGTCAGCAGGCAGAAACCCACTCTTCATTAAGTGTTCTGCTGTAACATATATAATAGATACATTACATAACATATCTAATAAGTATACTATATGTACATTGCCTGTGAGTGCGTATATATCCATACATATGCAAACATACAGGTGTATGCACAGACATACATATATCTCTGTCATCTGTGTCTATATTTATACACGCGACACTAGACTCACACATCACCAGTTGCTCCACAGTACTTTCCAGTAGAAGTGTTCTTGAAACTGTGATAGCAGGGTATCCAGGAGACGAGCTCCATGGAAAGTTTCTGAGTCAGTTTAGGCCCTTCTTTGGGTCTTTTTCAAAATAAGCATGATTATTTTCCATTTTGTCTGTTCCTTGATGATATTGGTAATGACAGGTATCATTAGCCACTAGTCTGAATCTCTTCTGTGCAGGCTGCTCTACCACAGACCCACTGAACTGTAGCCAGTCTCAAGCATTATCATATCACACCATCAGATATCAGCTATATCCAGCCATGTTGATGTTTTCGTGGCTTGCATGGCTTGCCTAGGGCCTGCGGGTCTGTGCGGAGTCATCCTTGACCCACACACTTCTCTCTGCAGGTCCTAACTCCCTTTCTTGTGGTGCTGTGGATTCCTAGCTCTTCAAACAGTTTCAGGACCCTATTTGTCCTGCCGTAGCCACGCTTTTGGAGGGGATGCGCTGTGTTCCTTGGCATAGCCGGGGTTAGCTCTGGCTCTCCAGCAGTCCTCCTTGTTTTCATTTCCAGCCATGGGCTGGTCTCCTCCAAGGGAGTTGGCTATGCTCCTCTTTTCCTTTCTCCTCCCCTAAAACTACCAAACCTATCAATCAAGCACATCAGAGCCAGCCAGTGTAAGAACTAGGGCTATTTCTTGAGGCATTTTTATTTCCTCGCACCTCATACAGGCACCGAGTGAAACAGTCTCTGACCTTGCTCTGCTGCTTCCCATGGCCCCAGAGCTCCAATGGAGCTTTAAATGCCCCATCCTTCTGCACTGATGTTTTCTCTGTGTGTCTGGCACTGTGTGATCATCAGAGACTACTCAATAATTCAGGTATTAATTTGCAGGACAGGGGCCTGCCTGTGGTCAATAAGGAGGTGCCTTTCTGTTTATTACACGCAAACTCTGCCCCTTCTTTGTCCTAAGAAATGCTTCCCAGCACCTACAACTGAAGGAAAGCCTTCAATACAAATGCCTGGAAGCCACAGGACTGCCAGTCCCCAGCTCCTTGCAATAGCAGGACTAGATCTGCCAGGTGAAATCCCAGGGGAGCAAATCATTTCCCCACAATTCTTTCCTGTCTGACCAGGACGAAGATTTTTTCCTGGCTTAGATCTGGACGCTGCTTTACCCTTGAATACATGAACAAGGTGCACCAGGGCGGCCCTTAAGAGGTTTCCCAGCTCAACCTGAACACATACCAGGTTGTCTCTTTATCTGTGGCCAATCTCTAGCACTTCAGATAGTCAGACAGAACTGTCCTGATTTTACAGGAATATGTAGCAATGGGGACCAGTTGAACAAGTGGCTTGCAGACAGAGACAAAATCTAGCCAGACTGCATGCCTTCCTCCTGACCATGCAGATGGTAAGCACAACTGTGACGGAGAAGGAAACTTCAGAGGGTGCTCTTTGCACCTGGATCACAGCTCAAGAGAAAAGGGAAGCTGTAGCTCAGTATTTGCTCCAGGGCACTAAGTGCTCCAGGTGCCACAAGGTGCGAGGACACTGGCAGTCACACGACTCTGCGACCTGTCCCCTCTCTCCCTCACCCCACCAGCTGTGCGGGGCCCTGTGAGTGCCTAGTGGGAGCCACACGGTCAGGACTGCCTTTTTCAGCAGACGGGGGAAGGCACCCTTTTGCCGAGGGCGGATGGGTGGCGAGGGCAGGGACAGCTCACCTGGGCTAGCTGCTGCACCTGGAGCTCCCAGCTGGCTCTTGTTCCAGGGGTTAGCTAACGACAACACAAAGTCATCAGCCAGCAGCCAAGATATGTCGCTCAAGACCCATTCAACGTTCACACGTTCAGCATCCAATGTTACAGCCTTGCTTCCTTTCCTGTGTTCCCTGCCCAGAGACCAGCCCTCACCAGGAACCGGCTGCGGCCTCTCTCCAAAGCCCAGAGGAAACTTCCTGGAAGACCCTGGTCCAGTGTCTACCCGAGACCCTGGCAAAGGCAGCCTGAAAGGGTAAGGTGCACTGTCCCCTGTCCCACTCATTTGGGTGGACATGATGCTGCTGGTGCACACCGCTGCCGATTTCAGTGGTTAACATTGTTTGCTTCTCTGAGGGCTGTGTTGGCAAAAACATTTGATCTCCTTAGCAATACAAATGCACAGCTGCTTCCTCCAAAATAGAAGGTAAATGGAAGCAAGAGGAGTGAAAGCGTGTGCATGTTTGTGGTGCTTGTGCTACAGAGAAAGAGAGAGGAAATGAGTCTTAGTGCAAAATAGAGGAAGTGGGAGAAAAACAACACAAAGCAAACGCTGCATCCATTGAACAGGACTTGAATTGGTATCTTGGCTGCTGTTTGACTAACTTATGGTATCACTAAATCCCATTCTCCTCGCAGGGAAAGAAACCCTGCAACTGTGCATTGTCAGCATGACGGAAGAAACAACGGCAGCTGATGCTGGTTGGGTCAGTATTACTCTCGGTCTCACAGACCAGCCTTTGTTCCTAGAGCGGTGACAAAGGGCTCCCTTCTTTCCTTTACCTCCCTTGAGTTGTTCACAGGCATGTTGGAACAGCGCATGTTTTAAGACTGTATCAGCTATGGGTGACATGTTTTGGCCATTTCTCATCAGGACCTCCGCCACCCCTGCCCCTTGGAAGGTGGTCCTCTCGTGCACCCGGTGACCTCCGTGGAGGGCAT
This sequence comes from Dromas ardeola, assembly GCA_013398915.1. Lineage (NCBI taxonomy): Eukaryota > Metazoa > Chordata > Aves > Charadriiformes > Dromadidae > Dromas > Dromas ardeola. Next base: position 39,268 of record VYZM01007308.1, on the reverse strand, counting down.
AGGCAAAGGCTCCTTATCACCTGGTGGAGCTGCATCCTCCTGGGAGCCCGTTGGTCCTAAGCATAACCACAGGCAGCTCACAAGCCCTGAGCCAACCGGGCCACAGGGTGCCAGGAGCGCGCGTGGTGCTCCTATCGCTTTCTGGTTCATCTCTCTGGTTATGCTCAGCGCCTCCTAAAGTTGTCACTTGGGCACTCTGCCCTCCTGCCTCTCCTGGCAGGTAAGTGCAGAGCAAAGGGAGGTGGTGTTGGTGAGTCTTAGCTGGCATTCATCAGAGTGATCTCTTTCTCCCTCTGCATGGAAGAAAAGAGTTCAGAAGCTTTTGCCAGTGCCTGAGAAGGGGCAAGTTACCACTGCCGGTGTAATCCCAGCCTCTGGCGCATGCTTTTCCAAGATGATGTAGCCTCTCAGCCAGTGATCTTGGGCAAGCGGCTGTGCCCAGCATCCGGCAGAGGGAGAGAGTCTGCAGGGCATTGTGGTGGGTGGCAGAGCTCTCCCAGACAGGCGACTCATCTGGAAGACACTTTTCCCACATTCAGCTATCCTCTGACAGGTAGCCCCTCTGCCACCCCACTGCCAGGCAGTGAAGGTCTCCCCTCACGGCATCTGCATGTTGTAAATGGAGAGCACACACAGTGGAGGAATATGTGAAGACCTGAGAGTGCACCTGCAAGGCCATTTGATGTGATCCCAGTATTCCCGGTCTGCGCACTCTGCACAGCTCTAGTCTGAGCTATCAGAGTGGCAGGATTATTCCAACTACATTTCTGGTGCTCTTTAACTTGGCAGCATAAGGATTTCACCTTCATTACATTTCTCCTGTTCTTGGTATAGAGGGGTGAACCTGCACAGAGACACAAAATAGGACCCATGCCCTGATGCACACACGTCCTAACATATAAGACGACACATTTGGAGGCATATACACAGAGACCCACTTGCAAAATACTGATCTTGTATGGACAAGCAGAATAGTACATGGAGATAATAACAGAGAAACAGTTATCTTCTAGTGCTCTACAAGAAATCCTAAGTGTCACTGTCCCCCAAGGGAATCTGACAAAAGTGACATAGTACGTTAGATCTGAAGTTTATGTTTCACTGTCTCCCTTTCAGAAAACAGGGAAATAATTTTTTAACCTCTGAGAGCAGCAAACAGCAGCGTACAGAGGAGCCTGCATAGGTGCCACAGCCTCCACTATAGTTTCGATGCATGAGAAGACCTCAGCAGGAATACCACATGCTGGTCACCTTGTCTGCACACAGGTCACACCACTGGGAGATGCCTGCTGTCAAGGAATCCCAAATCTATCTTTGGAAGTTTTGTCTTCAGTTCACATTTTTGCATGGTAGTGCAACTACAAGGAGTGGCCTTCCTTGAACAAAAGGTGAACATTTCTGAATGGAAGTTAAACAGGTGGAGCTGACCACATCAGTGAAAACACGGGGCTCATGACTAACATTCTCCTCCCCTCTCCTTACGCTTCCTCGAGAGCTAATTTTCCCCCTTTGGGCTGGGTCTGATGCCAGGTAACACAACCAGCAGGCTCTAGAGCACGTGTATGAGGACAGACCTGCCTCTGTCCTGAGGCCTCCATGGGCAGCCCAGGAACACAGCTCAGAGTCTGCTCTGGGGTTTGGGTCCTGAACTGTTTTTTTTTAGAGTAGGAATGGGCCAGATGAGTCCACGTAAAGGTAGGGTAAATCTGGGAGGAAAATTAAAAGGGAAGATAAAAGATGCTTTGTAGTGCAAGACATTTTGCTTAATCCGTATCTCTTTATTTCCCTTACCTCATGGGCTACAGTCCAGAGCCCCATGAGGAGCTGTGGTAACATGTCCACTTGTATCAGAGAGTGCACAATGGTAAAGGCTGTGCCAAATATGCGCATTTTGGGGTGGTCAGCAAAGAAGTCTCTTCTTTATGCTAGTAGCAGCCACCCATGCATCCAGATCCCAGGAGCAATGAGACCAGGGACTGTACTTCATAGCTCATGTGAAGCTAGGCAAAAGCACATGACCTTGAATCTATGACATTTGGGGGGGATTGACCTTCTGCAGCAGGAATTATGAGTTACCTACAGCATGGCTTAGCTAAGATTTCCCACAACAGAGCAGGGGGAAAGGCTTAAGCTTATTTGAGTTTGGTCAAGGGAGAGAGAGAGTTTGTCTCCAGAGCTGTTTTTTATGGCACACATCTGAAAACAGTTTACATGTGGCTAGAAGGAAGCCTCTATGTTACTGTGGTTAAAATGACCTCTTAGTATCTAGCCTCTATTTTAAGTAGGTGATGCATATAAGTTCTCATCCCAGTACTCTTCAGTCTTTTAGCTGAAATAGCAGTTCTCTTTCACTGGGATTTACCCATCTGATGTATTAATAGGCAGCAATCGTATGCCCTCTTAACATTCCTTTTGCTAGGCTAAAAAAAGCAAAGACTGTCTAGACTCCTACCATCACCTCTCTCTTTTTTCCCAGATCACTCTAGTGCCATTCTTTGCACTTGTTAAGTTTTTCTCTCTCCTTTTCCAGCTCTTCTGGAAGGTACTTTTCTCCTCCTCAGTACTGGCAATGCCCCCTTGTTTTGTCTCTTCAGCAAACATCTACATTTCTTCTCCAAGGTCAGTGAAGTGAAGATATGAAATTAACTGGTGCCAAAACCAGTCCCTTAGGAATGTCATTAGCAATTGCCTGCTACTTCGTGTTTCAGGGTCTCTTTGTTAAGCAATTCATTACCCACTTTTCAGTTCAAGTGTGAATCCCTGTACTCCCCTGCTTTCACAACTTTCCAACCACCTTCTGTGAAATCTAGATACATTTCATATACCACATAAACAATGTTTTTAAAATGACCTGTTCTCCCCCCCCAAGCATAAAAATAATTGAAAAAACTCTACATTTCATGCAGTCGTGTTGAATTTTGTCCCATTTCGTCTATGCACTTCAGTACCTTTAATTATTCCCACTTTGTTCTAGGATAAAAATAAAAGTTGTTCTAAGCCCTTGAGTCTGTAAGTAACTACAGCCCTTTTTTTGTTCCTTAATTAAATTCAGATCAAATTGTTGATAGTGTGCAACTGTGTGGTCCCCATTTAGCCTTCAGTTGAACAGGTTGATTGAACACTGATACTATTGGATTTACTACTTGATGTGTCTCTGGGAACCTTCTGATCTGAATGATCCTTGCGAGCTTTTCCTTGACCTCTGATGGGATTGTTTCTACTTCCAGACACTTTTAGCCACCAACTTGTAATCCCCTTCTTCTACACTGTCTTTTCTGCAAAGTGAGGCAAAACTTTTGGTTTCTGAGGCATACCTTGATCTTAGCCGCACTGCACAGAGGTCTGATCTCTTGCCTTGTTCTTTACAAAGAACTTTCATCAACCCATGACTTCCTCTGCCAGCTCTATCTCACCTTGATTTCTACCGACTGACGTGTCTTTTTTCCTAAACTTTGTGACCTCTGCAACGTAGATTTCATTGCTGACCACTCCCATCTTCCACTGAAGAAGTTTTTTCTCCAGAGAGAAACACCTTTTCTGTATGCTCTCCCTCCACTCTTGCTCAGGAAAGCAAGTTAGCTTTTGCAGTGCTGAGCCTGAATGTCTTGCGCATACAAGTACTTGTGACTTTTAGCTCAAATTGCTTCATCACTTCAGTCCCATAGCTTCTCTGATCATTCCTGTTTTGAGGCTGAAAAAATCTTAGCTGTGGCCCCATGATATTTACTCTTCCATTTAATTTAAACAGAATCAGTCTGTGCCCAGTCAAGGTTAAAAGTTATCTTCTGCCACATTGTTCTGTAATGTCTCACTGGTTACCAAGACCAGGTCAAACACAACAGCAGCTCAGATTAGTTTGCTGCCTCTAGTGAAGAAATATGTCACCCAGTGCATCCAGGAATACCTGGGCCAGCCTATGCTAGCAGCCTCCACATAAGAAGTTAAAACCTGTAGTAATGACAGTCCCTGGTACTGTATATCTTTCTAAAAATGTTTTAGACACCTTCATCAGCGTCGTGATGCAACCTTGGATAACTGCAGCAGAACTACCATTGGTTTTCCTCAAGATGATTTAAGCCCAAGCAGATTCTGTTTTATCACCTCTGTGGCTTCTTGTTTCTTCACACTCAATGATACCATGAGCAGACAAAACTACCACACACCCCAGTTTTCTTTGCTCTTCTGAGCAGCACAAATCCTTCAGTGTCTGTGGTCCAGCCATGCCAGCTGCCCATCCCGCCTCCAAAAGCCCTGGCATATACAGTTTCATACCCTAATTCTGTCTTCACCTATATATTGCTCATGAGCTCCTTGTCTTAACGCTCTTAGTGCTTCCATTGTTTCTCCCAGTTTCCCACATGTACTGGCTATATAATCGTGGATGGAATAACAGTTTCCTGCTCAAATTAGCGTAACACTCCTGCTCTCATATCTGACTTTAGTCACCGCTGTATCTTAATATCTATGCTTTTCCTTCAACTACACATCAAAAGCAGGCATGGAAGCCACACAAGTCCCCACTAAAAAGCCCACATAAAATCCCAAGTCCTCCTCCCCATGTCTTAGCCTAAACCCTGTCCCAGCCATCTTGCTCCCAGCCGGCTGTGTTCCTCCACATGCACACTCAAACTGCCAAGGAGAGCCCTCTTTCTGTGGATGCCTTCAAAGAGACAACGCATTGCTGGCAGCAGTTCCCAAAGCACCTGTAATGTCTGGGCCATGGATTTGTCCTTCTTCTCTTAGGACATGTTTCACTGAGGTACGTAAAGTGCCTTGAGCAGTATCTGCAGTCATCCTTCTTCCATTTCAGTGAGAATCTGGCTCCCTTATTTGTCTCAATGTGCAGGGAATCAGTGGATTATTCTCTCTTCCCATCAGGCTCCTTTTCAGTTCCGGATCCCCTTTGAAACAGGGTGATGGTTTGTCTTAAAGCGTCCCCACTCATACAGGCCTCTCTTTCCTGATGCTCCTCGGGGTCTCCAGCTTCATTTTGTCCCTTTCCCTTGCCCTTTGCAGCTCCTTAAGCAGCCTCTCCTCCTTTACAGCTCCCTGGACTCATGTTTCCCTGGCCTCTGACCTCGAGCTATTCCCATCTTCTCTTTTCACTCTCTGTTGGGTTTAGTTTTTCCTTTCTCCTTATTGCTCTTCCTCCCCATTCCCAGTCCACAAGCTTTTTCTTTTACTTCAAATGATGCAGTAGCAGGGAAGAATTCGCTAATGTGCCTGATAAGCTCTGCCCTGCTGTTTGCTCAGAAGGTACGGTAGGGGTAACCTGAGTGCATCCCTCTCTATACTGAAAAACTGAACTCCCAAAAAAGGCTGTCAGATTTCATCTGCACAGAAGCTGTAATGCTAATTTAGTCTTACCCAGATATCAGCTCTGAGGTGGCATGCTGACTTAAAGCAGCAAAGGCAGGTTGCAGTAGCACAAGGCCAGAACATGCAACTGCCTTTACCTCGAGAGAGCAATTCCCATTACAAATTTGAGTTGGGAATCTCACGTCCCCAGGAGGTAGGCAGCTACTACTACATGCATCGTACATCATGGTGACAGAACGATCTGCCAGAGGGGTGGGGGACTTGGATTATATGTCTCTGTTGTAGGTATCTGCACCTGGCCATGTTGCCTAGACTCCCTGATCCCAGGCAATTAACTCAGGTGGAGGCAGAAACAATGGACACATCTTCAGCTCCCTAGTCCAAGTGTCATACCTCCCACCCACCTCTGCTAAAGTCTGAACTGCAGTCCAGACACAGCTCCCCCGCTTCCTTGGCCTGGGTACTGCTGGGTAACATCACTCAGGTGGATCATGTGTGTTTCCTCTGTTAGGTTTCCATCCCAGACAGGGCTGCATTGTCCGGGGCGAGTGGCATAATGCTCCCACTTGCTGGGCTGAGAAGCAAACTGCCACAGCACAGCAAAGGACGGCGGCAGCGTCACGGGATCGTCTCCCCTCGCCTCCCATCGGCCTTGCTCAAGGTCATGCCGCATGGCAGCAACAGGAATAGAGCTGGCGAATGCCACCTCCTTATCCCACTTGTCGCAAGGCCAGGCCCTGCTGGGAAAAAGCAATTTCCATCCAAGTGCGTCAGCAATGCCCGGGTGTTGTTGTGAAGCTCAAGAACAGGTTAACACTCGCGCTGAAACCCCAGCCACGCACACAATAGGCAGCACGAGGTGCCAGCTCTGGAGGCTGGAGGCCTTGGGGACATGTTGTGCTGGAAACACGGGGGCTCCATCCAGCTGCGCCAGCACTCCCTCGCCCGTGGGACTTCGAGTTCCTCGCCGGGAAAGCAGCAACGCCCAGCTGACTGTGCTCCAGCCCCGGCAGGAAAACGCCGATTTACGGACAATGCCCAGGCGGGGTGATTAAGCCGCCTCTTCAGCAACGCACCGGCCAACGCGTGAGCTGTGTGTGTATGCCGCAGTGCACATCTCCACTCCGAGCTGTATTTTGTGCTTTTCTGCAAAGGTCTGCGCGCTAGGGATGCTTTGCCCCAGAGAGACAAGGGAGTAGCAGGGTTTTCTTCCCCCACCTGCCAGGCAGCTTCAGCTCTGCCCCAGAGGCCTCCTGGAGGCGACTTTGTTGGTGATTTACCCTCATTATCACAGCTATCGAATCTGTTAGCATGGGCCCTTGAGAGTTTGAGGGATTTGGGCACCCAACCACTAGGGAGTAAAATGTGCTTCTCTGACTTCAGTGGAAAAAGGTCATGGATCACAAGCTACTGACAGATAATGAGAAATTAGTTTGGACAATTAATCGATACACAATCTCCTCTGCTAATCATATTGATGGAAGATGAGCTCCATCCCCTAGGAAGGGCGAAGACCATTGAGCTAAACTATTTAGTGGCATTTATTTATATCCTTGGTGGTTCAGTAATTTGAGTCTTGCCTGATAGCACCAGGACCCCAAGGCCTGCAGGAAAAAAAACCACACAACAGGTATTACTTAACAGAAAAATAGCCTTTTAATGGAAATTAACACTTCAAAAGGCAAATGCTTTCATTTTCTCTATTTTTTCAACCACACGCATGCGCACACAAAGAATTTCTGAAATATTCTATGCAAATAGTCCAAAAAAGGTCACTTTTCTAAGGGGAATATTCAAGAAAATATTGACAAGGTCTTGGGGCATATACTACTCTCAGTTGCACCAGAATGCCCTGTTCTAGAAGTCTACCATGAAGCATTAAAAGAGTTCGTCCCTCGCTCATTTGTTGTAAAACCATGCCTTTCCTCCAGCAGGCACAAACTGCTGTGCAAGAAACCTGGCCCTGTAGGCAAGGTGAGTTCACGCTTGTGTAATTAAAGCCTGTGTTGAAACACATAACGCACCAAGGGACAAAGATGATGTCACGGCACAGCTGTTTCTGCAACATAGCTGGTTTCTTGGCTCCCTGATAGAAATCCTGCTCTTGCTGAGCTGCAGCGAAGCGGGTGGCACAGCTGTCAGTTGGTGGCTGCCGATTGTCCCTGCCTGTTGCTGTGTGGTGCTTGGGCTGTCCCTGCAAAAGCTAGCACAGCCCTTCTGTTGCACCCTCCACCGGCCTAAGGAACCTGCGGAGAAAGGGACTGGTGCTCGCAAAGAAGCTGTTTACTTACACAGTTGCCTGCTGGGACTTATTTACAGAGCCCTACTGAGAGCCACCAAAATCTGCTTGTATAGCCCTGGAGACAGTTCAAATCCTCTGTTCCCAGACCAGTGATTAATGCTGTATGGAGAGAAGTTAGGACTGAGGATAAAACTGAGCTTTCAACACAAGGGCCTCTGATCTCAAACTGAACAAACATTTCCCCTTGCCTGTGTCAGCTAGTTTGATTTCCAATAAAAGGGCAGATTGCTTTGGAAACCACAGCCACACTGGTGAATTTACCTTCCTACTAGCCAGAGAGAGCTCCCTCGAGGGCCTTGTCCTGCTCACTCGATCAGGTCACAGGCAGAGCTCCCTCTGCAAGCAGCTAGCACAAAGTACGCTCAGAGGTGAGTCTCCCAGCTCAGACCTTGGCAGGAACAAGGCTACACTCTGTAGAGCCCCACCTCCTCATTGACCCTTACTCATAAACAGCCACAGGGCCAACACGTGCTCAGAAGATGCACCTGATCCTGCCGGCAGCAGATCCGAACACAAAGGCACCAACGCAACAGCTAAGCCCACCCTTTGAAAGGACTACAGAAGCCAGAACAGGATTTTCTCACAGTTTGAAAGCATCTCTGGACAGAAAAGACTTAGTTGCATTGGCAAAGGTGTGCTCCATGCAAACAGGGTCTGTGGCAGCAACAGACAGAGCGCTGTGATAGCAACAGCCTGAGGCACAGTGTGGAGATAGTATGGTCCTCTGTAAGACAGGACTGGGCCTTCCCCGCTGCCCTCTCCCCATACACAGAGTATATGGAAGGTGGTGGATGAATATTAACCGCTCTTAAAGTCTGTGGCTTTTAATCTACACGTGCAGAAAGTACATGCAAGTGTAGGCATATATATGTGCATGCACACACCATCGTTCATATGCTCGTGCTGTGGAAAGCCCATCCCACCCGCAGGCATTGCCTTGGGTATTGCCCACAGCTGATGAGAACTTGCTGAAAAGTGCTCTAAGCCTGCCTGCGCTCAGGTTTAACTTTGTGCTAGCCTTCCCCAGCTGAGTCCACAGAGAACGCCGTTATTGTGAGGGCCAGAGCCTTTGTGCCATGCCAGCACGCGCAAAAGGCTGACGTTTCATAAGCTGCCTGCCATCAGGAGGACAAAGTCCCGTTGAGTGGGCATTGGCTCTGCCTTCCCTCGCAGATAGCGAGGGGTCAGCTGAACTCAAGTTTGGCAGCCTCCCAGGGCATGGCACGAGGCTAGCCAAGCATGTGAGGCAGAGTCATTATCAGTGCCCTGTTCCTAACGAAGTGAAGACATTCACTTTCATCTCAGACTAATATTTGTCCCTGCTCTTTCCAAGCAGAGGAAGAAAGACACACACTGTGCCAGATCCCCTGCTGTGATACGTAGCTCCTAATCTGTAGCTTGTATGGTTACAGGGAGGCTGCAGGCATGGGAAAACACTTTAACATCCGAATTCAGGAATAACATCCAGTTAAGGTGTAAAGTAGAAACAATAAATAAAGGCTCTTTGGGAAGGAGAGAAGACAAAATTACTTAATTCCATGTGTTTTCCCATCACAACAGCTAAGGAAGCTAAGGTTTGCACGGGAAAAGTGAAGAAGGCTTGTCATTCCCCTTTAGGAGAAAGAAGGTGCTGGCTGCCCAGAGCCAGTACCCAGGGCCCTGGTATCTCCTCAGTCACCTTTAACTCCAAAGGTAGGAAAGACGAAGCTCTAGGACCTCTCTCAGCATTTTAGTCCTGGTTTAGGGTGCAGACCAGTCAGCCTCACAAGTTAGACAAGATCTAAAGAAGCACCCGAAGGGACTTCTTTTGGCTGAGAGTAATCCTGAGAGTAATTCTGCATGACACTTGTGTATTTTCTTTGTAACTTGGCTCTGTCCATGAATCAGATTCACTTGCATTTGTAAGTAAACAAAATCCTTCTCTAAGCAGTGACTTATGGCTAAGCTGAGCCTAAGTGATATGACGCGTACTGGAGACATCCTGCTTCTGCTGGGACACTGAATATTTTATGCAGAGCTGTCCCAGAAAACTGCTTGCATGTCTCTTGCCCATGAAGTAATGGAGATGCTGAGAGTCCACATAGCACTGAGTTGCAAGGTCCTGGTCCTAGGCAGGCAAGACAGGCTGTCTGGTTACAGAGGGATGTCTGTTCCTCTGCAAGGGTTAGACTGAGACTCTGACAAGCAGGGAGGGAGGAGAAGAGGAAAGAGGAGCAGCTCAGGGAGTCACTGCGAACCAGTCCAGAATGACCTGAGAGTGATCAAACTGCCGCTGTATCCTCAGTCAGCTGAACTCTCAAGAAATCCCAGTGACTTCTGGGATTTCCCAGTGGGGAAGGCACCAGAGGAGAGTTTTCCATGTGTACTTGCAGCTTTCTGGGTCAGCTGATTTCGAAAATAGAGGACCAGAAAGAGAGAGAGGAAAGCTCCCTTACGGCTCATGCCAGCAGTGAACATATGGAAGCGGGAAGCATGGAGACTACAGACACCAAGAGGCAGGGTACAACAACTCAGCCCCGGGTCTCATGCATCTATGTCTCCCCTGAACTGGAGCTATTTCGCATCCAGCCAGCTGAGAGCACAGGCAAGGAGATGGGCTTTGTCTCCCTGCTCCCCATAGAGATGTGCCCTTGCTTGCTTCTGTGAGGAATGAAATAGTGCAGTGCCCCTGGAGCTGGTTAGCTTTTCAGCCATGCCTTTTATTCATGCCCTGGCTTTCCCCAGTCTTTGCAGATATGGGCCCCTTCATACCATCTCCCCGTGATGCTGTCTGGAGAAGGGGATGGGGGAGCAGAGTGAAGGAGAGTCAGTGATAAAATGGACCACACAGCCCTGGAGTGCCAGGTGTCAACGCCTTTTCTCATCAGCTTTCCTTTCCTTTAGCATCCCTCTGAACATCCTTTGCAGGTTACTACAGACTTCTCACACAGCATCTGTGTCCCTGAAACAGGGGCTGGGTGTATGGCTGAGTGGCTCTGGCAGTGTGAGCAGCCAGTGAAGCGAGTGCCTCATCAAAGGGGCCGCACTGGGCATGCAGCAATGCCCAGCATCCACACGTGGGACAGAATCATAGAACCAGAGAATGGCCTAGGTTGGAAGGGACCTGAAAGATCATTTAATTCCAATTCCCCTGCCATGGGCAGGGACACTTCCCACAAGACCAGGTACTACGGTGCAGGCTGGGCAGCCACGTGCAGCCCATGGTGTCACAGGCAAGGAAGGTGCCCACAGCACAGAGCTGCAGAGGTGTGTAACACGTGCAAGGAGTGGGAGAGGACCTCACCGCGTGCCTCACACTCAGCCATGGCTGGGTGTTAGCAGGCCTGCAAGCACAGCTAGCCAGCCCGTAGCCAACCCCGGCGCATGCACATTTCTTGACTCCTCAGTCTACTCCAGACACTCCTTCTGCATCCAGGGCACAACCAGGGTCACTGGACTCCTTTCACAGCGTGGCAGTGAAGCAACAGGGAAAGAGCCAAGGTAAGTTCTTGAAGTAAAGCAAGAGCCACCACAAACACACCTGACTGACCCCAGCAGGAGCAAACGTGTGCTCGGTGTTGTCCCTTTAAACAACATACAGTGAAGCAATACAAGCCAGCAGCTGGCTCCCAGGAGCCAGGAGTCCTGGCTTCCATGGCCAGCCTTGCCAGTTGCCTTGCTTTTTGGCTTTGCCTGCCTAGGCCTCGGGACCTCTGCGGTTCTGCTTCCCTGCTATTACAGCATGTGGCAAAGCAGGAGAACTCCTTCCACAAGAAGTTTGCTCCCTTCAAGAAGAGGAGAAAAGGACCAATTCAGCTTGGCACTGGCTAGTGAAGACAGGGAGAGTATAACGCCAGTGTCATGTACAGAGGCAGCCTGCCAAAGTGCTCAGAGCACAGATCCTCAGGAAGTAAATCCCTGGGGAAATAGACAATGTTGCCCATCTGTTTCCTTCCAGACACCCTGCAGTGCTCTTCCTCCATGGGGCTGCTCTGACAGGGGTGAAAGGCAGAAGCTCAGGTATCTGTCTCCATGCAGTAGTTTAAGCACCTGAATGCCACATTATGGACAGAAGACAAACATCTAAGCAACGCCTGAGTCCCTTGACCTGACCCACCCCACTGCCAGCATCTCAGCTGCCTACCCTTCAGCCAGGGTCCCCCTGCAGCCTGGGGGCATGCCGGAGCTCTGCAGGGGTCTCAGCCCATGCACTCTTCCTACCCCAGCACACGCCCTTCCCGGACCTTCCACCCCTGCCAGGTTTAGCAGCCACAGAGGAGAGAACCTTCCCCCTCTGTGTGAAAGAAGGAGTTTCAGAGAGGCTTCACAGCAGAGAAACCAGACGGGCTCTCTGCTATCCCTTCACAGAGCTAAGGTGACAAGATATTTTGGTGAAGGTTACCCCTTCCTGGGTCGTTGGCATCTGGGGAAGTCGCCTATAAGACCTTCGGTTTTTCCTGTGTGTCTGTCAGGTGAAACTAGTCACAGATGCATTTTAAAGTACTGGATGCTATCTCATCATCTCTGTCACAGAGTCTGTCTCCTTATTTGTACTGCTGCTTGACAGCTGGCTGGGGCCTCTGCACCTCATCCAGGAGTTAATGTTTTATCTAGAGGTCCAGGGAAGCTCGATGGAAATTGTGCTAGCCTTGAAATGCCAAAGGTAACTTTAAAGTATTTCCTTCTGGAGCCTGGAATGTTGCTAGTAGAAATGTATTCTCTGATAAGGAAATGGCTCTGGACCCAGGCTAACAGCTGGGGACATTATTCATGGAAATCAGTGCCACGAGTCTGTATCACCTTTCCCAAACCCCACCTTTATGGAGACCAAATGCATCACTCTTCTAGCTCCAGGGAGATGAAGTGGGAGCAGCTCTCCAGCAGAGGCAGGTCTGCTCATCCTAAAAAGATTTCTTTGTTCTCATTGCACAGGATCATTTTTCTACCATGCGGCAGATTTATGTGAGGAACAGTGGTGGCACAGGGAATAATGACTCCATTTTGTTTAATAATTAACTCAATGCGGTCGCCTGGTACCACACGTTCCAGCAGATGCTGCAAGGCAGTCAGGCTGTGCCAGCTGGAGAGCTAAGCATGAGGTGGGCACTAAGGAAAAACTCATTTCTCCTGCTCACGGATGTTGTGCCATGACCTGCCAGTGCTTGGGTCTTCCTGCCTGCAATGTCCCAACAGCTCTTTAAACTCTACAGACTCTGCACGCTCTGAGTATTTTACAGAAACAACTGACAACTGTGGTGTATTATTTAGATGGGGGGGGTGTATAACGACTATTTCAAAGAGCAAAGCTGACCTATGTAGCAAAAGTAAGAAAGGAAGCCAAGAGAAATTCATCTCATTGAGTTCTCCAGCTGCCATCAAGAAGCTCTGTCTTGCAACCCGTCACTGCTTGGTTTCCAAACCGTCAGGAGCAGCTTTACAGCTCAAAGATACAGGTTTTGGGAGAATTCGCTGGAAACTTTTCGCCAAACTTTTCTCAAGTTTTAATGCCAGTTCCTCACAACCAAACCATTTCCGGGGAAGAGCCGCTTTCAAAGAACTTCTCAGCTTGAAATATTGCTGAGGGCATTCCTTTTCTAAGTGTCATAACATTTAGACATTTTTAAAGCAAAAAAAAATTCACCCCGGATTTACAACACTTAGTTTTTAAAAACCAGAAGAAAACATTTTAACATTACCGAGAGGAAATATTTCAAAAAGAGCTTTATTTCTAGCACAATATAAATCCTTTGAAAAGTTAGAGTTTTTAACTTTTTCTCTCACTTCAAGATACATATTTTTCCTCAAAACCTCAAACATCTGGGACAGGGGGAATCTATTTCCCACTCAGCTTGGCTTTTAGAGAAGCAGAAAACAACAAAACAGAAAGGAACCTGGCTGGAAAAGAAAAACTCACGCAGAATCCTTTACTTGAGTGAAGATGACCTTAGGGCTTCCAGTGACACTTGCAGCCAGGGCTGAGGCAGCTGTAGTTTTAGCAGCACTTGCCATTACGAGCAAACGCCTGAGATGCCAGCAAGTCCATGCTGCCTGGGGACCTGAACTCTGTTCCTATATCTCTGTCTATTTTAAGGTATATCCCGTACTTGGTCCTTTCAGCTCCTCATGGTCAGGAATGTGGCTCCTCCTGGAAACCATCTGCTCAGGGAGTCAGCTGGGATTTTACTGAGGGTTGAATCCGCACGCTGCAACGCAGCCCCTCCTGGTTGGGTTAAAATGCCCTGAGAAGCACCATCAGGGTGAGCACCCCCTCGCAGCAGGTTTCTAGGTTTTCACAACCTCAGCACTGGGGGCAGACCAGTGAACGTGAGAGGGACTTTGGTTTACACAGTTCCCACTTATTCCCAGTATTCAGGCATCAAACAGCACTTTGGATACACCCTGTTGCCCACATCCTCCCTACCTGCCCCACACGTTTCCTTTCCAGACCTCCGCCCTCTGCACTCATCAGGCCACAAGTCCAGCTGATAGCTTGTGCCAGGTGACTGCTGCTCCACGTCCCACGGAGGCTGCCAGCCAAGCTTTGCTGCCCTGCTAGTCCAACGGTCTGAAATGACCTTCAAGAGATTGGCTGCAAGGTGAAAGTACACAAGCAGGTTGAAGCTGGTTATTCAGCATCCAGGGATTAGAGCAAACGAGAGGAAACAAAGCTGGTTTGACTGTCTTCTGCAAGACGTCATTGCCTAAAAGTCAGATCTGCAAGCCCTAAAGCAGAAGCTAAGAAGAGCCAAGGGCCAAGGTAACCCAAATTCAGGGGACTGGAGGACGACTGGCTGGGCTACCAGGGGAGAGGACGAGAGCTAGTGAGAGGTGGGAGAATATTATTCCAGACCACGTCTAACTAGGTACTGAAGTGTGGATCCCAATCGTTGCCCTATCTTCTCTCCTACAGTCAGTCCCGGGGAAATTCTGTATGATGGCATCATCTTTGATTCAAAGTGGGAGAGACAACAGTCCAAACTAGGAAAAAACTTTGGTAATGGGCAAGTTTTAGAAGAGAACCTTGAAAATCCTCCCCCAACTGAATGTCCTAGTAATGTTCTAGTGGTTCGTGAAAGCCCTAATGCAGCTTTTATCTGCCCTGTGACCACTGAATCGTACTATGTACCGTACCCCTTGAGCGCTTCCAGAGCAGACTGGCTGGGAGGACGCACAACAGCACAACTGCACCCCAAAATCATCAGGTAGTTGCTTAAGTCCTCCAGAGGAAGGGTGAGTGATCTGGGAAGAGGAAAGTGGGGAGGATCTCAACAGATCCCAACCCCCTGCTTTTGCTTAGCACCACCACATGCCTTCTGCAATGCCTAGTCTGTAAAGCTGGTGCCCAAGCTCAGGGGGTAATGAGGATTTATGGCTAAAATTCTCCCCCTTCAGTCCTTGAACAAGCAAAGGGTGGCTCCATATTTCCTCACAGGCCCATCAAGCTCGATGATGTGTGACTAACTCTTTCATTGACCAAAGCCCAACCACTTCCCTCACGTGACCTTACATAACTGCTCATCTATTTTGTTAATGAATGGAGCTTGAGAAAATTTCCATTGCCCAAGGCCCTTAGGGAAAATGCGTGAGCGCCGGCTCCACCTTTTGTGTGCCGATGTGGGATTTTCCTACGGATTAACTGAGTACAGTGGAATTATTTTTTGGTTGCCGTCATTGGTGCCTGAAATGGTAAGCTAACAGCTGGGTGCCATGGAGATGGGAGAAAGGAAAAAAAAGGAGTCCTTGCCTGAGCCAGAGGAAAGAGGAGACTCCCTCTGCCAGGAGGAGCAGCAGGGACGTCACCACTGTGGCCAGGGACTGCACCTATTCCCAGGCAGAAGCTGCTGTGTTTACTCAGCCTTGCACGGAGCCAAAACTCCTCCCAGACTCTCTCCTCTCCCGGCCACAGACCCAGTAGCTGCTAGTGTCCTGGGGGCCAGACCTGGTCCTGGAGCTGGCAAGTGGCGCTCTCTGCCCTGTCACAGTCAAGATGGAGCAGCCAGGAGGACAGCCTTCATGGACAGGGCTGTTGGGGGCACGCCGTAATTTCAGTTACTTCCTCCATGCACTCTTCAACTTTTTCTCTGCTCTCAGGAAAGCAGTCAGTGCCCTAGAGCATCTGCGGGGGCCCGATCTGTTCTTCTTCCTCTGAATGCAGTGTAAATCCCCGACTCCCAGTCTGATGCTGGGCAGTAGTGAGGGTAATAGGTACCTGTTGGCTATATCGGCATGTCAAAGGCACACACACCAGCATTCACAGCAGGTAGGAGCTGGAGGGAAGATGGGGATATCCCAGTGTTCCTAAAAGCCCACATTGATACTTCAGATTTTCCCACTTCACTGTTGTGCTGCCTAAGACAGAAACTACTTTTACCATAAAAGTCCTTCTGCCAGTGGAAGGCTGGGGAGGGGGGAGCTCTACCTCTCCCAGAGCAATGTCATGCAAAGGCATTTGTAAGTGCGAGACACGTGATTTTCAGAAGCGCGATTCATGCTGTTCTCTGAAGATGTACTTTGGAACCAAGGTATTTGTTGTGTGTGCAATGTGGGCTCCCCATGGCGTGAACTACAAATCTCACCGCCATAGGTTTAGGAATGCTGCTGAAGCTAACAGGATAGCTAGGTTGAACTGGGCATGACTGGACTACCATGAAGGATTGAAGTGGCAGCACTGAAATACTGGAGGATGCTCCTTTCAGTTCATGGGGCGAAAATGCAAATACAGCCCTAGCCTCTGTAATGCCTGGTCCATGTACAATGATAAGTAAATATTTAACTGCAGGAAGAACATTCCCTTCCAGAGATCGAAGCAGCTGAGTTAATCAGTTCCAGGCTATATTCAAGTCATGGGTGTCAAGAGGACAATACAAGTTCAAAATCATGAGGATGTTCAAAGTCTTCTACTATGCCTGGGCAGTTGCCATGTCTCCCTGGGACGCTAAAAACGAGGATCTTTTCATCTGCTGAGAAAGCAGGGTCATTAACTCACGCAAGGACATGCCTCACAGAGAGGGGGAAGGGCTGGACATGTGGCAAACCGGGAGTTTGAAGATCTTCTTGTTGCATTTGGATGGTGCTTTAGAAGCTTGGGAACAGAGGCTGCTGCAGCAGCTGGGCTGGGCTGGGAAAGCCCTCCGGCAGGTCTTGAGATGTTTCCTGGTCTGGCAGCACACTGGATGTTCACCTGCAGGGCTGATGACGGAAGCTGTCACTGGTAGCAGCTCTCAGGCTTTGGATGCTGCTCAGTTTCTGCCAGACTGTCGTCTTACACAACAACTTATTTCCAGTTATTCTTTTACCCCAGTATAGTTAAATTTGCCCTCCTCTGCCTCTCCCTCACAAAGCCAGTCTGTTGCCTTCAGAGATTATGCAGTGGAGAGAAGATTGTTAGTACTCATCTCTATAATACAAGCTCCTCCAGACATGATGTAGTTCTTATTTTCTTATAGTGTCTGTAGGGATCACCCTACACTCACAGAGCCTTGGAAAGAGACCTGACTCTCAGCATAATTTCTCCCACCCACACCACTGGCTGACCAGCTGATGAGCTCGTGTCTTGGCTGCTCTTGACTGCTCATTCACCTCTGACTTTTGCTGGTGCTTCTAGTAGAGATGTCTCTCGATGGAGAAAAAACACAGTAAGAATATGTTTATCTTTAGGCCCAACTGTCCTGTGGTGTCTCCCCCACAAAACCCCCTGAAGTTCAAGGTAAATGTTGCCAGACCCCTGCACCAAACACTATTCTTTCCTCAAGAGCCTATTTTGCTTGAAAGGACATCATTTAAAGTTGGGAGGAGACAGGAGGGAAGTGATTCAGTGTCCAAGTCCATTTGGATGACTGAACATCTCTTAAGTGCTTCAGCCAAAGCACTCAACATTTACTATTTGGGGTATTTTTTTGTTAACAGTCAAAAGAGTCAAATATTTTACCATGCAATTGAAACCTTTGTGTATTATTCAAAGCTCGACTCCTCCTAGAGGAATGACAAATCAGAAGCTGTAATGGTAAGCTGAATTCTGGCTAGAAAATAAAAAAGCAAGTCTGTGTTGTTATTTTTCACTTTGGATTTAAATCCTCTGGACTGAACAGCCTTCACCAGGCACTGTGTAAAGTTTTTTCCTAAAATAAAATGACAGGGGTCAGGGGCCCAAGCTAAGCTGATTAGCACAGCTAAAGCCATATCACATTGCCACAGTGGGGTCATATGATTGATCACTGGGGTAAATATTTAGGAAGCTTCCCAGGGAAGGGTAGTAGATGGGACGGACCATAGAAGCCGGGGAAAATGGGCATCTGGGGCGTAGCTAAGGGAGTGGTCTGATGCCATTCGCCTGTCGTAATGCAGATCAAAAAAACAGGGCTAGCTTTTCTTTGAGTTACATCTCCCATCGGCGTCCCCTCTGAACACGTGTTCTGTACCGCTGACCCAGGACTCTGGATCACCTTCAATGCAAGGCAGCCTTTTCACCAGACAGGACGGGGAGACATGGAGGCAGTCCATGTTACTCTGCAACTACATGACACCGTCCCACCAGGCCTTGCTGGTGCCAGTCAGCTCTGCTCCCCTCTCCTCACCACCAACGGGCAAACATGCTCATCAGAGGGTCAAACAGGCTCTCCATGGGCTTTGACTTTCCCATAGGCAGCATGGGACCGTCTGTGAAGGGCAGGTGGGCCAGGAAGTTTTGCAGCCCCCAGACCCTGCCGACATGGGAGCAGCATGGTGGGTGAGCGGTACCAGCCGTACTCCCTGACCCATCCCTCCACCATTGTTGTATCTCCTCCTCCTCCTCCTGGGGGAGTAAAGGGGGAGAGCAAACAAGCTGTGCTAAAGCAAATGCTGGTTTGCATCTGCAGTGGGCACCGCCTGGTGTAACCTGGGGAGAGCTTCTTCTTCTCCTAGCTCCAGCGTAGGTGCTTGAGGAGCTAAACCCTGCTCTCAGAGCGGTGCCCAGCTCACCTCAGCCCCCCGAGTCCTCCTCTGGGGCTCTGTTAGGGGGATGCTGACTGGCCTCAGGGGCTTCACCCCATCCACAGCCACAGCAGTGGTCCCCACAGGGCCTTCCCCCACTGGTGGGGTATATAAGATGGCTGCCCTTCTTCGCGGCCAGACCACAAAGCTTGTGGAGACCGCCTTCCCCGCCGGGCCCAGAGACCCCACTGAGGCGCCATCTCAGGAGCAAGGGGAGCACCCCAAGATGGCGCCTGCCCTGAGATGGCACCCACTGGGCAGGCCCAGGAGGGGGAAGCACCCAACATTCCTCTGCTGCCCCACGGTTCAGCAGGGACCAGCGAGGCCTCTGGGCCCTGCTTTCTCCCACAAATGAGGGGCAACACCCCAGGCCTGAACCCGGCCCTTTGTAAGCACAACCACGGCCTGGCTCAGCCACCAAACCCCCTCGCCAGGAGGCACCCAGAGCCATGATGTGAAGAGTTTCCTGAGCTCCCTCCATAATTAACAGCAGCCAAGAGGGTATCTGGGAGGGCTCAGGGGCAGGCGTGGGGGAGGCACTGCCCCAGCAACCACCGTGGGGCCCCGCTGCAGCATCCCCCTTCGTCCCGGTGGGTCTTGGGCACCTGAAAGGCAGGGGAGCGAAAGCAAAGCCCAAGGGTTTAAAAGGATAAACATGAAGGCAAAGAAGCTGTGAGTGATGGAAAGGGAGCAGGCAGCCATCCTGAAGAACCTGTATTATTAAACAGGTGCGAGTGCCAGCTGTCCTGGGAGGGGGTGGCTTTTCACACACACAGGGCTTTTACAAACCTTTCCCCTTTTCAAACCCAGTGGTTAAAAAAGAAGCCACCAGAAGCTAACCTTCTCCTTTAACCACAGTTTTAACAGCTCTCATTTCTTCCCTGTCTGTCTTTTCCTGCCCTGTTGCAGACTGAGGTCGTTTGCCAGAAAAAAAGACAAAGGCTCGTTGCTGCCAGAATCTGCCCTCCAACAACAAGGAATGGCAGTAAGTGGGCAAGTAGGGACACACAGAGCTGCACAGAGAGCGGAAGAGAATAGCTCCTATTATTTTGGTAAGTCGCTGTTGACTTTGAGGCAGGACTTTCAGGGAAAGGTAACAGCTGGTGTTAGACAAATGATACAGCTAGAAAAAAAAGAGGAGCTTTTAAACACACAAATCCTTCTTCCGAGCTGAAGCAAAAGGCTGTAAACGTCAGCCTAAGCACCGACCGTAAAAGTTTCTTCTGAGTCTCTCTCTTCTTTCTTCAGGCAAAAATGAGGCTCCGTGGGGAAAGAACTGGCCCCTCAGCACACAGCAAAACAGAGGCATGACTGGATCCCTGATCCTGACTCTTCTGTGATGAGATGGTGCTTCCCCACCTGCAGAAGCCATTGCTGTTGCTGGGTCCATCAAACAAAACCTGTTACGGTACTGCAATAACACCCTTTAGTACTTGTGAAGCACCCGCAGATGCTTTGCCACACTATGTTGCTGCACACAAGCGGTTTGCAAGTGCAACTCAGACCCAGCCTTGTAATGTTGAGCTGTGATTTACACTGACTCCAGAGATTTCACCTCATGCAACTGCTCCAACTCAGTCTTCGCTGAAAACATTCACTGTATTTTTCAAAAAAACCGAGCAGTTTGCAGGCCTTGGGGAGAGGTATCAGGGTTAAGCAGAGCTCAGGAACTGCATCAGCACTAAAAGATGAGTTAGAGGAGGCACAGCACAAAGATACAATTGAGCTGCGACTTGATGATGGCCAGTGAAGCAAACGATGCTCTGACAGGTTACAGGGTCAAGCAGCAGTAGTATATTGATTAATGACGTCAAAGACACCAGAGGACCTGTCTCAGATGCAGCAGACAGTTCACATTGCGTTCTGAGATCCGTATGTCTGCTTTAGGCAAGCACTCTCGATTTGAACTGCAGCGCCATTTGTCCTTAGGCAGACGCCTTGTCTTCGATATTGCACAATGGGATTTGCACAGGAGACTGCATTCGAGTATAATCACATTGAGTGTCACAGGAGAAACGCAGCCTATAGGCAGCAAACTCTGTCCCTGTGACTGCTGCTCAGCTATGCAATTTCCTATTGCATCGTGTGGACATTTTCTGACTTGCTCTTTCAGGCCTCTGCTTTCCCTCGGTTATGAAACTCTAGAGATGCTTCCCCAGCAACAACACTATTTTGTTCAGGAGAGAAAAGCCTGGGACTGATCAACGCTGCTATCAACAAGCAGGTGTCTCAGATGATAGCAACAAAAGAACCAGCATCAATAATGGAGAGGGGAGAGGGAGCGAGAGATGCAATGAAGTGGAGAGAGAGAAGCCAATCAACTTAATGAAATAAGGCGCAAGGTTAGTGAAGGGCTATTTATAGACTGCAACTGGTTCAGCCCTGTGCACTCAGAGGCTGGTTCAAACTGGCTCCTTAACAGCAGTAATAATCATTACAGAAAAGAAAGAGAAAAAAAGTGAAAGCTTGGAAAATTCACTGCCGGAGGTAAAGCTTTAGAGCCGGGGCTGGCTGGAGTCAGAAGTAACTGCATTACTGAGAGATTGAAAGGTTAATAGGAAACCAGCTGACACTGAAAGGGAACAATTAGAGAGGTTAAGGGGCTTAATATTAGATTAATGGTTGCCTGGAGGAGCAAAAGCAGAGATTTCAGGAAAATGGGAGAATGGTTCGCAGAAGGCTGTTTTTTCATGGGTGGAGAGCCCCAGCTCTGCTCCTGCCGCTCCCCAGATAAACTGGAAGAAGGTGGCTCTGCCCACTCTTGCCAGTCTTGCTCAGTCTCCTGTTTTCATCTCTCTTCCCTCCCATCTGTTTGTCTCTCGAACTCCCTTTGGGCCTGCTCTTCCTCCCTTAAGTGCTGTCTGTGTGGTCTTGTTTTAGCGTCTTCCTTGCGTTCCTCCTCCGTCCTCCCACTGTCTCCTTAAAGGTCATGATAATAAAATGATGCTTAGCATTCCCATGGCCCTTTCATTCCTCTCAGCATGCTGCTTTCCAGAGGCAGGGGCGGTGGGGATGGACACTTTTATCCACATTACCTGTAACCAGGAGTCAAAGCTTCAAAGAGAAAGAAAAAAATAAAAGATCAGGTGGCAGGCCTGTTCCCCAGTAAATTCTCCCCAACTAGATGGACAAGACTGACACTGGTGAGGTCCCTGACTACTCGCAGTCATTTTAAAAGACTTTTTAGCTGGAAGATCTTGGGCATACTGCAGAGAGTACCGATTTGGCAAGAGAGCAACTTATGGTGTGGAACGATGGCATCTCCAAAACCCAAAAGGGGGGTTGAAGACACTAAGGAGGTGACGTTCAGCACAAGGAACACAGTCCTACCAGATGAAGGGCCATACACATGCTACTGCTGTGTGGTGGGCTGAGAACTGAACTGTAGCTCAGAGATGCTGGATGTTCCCCTGAAACCTCGTGCTGCAGAGGGAAGGAGATAAGATGTTCTCCCTTCCCCCACACTATGGGATGAGTAGCAAAGGATTTGGGATGGACTCACTGCATCTGTACAGCGCAGACTCCTCAGCCACAACCTGACCCGGCCCATTTCCCCATGGTCACGGCAGTTGTTGACATACTCAGTCCCCTGAAGAGTCCCTGTACCTCAGTGCCAGGAGAGCCTCATCACAGAGCACCACCAGTTGCTGCTTTGGGTGATGCTGGGAGCACTGGACTGCTCCCTGCACCACCCTGAGGGACTCCTGAGACCCAGGGAGAAAGTCTCCCCTCCTGCACCACCCGCGGCTGCTGCGCTCAAGGATCTTTTCAAGCGCACATGCTCCTCCCATGGGACAGGGAGAGCTGTCTCGAGCGCCTGGCCCTTGGCAGCTGCTTGTGGATTCAAACAAGCGCAAACTGGCTGGATCCACCCATACCTTACGCCGCTTCCCACAGCACAGCCTCAACTCTGAAAGTCTCTCCAGCAAGATGAGAAAGCAACGCACTCAGCACTTCCTTCTAGGGCTGTAAAAGCCAGGCTGGGACTCCGACACTGGGCAGGCACCTGATAGAAAAGTTTCCCCCCTTGTGATGACGGTGAATGTCCCAGCCTAGATGAGTTGTGGTCCTATCAGCTCCAATACACTTGAAATGCAGTGCTCTGGTTTAATGCAACCTATGGAGGTCACCCATTGGTTCCTGAGGGGAAAAGACCAAGGAGGCTCTGGCTGGCACCAGAAGGCAACTCAAGCTGTTTTCTTCATATATCCACAGCAGCTGAGCACTGATGACTTCTTGCCAGCTGGGACACTGCTGCTTGATGGAAAGACGGCTAGAGAAGCATTCACTGGATATATTACTCCTCAGGTGTCTCTTCCATGCAGACGCATCTGTTTAAAAGACAACGAACCTAAAGGGACAGGCTCTCCCTCTCACCTTCCCATCCTACATAGGAGCATTTCCCAGGTCTAACATAAACCTCCCCTTGTGGCTGGCCAGCCACATCCCTGGAGCTGCATCTCTGTTTCAAAAGATCCTCCCAGTGTTGACCTCTGCTAGAGCCCGGGGGTACCCGTCACCTCCAGCCCCTGGTGCCCGGGAGTTAAAACCACGTTTCAGCTAAGGATCTCCAAGTGCTGTACAAAAAGCCATTAATCCTCAAGCCACCCCTAGGAGCCAGGCCTATAATTATTTGGCTGGCTATTTATCTCTGGAACGCACTGTGCCATGCCCCCAGCCTGGGGATGAAGGAAGGTAAAACAATACCTACCATTTCGTAACAACTGCAAATTAAATCGGCTGCAGCTCAGCTGTTAAGGGAAATGTTACCTTTTCCATAATCATCCCCTGCAGGCAAGAGCCTGAGAAAATGTAGCAACAGCTATTCTTTACCAGTTAGCTAAACTTTGACGCGAAATTTAATTGACAAGCTCCGAGTGAGACAGCCAAGTGCCAGAAGACTTCTGAGAACAGAAATCAAGAATCCTGACTCTTGGTTTCTTGTATTATCAACTGAATTGTCTTTCCTGCACGCCACCACCCCCCCCCGCCAAAGATGACCGTCAAAGGAAAAGAAATGCCGCTTATGCCCTTTATGTGCCTTTGTAACAGATTAAGGAGCCTGTAGGATTTCAGTCCGAGGGAAAAAGATTAAGTGTTTTTCCACTTGTTTTCTCGTATTAGAAATGCAGGTCTTTAGGAGCCTAAAAGTCTCCAGTCTGTCTAGCCTAGATCATGACAAAACCAGGAACAAATGAAAGACAAGAGAGCAAGAATGGGGCAGGGGAGAGGAGAGGGGAGGGGAAATCGAGTCAACCTCACAAACTGCTGTTTGCAAGTAACAATTGCATAAGCACAGTAACACAATGATGCACAAAATAGCTGTAAGAAATGATGCGCTGTTGAAGAGTTGTCCCTCCTGCAGCTCCAGCCAGGCCGTAGAGGTCAAACCCTGAGCACTCCAGGAGATCTGCATGGGAAGAAGAAAAGGAAAATAGAAAAGGATCCTCATACCTTTTTCTTCTTCTCAAACAGAAGCTGTAAGTGGCATGAAATCTCAAATAAGACAGACCCAACCTACAGGAATGGGAAGGACTGGGCAACAAAAGCAGAGTAATGACTGTCCTTTTTATGCCTCCTGTGTTGGCCAAGTTCATGCAGAGGAATCCCTGGAGAGGAGATGCTGAAGGGAAGGAGCATGGGGATGGGTGGGGTAAACCAACAATACAAAAGGCAATTATAGAGTGAAGCGGAGGTGAAGAAAGCGGCAGAAGGACAGGGCTGGAGCAAATGTCAGCACATAGAGGAAATTGTCCCACTTCAGCCCAGAGAGCAGAAAGGTCACTCAATTGGTTTCCAGCTGACAAAGCTGTCCCTTTCACAGTCTTTCTCTGCCCTCTTCCTACAGCTCCCTCCCCTACCTGTTCCAGGGAGGCAGCAGGACCCCACTCTGGTCTAAGCCCAGAAGGCAGCAAAGAAAAATTTCAGTCAGTTCCAGCTGTACCTGTTTAAACTACTTCTGTGGCTGGGAGATTTAATTACAGCTAGTCGGCAAGATGCAGGCTTTGCACTGCTTTAATAGTCTGGGATGGAAACCTGT
>VYZM01007308.1:0-14647 GCA_013398915.1 Dromas ardeola | reverse complement strand
AGAGAAGGGCCGGGGGGGGGGGGGGGGGGGTGGTTTGCAGCTGTATTGAAAGAAGCACACCAGAACAGGTCGTGTCTGGACGTGGTTGAGGGGTACACAAACTGTGTTTGCACAAGGGCACCTGGTTGCAAGTCACTAGGCTCTCTGAGGGCTAAAATCCACTTCAGTAAGCGAAAGTCTTTCCTTAGGAAATCTATTTTCTCAGTTCTTTGAATATCCACTTGGGTAGCTCCTCCAGAAACCTCCAAGCACAGAGCATCAAGTAATAATCTGTTAAAATTACCTCCCTCCTGACCAGCTACCTGCCAGTTCATTGCTACATCCAGGTGTACTGAAACCCAGGGGAAGACCAAGAGCCGCCTGCAGTAACCAAGCGCAAATCTTGTGGAAACCCCTTCCCTGCGTCAGGAAGCAGGTAAATACACTCACTGCCCAGCTCACAGCCACCTCAGGCCATGCCGGAGCTTTTCAGGCCAAACTGGTGCCTTGAGCTACAGCCACAACATTCCCCTCGGAAAAGGGTGCAGGAAGGGTCAGGGAGGAGCGCTTCCCAGATGTCACAGCAGCCGAGAGATTGCTGATGCTAGAGCGGTGCCTGGTGGCCGGCCGCATCAGAAGCACTTGGAAACGTTTCCACCGAGGCTGAACTTGCAGTCAAGTTCAGGAAAACATTTCTAGGGAAAAGCTGCGTGTCCAGCCCCGCCGTGTTGCTGCCAGAGAGCTGGCCTCCAAGTTCCCACCCGTTGCAAACAAGATGCCCCAGTTTTGTGAATCAGTCGGGTATTTATTTCTATTGGACCTCCAGCCCCGTGCCGTTTCTCATTTTTCTTTATTCTTTAAGGTTTTGTGATTTTTAAGCCAATCACAAGGAAACAGATGACTTTATTACTTGATACTTGATTACTTATGATGCAGTTTTGATAATGCCACTCCCTGTGAAATTTCAGATTCTGGACGGTGCCATCCCAGCAAGCTCCTTAACTTGTCCAATGTTGGATGCCAAGAACGTGAGGCACCCCAAATCGCTGAGAGCTTTTGAAAGGTCTGACATTTTACATACCTTTTACACATAGAAGAATGCTCAAAATGCCAATAATGCCACTGCTATGCAAACTGGGTGGAATGGGTGCCAAAACTGCTGTCCTTTTACTGTCCTTGTGATATGCTGGGAGACAGAAATGATGCTATGGGTGAAACAGCTCTCGTCACAGAGGCAGTGTCTTGGATGCTCACAAAATGATGAATACAAAAAAGATGAAATCCCAAAGAAATAATCTTCAGAGATTTAATGCAGCATTCTTTATGCCACCTCTGCAGGTGTATAACACTGTATTACACTGGACTTTGCCCTCAGCCTGAGGATCTGGAGACAATTTAGATATGAACAAAAGAAAATAGGTAGTTTATCACATAGTTCCGGACTTTACGGTATATATACAGAAAATAGAGTTCTGTCAAAAGATTAGGATTATGTGCCCCTGAGCCTACAGCTCTTCTAGGTAACAACACACACCCATCCATGCACACACACACCCCCTCGCTCCTAAGGCAAGAGTTTAAAATGGGTAAGACTAGTAATGGCCAAGGGATGCATCCACCTTCACAGGTCTTTCAGGGGCTGAAACCGTACAGCAAGCTCTTTCTTGGGCACTCACAGACCCATGTTTTCTCACTGATGGCAAGTGGTGCCACGTTAGGCAGCCTCAGCTACAGACTTCCCATTAGTCACATTTGCTTGCTATTTTTGACACACTTGAACTGTCAGGCTGACATTTTACATTATCAGCATAAACAGGGCAGATGTAGGTGGGAGGTGGGCAGGCAGACAAAAACAACGTAAGGCTGTTAAATGCCTTTCTGAAGAACTGGATGCTATCTGTACTGCTGTTTGAACTCCCCCAGGCTCTACATAAACCAAAACATTCAGCTGAATACATATTTAAGGTAGACACTGGCCAAATTTCTGTGTTGGCCCAGCAGCTGCACAGGTTTTAACCATCCTACGGTTTCAGTAGAAGAAAGCACCCCTCTCCCCACATCTGCTCCAGCACAACTCAGTGGAGACTGCTATGTCTAGGGAAAATGGACAATTGCACAAGCACTGATTGAGTAGCAAGTACTGTAGTAACTTAAACCCTTTCTACTCTAAAAGCTCCAGCGCACGAAGAGGCTAATAATGTACCTCTTCAGCATACTTCTCTCCCCTGTACGAGCAGGGCACACTACACAGATGCACGCACATTCATGCATATATACAGAACACAAACATTTGCAGATACATGAAGCACAGGATTTCCAGACATCATTGGTCTTTACTCAACAAGTCAAAGCACCAGCTTGTACAGCTCATTTATAAACAGCTTTCCTCCTGAATGCACTGTTTCTCTTTCTAGCAGAAAGGGAGGACAAGACCACAGGGAACCCCATCTTCTCCACTGCCTAAACACACGGAGTTTCACCCAAACGGGATTCATACATGGATCGCCATGCTAAAGCTGTTTGTGCATTCCCTGTTTCCCCATGTGTGCAACAACAGATCTTGCTAGTAGCTTCTAGCTGCAACCGAAGGTGAACGGAGCTCTACCTTAACCATACCAAGGCCCCGAGACTACGCAGCATGCAGGAAAGCCAAGACTTAGTCATGTCTGTTCCCTAATCAGTGAACACATCTTGATCAAACAAGATCAAGAGACTTGATCATAATTTCACTGTGTGTCAGTCTGCCCATGTGTAAAAAGGGGACTGTACCACCATCTGCCTTAGAAGGTAGAAAATTTGTTTGTGAACTGGTCAGATGCTACAGTGTGAACAATATAACTCTAAAACATCTCAAAGAAAGTGAATTACTCTAAAGTGTATCTTGGATTATACCTAAAAGAGAAAGCCAGGGGGCTACACAAAGTTAATGCAAAAAATCAAATGAAATGTTGGAACAGGATCCATTTACTACCAGCCATAGGAATCTGCCGAAAATGCCAGTCTATTTTTAGAATGCATTAAGTACAGGGGGAATAACAGAAGATTCTGCAGAAATTCTTGAATTCGTCATTCTCTAACCTTTCAGTGTTTGATTTTGCCACTAGAATGAACTTGTCATAATTTATTTGGCTCCAGAAATAGAGAATTGAAAAACCACCAGATAATAAATAATCACTAATATGGAGCACGTCACTTATGATTCCAATGTTTCAATTCACCATATGCTTGTTAGCACTGTGATACCACAGTGACTAGAAAAAGCATATGAGTTTTGGTTGGTATACCGCGGAGTTGAACCAGAGGACTTTCATATTTAACCAGTGCTGTTGAGCAAAACTCATGATTCAGAGCCATGACGGAGCCAAAGAACACTGACATATTTGGGGATCGTGTAACGGTGGTCCCAAATTAGGTATTATTCCATGTGACCTTTTCCTGATAGATTGGCCACAGGAACCAACGAGGTCCCCACCCACTGGAAGCCAGTGAAACTTTTCTGAGAGCGCTGGCGTGCTTCAGAGCAGATGTTATTTAGCAACTGTGCAAGGACATTAAGCAATAAAATGCTGCATGGAACCTGCTCCAGTCCCCAGTGGTAAAATTCTGCTGCCCTGCTAAAATTTTTCTCCTCCCGCTGTTGACAGGGTAAAAGAAAAGCGGTAGAGATGGGAAGCAGAAGGGTCCTCAGAGCCCAGGACACCAGCAGTGCCCTGGGAAACATGATCCACAGCCTCCCTGGGTCACAACACCTTTTTAAAAAGAGCAAGCCCCCCACCCCCACGGGCTGGCCCTCAGCCATAAAGCCTTCAACCTCAAAGTCCCACAGCCAGTTTCTTACAGTTTTCTTCTTCTCAAATCCAAACTTTGGCTCATCCTGCCTCCTGGCCTTGCATTACCCTAAATCATGACGCTGCTGCTGAGATCATTTCCCCCATGGGCCCAGGCCCCTCTTTCTGATGTTCTAAAGATAATAAAAAACATCACATATCTTTGCTAATTTCTAATTCCTCTAGGCAAAAAAAAAAAAAAAAAAAAAAAAAAATTGCCCTTGAAAACATCTGCAACAAACCATCCCACAGGGCAAGCAAACCCCCCACTTGCCAGAAGCCCTTTGTCTGAGTAAGCGGGCAGCAACCTGCCTCCTACAGCTCTTAATGTTGAAGAGCTAATCCATAAGGGATTCATCTTCAGGAGCCATTTTCTCTCCCCCCAGATCAATGGCATTCCCTAGAAATCCTCCCTCTCCAGACAGCAGAGGGAACTAGGAAAAAAAACCAACACTGCTGGGTTCTGCCCTGGGGCAAGTCCTGCCACCGCAGAGCAACACCACGGGGACACACAGGTGCCGCTCTGGCACCTAAAGCTTCTCACCTCTTTTTCAAATGTTTTCTCCCTGGGACAGTTCTCTGGCTTGAGTGACAGACACTATCACCACCAAGGACTTTCCTCGATTAGTTTAGTTAAATTCGTTATTTAGGTTAGCTTAACATTCACTTAAAACTGAGAACTTGCAACTGGAAGTGAAACCTCTGAATATGTAATTCTCAACCAGAACTAGCTGGGAAATGCTGACATCAATGGAAAGGCATGACGACTCCTTTGCCAGGACTGCAAGACACGCCTATTGCAGCATAAGGCAAGGATTTCAGGAGATGATTCTGGGATGAATTTACCCTTGGAGCCCTAAAAACCAGACTGTTTTGCAGTACTGGACACAGAATTTCCGGGCCTTAATTGCACTTACCTCCACCTACCATTCATCGCTTAGTTCCCCTCTGTTCCATCTTCCTGGTCCAACTCCCCACTCTCTTTTCCTCTCTCTCCGCAAGGAACCAAACAAGGATCAAAAATGCTTACTCGAAGTGCACCGAATCCTCCAATGAAAAGGAACGGCAAACAAGCACTGGATATGATAGAAGAGGAAAACATAGTCCAAATGGGAAAGAAACTTGATATTTGTAAGGGTAGGAATGACTTTTTCTAAGTAGAGAGGCACAGTTTGTCAGAGAGGCACGAGTTTCTAACTGCTCGAAAAAATTGACAAGTTTTGGAACTCACAGGCCCATCCTCAGATATCCAACAGGGATGAAGCAGAAGCTGCATTATACCCAAGTTTTATATTTATGTCATACAAAACTTGACAAAGTAGGAACTTAGATCCGTCCTTGGGCATAGGATACAGTGATTCCTCCCATGACTGCACACAGTGGCCCACATGGTGCCCCATGGTCAACTCTACTCGCTACCTTTTAAGAAGGAAAGTCGCCTTGAGGTCAATCCTAAGGTAAAGCTCCTCAGAATTTTGTTCACGTGATCATTAGGGTCCATAGAAATGTTTCATGTCCTTGCACCTACGCCACAGTTCAAACTGCACCCAGAGACAGTGGGAGCACACAAGCTCACCTCCCCTTTGCTGCTTTGGGTGTTAGAAAATTAACCTGCTACTGCTTGATGAGATATTCCAGCAGCAGTGTGACACATACCGTGTGCACCACCTCCTTGCAGTCTGCTAGGTGTTATCAGCACCTGGTTTTAAGGCATAAATACAGGTCTGCTCAAAGGACAATCGTGGTGCCTGTTAGTCTTCCTGCTGTCCCTAGCTCTTGCTGCAATCCTGCTCCTGGAAGCCAGTCCTCAAACTCTGCCTGTGGAGCTTCATATGAAGGTGGCTCTTGGGCAGCGATGAAGTCTCTTTCAACTCACACGACTGCTTTCACGCTATAATCTATTAAAGATTGTTCCCAACAGTTGCATAGCCAATGATAAAGTGAGGATGGTGTCACTTTTCAACCAGCTCAGCTAGATCTAGGACAGCGTGTTTGCAAACAACCGAAAACTAGCCTGTGTACGTCAGCACAACGGTGCCTTGACAACCACGGTTTGAGTTTAATGTCCAAAATTCATCAAATCAGTTACACACCAGCACTCGAGCTCTGATCTCATTTATTCTGGGATAAACGAGGAGCAACACCTCCTGCTGGCACTGCTTCCGTAGGTTAAAGCTAGTATAACGAAAAGGAGAGTCGGGACCAAGGAATCAACTGGGATGTGTCTTGTGAGCACAAGTACTTAGCAGCAGCTTCTACTCCCTGTGAGTTTCTGTTATTAGCAACAATCTGGTCTCAACATCAGCATGAGCTGGGACTCCGGGGTGGCAGAGGGCAGGCTCACTTCCTGCAATACAGTCACCATTTCCTGGACTAAAGTCGTACACAAGCCAGAAGCAACTGTTTCCATCTCGATTGAGCTTCTACTCTTTGCTATTAAAAACAGCCTATTTTTGCATTCACTGCAAGATAAGACTGGACACAAATTTTTTATAGCAAAAAATGTTTATTCTTCTTTAGTTATTGTGCAAGAGACATTTGGAGAGAGGGATATGGGGAACGGCACTGCAAATCCTGTCACCAAAACTGGCAGTAAGTCAGGTCAATTCATTTTCCCAAATGTCTGGCTTCACATCCCTATGGAAAAAAAAAATATCTACTGATCATAAAAACCAAAGAAACAATAACACCAATAACGAAAGCCCTGAGCTTCACTCTTGCTTTGAGAAATGCAAAGTCTATACTTGTACCAGTGGGTAGAAGTTTCTCACGCACTGCAGACACCGTGTAAAATGAGTGGGTGAAAGCAGGCAGTAAGACACCGTAGAGCCTGTAGCTCTTCGTCTTATGTCAGCCTGCCATGTAAGTGGGATTTTCTACTTCTGATAAAGCTCCAAAATTCCACTAATAATGCTGAAGTCTTCTGGCAACTGTGGTTGATTAACCACAACCGCTTAACTATTTTTGAAGGCTGTTGCTTTTTGCTTTGGAAACAAAGTTGATGATACTAGGATTCAAGGAGTTTTCAAAACCAGACTTTTGCATGCTGTTTAGTATTAAATTGCACAAGATTAATGCAATATATTAGATGAACTGGTATAGTTTCTGGGAGCAGTTTCTGCCAGCTCCTCCAAATAATCATTTCTTGGACCATTATTTCTCCTATTAATAGCAGGAAACAACCTACAAATTTACCCTTAGCACAATACACATGACAAAGGACATCTTTGTGTGGAAACTTGTTAAAAAGTTTCTAAGAAGTAGACAGCATCATCCTGATAAACCTGTTGAAGATGCAATGGAGAAGGGCACTTGGCTCAGGAGCTGTGACTTACTTAAATATATATACATAAAAATAAATCACTTTGGGTTAAAGATTATTTTGGGGATCCATTACTGACTTTTAAGGTTAAATAAAAAGTGTAGGTGTACGTTACAAAAAGATATACAAAGTTTTTAATATCTTAACAATTTTTTTTTAATAAATTATCAGCAAGTATTTACAGACAGCTGTAGAGGTAAGATGGTCTACCTCTAACAAAAGGTCCTGTTGAACACTCCTGCAGTGCAGCTGCAAAGAGCAGAAGATATTGTGTGAGTGGAAGTAAACATCTAAATGGTATGTTTAACAATAAAGGAGAGATCTGAAGTTTTCTGTAGGGTCTGTACTTCCTACAACAGCACAGGGCAGGGGCATAAGTTTCCTGTGATCCTTCTCAAACTGTTAGTAACTGTTCGTTAGGTTTCGCTACCAGAAAAAGCACATGGAAGTAGCTTAAATGTCCTATGAAGCTCCCTAATGTACAACCCTTGCCAACAGGCTCGCCAACCTCATGAGGAAAGCTCTGAAGTAGGCGTGATAGGAAGGGAGATCACAACCCACAGTTAAGCAGTAGTGGCCAGGGCTCCAAAGTACGGGAACAAAAGAGAACTCAGAAGTAATTAAAAAAAAATGGCAGAAGGTGGCATGAAGGTACATGCACAAATACATGCAGCATGGAAAGCAAGCAGGGAGAATTATAGTTCTCCGTGAGTTCACAGAACTACAACATTGTTGGAATAACCGAGACATGGTGAGCTAGCTTGCACGACTGGAGCACTGCAGTGGATGGGCAGAAGCTCTACGGGAAAGTAATGGAGGGGGGAAGAGAAGAGAGGCTGCACTCCCTGTGAAAGAGTGGCTTGAGCGTATGAAGCTCTGATACATAGCAGGTGACAGGCTGAGAATTTGCGGGTCAGGATCCCAGGAAAAGCCAGTAGGGATGACAACATGGTTGAAGCATGCTACGGGACACCAGATCAGGGTAAGGAAGTTTTGGGCCCCTTCAAGAAGACAGATATCAATAAAATTAGAGCAAGTTCAGTGCAGGGCTACTAAGATGGTCAGAGCACCTGTACTGTGAGGAGAAGCTAAAAGCACCATGCTTGTTCAAGCCTGGAGAAGAGTAGGCTTTGGGAGGGTACCTAATGGCAGCCTCCCTGTACCTACAAGCTGAT
Source organism: Dromas ardeola (assembly GCA_013398915.1). Classification (NCBI taxonomy): domain Eukaryota; kingdom Metazoa; phylum Chordata; class Aves; order Charadriiformes; family Dromadidae; genus Dromas; species Dromas ardeola. Next base: position 6,344 of record VYZM01007308.1, on the reverse strand, counting down.
CATCAAGAAGATGGAGACATGTTCTTCATAGTAGTGCCTGGTGGGGGAACAAAAGATAATGGGCATAAGTTGAAACGAGAGAGAAGATGAAGGAGGAGTTTCTGATCTCTGGTTATCATTGTCAAACCTTCATGATTCTTTACACATACCAAGTTCAAAATCAACTGAAATGGCTTTCAGCTTTCATAAACAACCAGCATACAGAAATCACGAAACACACTCCATAGCTTGATGTTCTAAAAAAATTAATACATGGTATTCTTTTTTCTGATTCTTTTTGAGCTTCAGTGTATTTACGACCTCAGTTTTCAAGTTTTCTTTCCAGTCACAAGCAACCTAAAACATATTATTCTTTAGAAATAAGTAGGTTGACATTCTCTTAGAATAACGTGAAGCAGAGCTAAGACACAAACCAAGAACCCTAAAAGTGCAAAATATATCAAAAGTTCTAAGAAAAAGAAAAACAAAATCACTGCTAATAGCAGCAGCTTTGTTTCAATGCAACAGGAAACTGAATTGTAGCTTTACGATAAAGTCAACCACCATTAGGAGATGATCAGTTTGCCAGTCTTCTGCCAATTTCAGGAGATAGCTATCTTGGACAACATTTGTCTGGAGCATTGAGTTCCTGCTGGAGAAGTGAGACAGGCAAAGGAGAACTTCCATCCATCTGGAACTGCTGAAGGATGAACCATCTTTCTTCTGACTATAAGAAGGTACTGATCCAAAATTCCATAGAAAGCTGATTAGTTTTTGATTTATCCACATTCATGCAAATGGGTCTGAATTTGTTAAGCTCTAAATACCAATTATAAAAAAGTCCTTAGCTCTTACATTCTGTGTTAGTAGAGCACTTTGTTAAAACTGGATACAAAACAATATAAAAGATTTTGTGCATGATTTGGCCTATTTATCTTCATGCAGTAACACTAGAAAAAGAGTCTGTCCCTTCTGAGAAAGAAAAATAGGCACTGGAACCAGCTCAGTTAGTCTTCAAAGCACTTCTTTATGGATGACTTCAGTGCTGGCAGAAAACCTCCAAAAGAAAAAATAGCAGCTCCTTCACCGTTGGATTCTACCGCTTCTCTTCCATTGTTGTTTGGTCCACAGAGCAATTCTTTGCTTCTGATTTAAGACCTGAAGCAAACGAAAAAGCACACAGGTAAATTATTATGCCTTCTCTTCTAGAAATGGAACTAGTTATACAAGAATACTGCAGGCTTTAAATACTAATAAAGTGTGAAGATTAATTCAGGCATTGTCACATAAGCCAAAACAATCCAATTACAGCAGCTACACGATCTGTGGTACCTGACAGCCGCTAGCCATTTGACCAAATTATCTGTTTAGGTCAGACACATTCCTCTGCAACTGGAGCAGGTTAAGAAAATTTACCACTTATCACCAGACACCTGTTAAGCAGTTGGTAACCTGTGAGGCTGTTCTGAGTCCAGAACTTCGGATCACATAACTATGCACTTAAGACACCACTTTTATGCAAAGATTCAGGTCTATAATCTAAGTATCAGCTGTGCACCACACACGCATGTGATGCTGCTGCTATTTCTTCCACACAACAATGCCGGGTGATTTTGGAGTTTTCTTTTTTGAGGACTGCAAACAGAGCACTTATTTGACAAGCAAGGAAACTGAAGGCAAAGGGACGTTATGGTGCAGGAAGTTAGAATCCAGCCAGTTCAAGACTACGTGCCTAACCAAACTCACTGCGTGCAACATGCATCAATCTCTAACCAGGCTGATTTCCAATAAAGCATACACAAGGCCCACTTAGCACTGGTGTTTCTGTCTTGGTGCACAGAGAGCAATAGCATAAGGGGAACCAACTGGATGTGTCACGGCCCCGTGTCATACAGTCTTTGCTCCTACTTTGATAGCACTACCCCTCCCTTCCACTAGTCTCTAGCTCAGCATCACTCCAACCTAAGATACAATGCCAGGAGGCAGTCTAGGAGAGCAGCATATGGTGACACATGGCACTCATCTCTGTGGATAATGAGAAAAAGAAAGACATCCCTAGTCTGGTTCTCATAAGGTTCCTGGATAAGCCTGAAGAATTTTTATGATTTGTATCCTTAAAATCCAAGCAGGTTTACTACTTTGGCTGACTTATGCCAGCTTCATGACAATACTGAAGAATGTGATTGAGAAGCAGCCTGGGAGGGGGGAGCTGCTATTTGCTTGTGTCTATGCAGTGAGAGGGCCTGAATATGAAAGTAATGTTCTCCTCTCATTTTATAACTGTGGTGATAAGCATAGGGTTTCACACTCCCCACAGAACATGGAAAATGTTCTCTTTCCCCACAGGTTGCAAACAGCACCAAAACAGCTACACCTGATGCCTTGACACGACATAACAGCATAACTATTTCAGATGCTAAACCTTTAAGCATGACGTAGTAACAGAGTTTAACCAAGTAAGTAGCCCTTGCGGAGCAGCACGTCACATAGGCCAGGAATAATGACTGACTTCATTTGGTCTTCAGTATTGCTCCTTGGCAACTAACAGGATCTGACTCAGTTATTACAAGATACCATAGCTTCCTCTCCAGCTATACAGCCCTGTTTCAAGTCTGTTTCCTTGTTTTGTGACAGCTTCATTGGCAGCTTCGTCTGCATCACAGTCAGGTTTCTTATACTCGGTCCTAACTTCCTCCTACCCTTCCACTCATCCATGTTTTCTCACTTCTGAAGATTTTTTTTCTTTTCAACATTGTCTTCAGCAAATATCTGAATGGGATTACTTGGCTGGTAATTCAAAAGAATCAAACCTGGCAGAATAGAAAACTGCAGCAGTAAGGTGCCGCTAGCTTCCACATTCCTGTGCATTTTGAGAATCTTAAAATGGATTATCTGTATCAGTAGTCTACAAAGTGGGGTGTGCGCAAGGCAATCCATTGCGGTGCAGGAAGAAAATATTTTTACACCATTAATAAAATTTTAAAATTAAAATACTGTTTACTTCATCCTTATATCATCCCTTTTTAATGTCTATTTTTGTGCGTGTTTTACAATGTACTACTACTTGAGTATGGTAGCACATGTATATAATTTATAAATAAATATATATAACTTGGGTGTTTATGTTCAAAATATTTTACTGATGGGGTGCACAATCAAAAAAAAAAATTGGAGACCACTGATCTACAACAAAAAAAGCAGAAACCAGTATGAAATGCTCATACTTAACACCACTTAACTAAGGACTATATGACAGACAAAACAACATTTTTCCTTTTCTTTTGAGGAAAGGGAAATTGTTTTCAGTCTATCTGCAAACTTCATTTCTTACCAAACAAAAATGCTTTCCACACACACTGGCTTATAGCACACATTTTCTAAAAGCTTTTTAAATTTTCTTTTAAAAATATAAGTCAGATACAAAATTTCAAAACAAGAAGTTTCTAGTCACTCAGTTAATAAATTTGCAAACAAAAACCTTTCATAGACTATCTCAAGTTGGAAGGGACCCACAAGGATCATCGAGTCCAACTCGCAGGACTACGTAAAACTAAACCATATGACTAAGAGTGCCATCCAGGCACTCCTTGAATTCTGACAGGCTTGGTGCTGTGACCACTTCCCTGGGGAGCCTGTTCTAGTGACCGACCACCCTCCCAGTGAAGAGCTTTTTCCTAGTGTCCAGTCTCAACTTCCCCTGATGCAGCTTCATTCCATTTCCTGGTGTTCTATCGCTGGTCACCAGAGAGAGGAGATCAGCACCTCCCCCCTCACTGCTCCCCTTGAGGAAGTTGTAGATTGCGATGAGGTCACCCCTTTCATTTCACAAACAGCAAAACAATTTTTTCCACCCACTCCTTTCTTTCCTCACTCAGTTTATTTGCTACAGCTGACCTAATTTCACATCTCTCCAAAAACTTTACTTTTTCACAAACGTTTTATTTGTCAAATACTTTTTAGCTAGCTACATTCTTGCAGAAAGCCAGCACTGACAAAGGCTTCAGCTCTGGGAAACCAGCTCACGCCCTCTACCACCAGGCTCACTCTCAGTTAAACTACGGCTGTTCTACAGCACGCTCAAAGTCCAGTAAAGCTTTGTGCATCAGAAAGTAACCGTTTCATGCCACACTTATTTCACATGCGCATCTCAGCTTGTCCTGCTATCACTGCAACAGCACCGCCCCACACCCCTTTCCCCATCTCCCGCCCTTTCTTCTCCTTTTGAATCCACTGCTGACCCGCATCCCACCTGCTCCAGTATGTCAGTCCAGTGCTCACTGAGGCCCTTTATGATCAGATTTAACCTATTAGTCCAGCAGAAGACCACACAGATTCTTCTTCTGGGTCAGTTTCCTGCTACATGAGGTAGCTAAACTGGCTCACAGAGGGGGGTGATGAACATCAGAGGTGGTCCAAAGAGCACAACCTCCACTCTTAGTGATAGTAAGGGGCCACGTTGGCTCAAGCCATCCTACAAATTATAGTCTACGTTGAACAATATTCACCCATCCACAGGGAAGACAGAGCTCACTAGAGTCAGAATAAAGCATGGTTGAACTACAGTAAGTTACTGCAAGCCTGTGAAATTCAGATAAATTGACTGCCCTCGTTAGACTGGATTTAAAGTTCAGCAACAGTTCTCAGTATCATCTTAATCTGCGTAGCTTTGCAGACACACCAGCAACAGGAAAGTTTTATTACATATTTACCTACAGTTTTACTTCTGAAAAATCCTACACAACTCCAGTGAAATTCTTTCTAAGCCAGTCATGCACTTCAACTACATCCCTTAGGAACTGAGAAATTCATGATTATTGATGGCAGCTCATTTCACTTCTCCATGCTGCCATTGAATCTGCCAGGTTAGGGAAATTACTTCTACCTCCACCACCTGGCTGTTAAAAAGACCAAAGACTTTGAGATATAGTACTATGGTACGGCTTCAACTGTTCTGCCTGGAACCTTCCTGTTTCACAGATAGGAACTTTGGATTTTCTACAGATGTGTTCAGCAGGATTTTCTGCAATACTACCAGCTGCTTTGGAAGCCAAACTTGGGAGTGTAGTAATTGCTCTCTTGGCAAGGGATTGACCTTTTTTGTGTTCTTTGCCAGATTTAGACGTCTCAGTAAGACTTTCACTATACACTAAAGATCAAGGATCTCAGCTGCAAACCTTTAATTCTTTAAATTCTTTAAACCTTTAATTCTTCTGGGGAATCACAGTGTGAAACTAATTAGTAGAAAGGGTGAAACCAGGTAGCATTCCATAGGTTTTCTCTACTCTAGAAAAATTCTACAGAAAGAGTATTCTCGTCTGGATGGATGACAAACCAATGTAAGCCCTTGCCTGCGTAGTTTACTAAAAGACAGCCCTTATATCCTTCTGTTATCAGATTTGGGATGGGACTAATCCGAGTTTTTTATATTCTCCATGTTGATGTACTCCAAGAAGCAGCTGTGTGACCTCACAGATGCTCTGGTCTGCACATATACCATAGAAAACAGATTGAGAGGGCAAAATATCTTTGGAGATACGTAAATGGAGGCCTGTTATGCCCCCATAGTAAACGCATGTCCTGGTTTGGCCTCAGATGGCAACAAAGAACCACGTGCCGCTCTCTCGAGCTCCCCCAACATGGGGAAGAATCGGAAGAAAGAGGCAAAACTCGCGGGTTAAGACAAAGGCGGTTTAACAGAACAGCGAAGGGAATGAGAAAACAACAACACCACCACGGATAGAGGAATAAACAAACACGATTAAGGAACGCTGCTCACCGACCGGACCTGGGACGCCCCAGCCTGCTCCAAGCAGCAATTTCCTGCTCCCTCCCCCCCTGCAGCTCAGAGTAGGCATGGCTCACATGGGATGGAATACCTGTCACCACCAGAACCAGTACATTATCCACCCCTTATTCCATATCACTTATGCCATGCCCACATCTTACAGGTTCCAATCAATTGCTACCCCTTTCCCCTGCCATATATATATACACACACACACACACACACGTACATATATATTCATACGGCTATAGTGCCCTTAGTCTCATGGGCCATCCCTCCAAAATGCCCGTTGAGTTCATTTAATCCATGGCTTTGGGCTCCATCTGTTAGAACAGTCTCTCAGGGCAGATGCGATCGTGTGTGGTGCTGGACTGTTGCATGCTCTACTTTTCGGAGCTTGTGGCTGGTGTACTCAGTGTGGCTCATGCACACAGTCCATCGGCTGAAGATGTAGATCTTGAGGAAGTTGCTAGGCGCCAGCTGCTGAGGTCAGTTCTGATCCCATCACTGCTGCACTTTACTCGTATTTTCATCAAAGTCCACCTGTCCTTAATTTGGGTGATCCTTACTGTAGTACAAC